>CM041041.1:18574739-19104739 GCA_023078785.2 Hyles euphorbiae | reverse complement strand
CAAGCATTGTGGATGTTCTTTGACAGCGGTGATCACTTACCATACCATATGTGACCTGTTTGGTACAGAATTGTATAAAAAAATCTGTCTAGTACACCCAACAAAGTTTCTCCAATAGATATTTTAATGCAATACTTGTTGTTTAATGAAATAAAAAATGGAATAACAATTTATCTGTTTTAAACTGTTAAAGTGCGTGGTGGCCTGTTGATAAACGGACTAGACGCGACTGCCAACATGTTCACGGTGGTCGCGGGTTCGAATCCCAGGGCACACCTCTGACTTTTCGGAGTCCTGTGCGTATTGATAGTCAATGACCACATACTAAAACGGTGAAATAAAACATCGTGAGGAAACCTGCATACCATAACAATTAATAAAAATTTCTATGGTATATAAGTTTGCCAACCTGCAACAGGCCAGTGTGGTGGACCTATATGGCTTAACCACTCTCAATCGCACTGTCGATTGTAGAGGAGGCCCGTGCCCAGCAGTAGGACGTATATGGGCTGATGCTGATGATGAAACTATTGTCATCAACTGAAAACTTACCTCCATCAAAGGAGATTATATCCATTTTAGTAGGCCTATGGCCTTTCCAAATGTCTCAAAAGAAACTTTAGAAACCATGTATTTGTATGGAAGGCATAATGCAAGGTTGGTGCTAAAATTATGTTTGTTTATTATTGCCAGTAATTCTGTCTTCATACTGAAAACTTAATTGGTACTTACTTTCTTAATTCTTGAATATTGCCCATTTGTGCAGCTTTGAAGAATCTTTTTTCTATAGAGACATACAAAATATTTTATTATCAATCACTTTGAATCTTTACTTAAATAAAGATAAATCGTAGGGTAGGCAGAGATGCTTGCATGACACTCAAATTTCACCCTATCTATTCTATTTCATTACGGGATAGGTGTGAGCCTATAGCTATATCAGGCAGAAATTCTTAGACTCAGCTATACTTAGTGCACTTAATTAACGGGTGGAAGAAAAAGTAAAAGAAAATACTTAATCATTTTGTAATGTGTATAACAACATTTTAACAATTTTGTATTGACCCTATCAAGTGCAGAATAAAGGCAGGAATAACAATTTATTTGTTTTATTTGGTGGACCGTTGGCCGTCGGGGCCAAAAGGTTGAGTGGAGGCCATGTACAGGCAAGCGAAATGTCCGCCTATAAGACGAAGGATCTGGCTAGGGTTGCAGGAAGTCGCTGGATGCAGGCCGCTTCCAACAGGTCATTGTGGAGGTCCTTGGGGGAGGCATATGTTCAGCAGTGGACTTCCTATGGCTGATATGATGGTGATGATGATGATAATGGTTTGGTCGACCATAAGCCCTATTACACATATTATATTTAACAGATATCGGGTAAAACTTAAGGTTGATATCTGATACGTGTGCCAATTAAATATGTACACCTTATTTACAAAATGAGCACGTTAAATGAAAAGAAGTGAAAAATACATTTGAAAATGATTTTAGAAAATTTATTAGATTTATCAACAAATGAAATTTGTACTGACAAGCTGAGCTCGTATTATAAACAATATATTATAGAGAGCATACCGTTGAAGTGGTCAGCGGCAATGAGCGTTACGCCGAGGGCGCCCGCTCCGAGAAGCACGCGACGCGCGCCGGCCCGCTGCTGGCCCGACCGGCTGTCGTCGCCCGTGGACACGCGCCGCAGCACCACTGCCGACAGCCGTGTCGTGCGCCGCAATGACCGCAATATACATACTGAAGACCTTCCGCCCGACATTGTACCTATTTCACTTTAATCTTGTAGAAGCGCGAAACTATCACTCAATGTATTATCCTGCGGAAACCTATGGCATTATTACTATTTTTTGTTTTTCTGTGATATTCCACATGCTACTGTGTGTTTTTCATGTTTCTGATGTAATTTTCCCATGGACGTTTGTTAATACGTCTATGAATTTTCCGCTATTTCCGTCACTTTCAGCCAGTAATGTCAATTGTCATAAAGTTACAGATGTGTCAACTTCAACTGTCAAGTGTCAACTCGTCAACTCCAAGGGCGCGTTCACAGGCGCGACAGTAGTGTTGAGTAGGACATGACTTGAAAAAGAGTTTGTAAGAGTAGCCTCATTTTTGTACTAAGCCAGTACAATGTCCCACTTCAATTGAGGTGAGGCGTACTGACGCTTGGCCATACTAAGATAGTATTGTTAGCATGTGCGTCACTCCCTCTCGCTCTCATCCTATAGTTAATTACGTAGAGTGACGAGTACCGGGACACCAAATATGAAGTAGTACACGTTAAAAAGTTGAGCCGCTCTTACATTTTGACGTCATGTACGGGACAAATGTACTGCTTCTTGTATGTCCTACTCAACACTACGCGACAGCGCGTTTCATTAGGCCCGCTCAGGGCGCGGCGCGGCGCCCAAAACACTCATTTCGCCTTTCCATTTGACGATCACGATCGTCGTGGTCGCGGTGAACACGTCATTGATGACGTCATAAACGCTCTCGCGGTCGCGAAGCCCACGACGACCCATGTCAAGAGGTGGAACGTGGTGCGCGACGCGCGTTGAGAATATTGATTATTGGCGGGATTTTGAAATGTCAAAACAACAAAAATGTCACCGAAGAAAATTACTTTAAACCCATAATGCAACTTAGCCTTCTTATAGCTATTATAAAATATTTATTACCTATAAACGCTCAAAACGCCCTATAACCCGTTCCACTTGGGTTTGCAATCGTAACGCTCACGAGCTAGTGGAACGGTAAATATCGCGTTCGTGAGCGTGGTCGTTGTGATCGTCAAATGGAACGCACTGCAAGTCAACTCGATTTGTCAACTCGAGTTCTTATTGGTTTGTGCTCGAACTGTCCATGAGCTGTGCTCTCAACTTGTAATATATCATGTTACTTTACTTACTTTTCGTTCTTATATTGATAATCATAATTGTATGCCTTGGCCGTCATTATGAACTTTCTTCCTCTTTGGGATCTATATGCATATATCACATAATATGCAAACTGAACTATATCCATAAAGATAAGAAACATTGTTTAATAAATATGTAATTGTATTTAATCTGATTCTTGTGAGCTACTTTCCTGAAGTTTAATTTCTGCCGGGTGCTAGTGGTCTATTTTTGGCCGTGTGTAAACGGCATAGCCTTTTTTATTAGATAGATATAAAAAAAAATAACAATAAACAGATAAAAATAAACACTCAACCAAGAAGCGGGGTATAAGCTTCTTGAAGAAGAGTAAACCCAAATCACCGACCCAAATGGAGATTGCATTCCGTATAAACTGTGCGTATAAAACACTGAAGCTCAAAAATTTGACCTTGAATGACGTCGCTGTTGCCTGCTATCCTTTTCTTTAGAGTGACAATGAATTAACAAAAAGTCATATTCATTCATTGTTGTAAAGAAAAGGATATCAGGCAACAGCGACTTCATTCAAGGTCAAATTTTTGTGCTTCACTTTTATATACGGAATGCAATTTCCATTTGGGTATAAGCTTACAGTCCATTACAGTCATATTCATTGCTACAATAAAAGGAGAATGGGCACAAATGTATGGAACCTGGTACCAGCTCCAATCGGAATGAGTGATACATCGTTAGAAAGGTATTTTAGTGTAGATTAATGATATCAAGGGCGCTTGACCTGATTCGCTGTCCAATCGAAGAAATCTTACTTTATAGTTAAACATTTTTTGTTACATCATATTATGTACACATACTATTATTGTTTTTTTTTTTCAATTTGACATGGTATTATTATAATCCCAAGACACTCATGTTTTCTCAAAGCCATGTGTAGAGTGATAGTCAATTACCCTGCACTATAACGGTGAGGGAAACATCATGAAGGAAACCTGAATATCATAGAGATATTCTAGAATATCTGTCAAGTTAAAGTTCGCCAACCGCACTTGGCCAGCGTGATACGTCGGCATTTCGTTTGCTAAGGCATGCCTTGCAGAGGGACGTTTAATGGGCTGGTATTGTTAAAGTATAATATTACTCTCATATTTAGGTACTAGCAGCTTCTCAATAAGTTTCGATGAGATATAAACTGTTATTTAGGTGGTAGTGTTAACTGGTATGTCCCCAATGATAGCAATATCACGTTTTATTCACTTAAAATCGGCCATATCGGCTTCCAATCTCTGAAAAGCAGCTCTTCTGTTATTTGATCTTTTTTCTTTTTCATCTGTATCAGCCCATATACGTCCTCTTGCAGGGCACGGGCCTCCTCTACAATCGAGAGTACGATTGAGAGTGGTGAAGCCATAAAATCCACCACGCTGGCCTAGAACGGGTTGGCGGACTATATGGAAACCATAGATTTTGTTATAAATCGCTATGGTATGCAGGTTCTTTCACGATATTTTCCTTCACCGTTTTAGTGCGTGGTGATTGACTATGTCAATACACACATGACACCGAAAAGTCAGAGGTGTGCCTTGGGATTGGAAACCGCAACCACCGTGAACATGTTAGCAATCACGTCTAGTCCGTTTACCGACAGGGCACCACGCACATAATTCTTCTGCATTTCATACCACTAGATTTCATTGCATTTCTTCTACATCATTTTTCAGTTATTTTTTGTAGAAAAGCTTCTGCTTTTTGGCCATCTGCAATTGAATAGTGGAAGTGATTTATTATTGCTGTTGCAATTGAAAAGTCCGCAAACATATTATAAATTGTATTAATTGAAATATATTAGGCACAATAGCTTAAAATATCTTTTGATTCGGCCGTTAACCACTTCCACTACCCTTCGGCATATTGTAACCAGTCGGGAATTATTTTCATGAAGAGAAAGTTGTGTATGTCCCAGGTTTTTTGTCGGAAAAACGTATTCGTATCCAAATTCTTTGATATTGCCTAAATTGTTTCTTAACCCACGGTCTAAAATAAATACATCATTGGGATGAAGCAATATGTGCAAGCGTTTTTTCTCATCGTTGCATCCGTCTTTTCTCATTTTCGAATAGTGTTTTAGGAATTCTGAGGTTTCTATCAAGGACATTGTCTTTAGGTACGTGGTCGAAACCCCTGTCAGGTACAATGTAGTTCGTTCTAGAACACTCTCGTGCAAGGGCCAACTGGCGTTCGACTTTTCTTCCAGACGTATTAAACAAAACTCCATCTCTTTCATTGTATTCTCGAGTAAGTAGACTTGTCAAAAAATAAAATTAGTTCTGGGATCCGAACTTGCATTTCGTAGCGAAGTTTTTTGGTCTAAAATTGCATTAAACTGTTCTATAGTACATCCAGTCTGAAAATACTAACAATGCATATAGTGACTGATTCTTCGTTCGTTCGACTTTGCTTCACTCAGCTTTAATAAATATAATGTAAACATGCTCGTATTTAAAATGTTATGACAAATTATGAATAAACTGTTGTCATTTAAACCAATTGTAAAAGAACAACAGTGCAGAATTTTTTGCCCGTTCTTCTCTAGTGAAAACTGATTTCCAAACCAGGTGATAGACATAAAAAATGATTGAATCTAAATTATGTAGATCATCTTAAATGGATTTAATAAATGATTCATTTCATTTCATTTTATGGAATTTTATTCATGGGCGGCCTTGAATCAAAACCTGCAAACATGATTGACCTGGTAGCACGCTAGCACAGCATAGCTACTAGCATCTGCCTACCCCTTCTGGAATACGGAGTGAGTTTATTTGCAACCATACAAAAAAGGGAAAAGAAGTTAAAAAGTTAATTGACAATTAACCTATAATGTAGTATTTCCTTGAATTAATTCAGCTATATCTGCATGTATTCTAAGCTAGTTTTCCGATTAAATACGCACTTATATATACGCACTTGATCTTGACCGAGGCTGATCGGTATAGCCCTCTTCAGCACATTACACAGTTACGGAATTAGTCGATTATTACATATGTATATCCAATATCTTCTGACGACTATATTTCAAAATGGACAATACATACAGGTTTTTTGCCATAATATTATTTTCTTCTCTTAAAAAAAGCTATCCAATGATGGTAAATTCATTTTGATTGGACATGGGTACCAAAACGCCCATCATCCTTTGTCAAATTACAATTTTCTTATTGGTCTGCGAATTACAATTATTATTACACATTTTGTTCACTTGCTTCCATGGTTCTTATTTTTAGTTCCTAATTCTACCACAAGTCTAAAATTGTAGACGACCTGTAATTGTCAGCTACTGCACAGATTAATACAGAGTTCCAATCTGAATTTCACGATTGGGCTATTGGAATTTTATTCCATGTCCATTTATTTAATACAGTTCAAAGTCTGAATGAAAGATATTGTTATTTTTAGTTTGTTCAAATAATAATTAAAACCCGTTCCGGGTAATATGCGCTTTGGCTGTAACAAAGTAAATTTGTTTATTAAAAGCTCACGGGTTCGGCATGTGTTGACAGTGGACGGTGTTTATTTGGGCACAATCGTGAGTAATTGTTGTGTGAGCTATGGCCCTGGGTTTGGGAGGGTGTACGTTCCTGAAGAGCGCCACTATGCTGGAGCAATTGCTCGAGGAGATCAACTTCCAGCGGACGAAGGAAATGCGGCAACTCATGAAAGATGGTAAGTTACCTGTTTCCCTTCTTTTAAGTCGTTAATTACTATCTATATTGTAACTAAGATACGAGTTTTATAAAATGTTAACAATTACTACCTACATTTGAAATTTTGCAATTACCTTTGGCATCATTCACAAGAATAATTTGTCAGAACAAAAGATTTTAATTTTATAATCGCAGATTTATCATGGATCTTTATATGCTGTATAAATAATATAACATCATTGTATTTATACAGATTAATTAGACTAATATGTGGTGCTTTCAGCCCAACAAAATTACTTACACTGTAAATTTTTCTACTCTCTAAACTCTAAAGCTGCATCATAATAATTATGTTAGTTCGAAAAATGTTTTAAAAGTATTATGTATGTAGACTGGGTTAACAGACAGCAGTTCTTGTTCTGTAGTGTTAATGGATAACTTACACTGTTGAAAATTGTTCATTTTTATTTTTTAACGATGAGATGTCTGGCTCTGTTGGTTTCAATGATTTTACCAAAATGGAAGTAGGGCAAGAAAGGAATAAAAGTGGTGAGGTGGCCAGAATAAATGTTGTTGATTAACACATTTGCAACTGTTAACTATTACTCAGTCTTTACAGAGGTGTAGTCACCTAAAATATAACAACTACCATGAGTGCTGGCTTGCGAAGCCCTGGCTTGATGGTCCACACCATCCCGGCACGAACCAAATGGTTCTCATATTCTTTTTTGTGCCGTACCGTTAGGCTGTGGAACTGTTTAGCATCTCACATGTTCCCTCCTTCCTATAATCCTGGGTCTTTCCGCCATAGTGTGAAGAGGCATCTTAGCAGGCCTGCATAATTGTGTCTATTGACATGGGACTGACGTCTGATGCCAGTAGACACTCTGCCTGGGTGGCATTTGCGCTCGTCATCGGGTGCAATGCGGCCACAATGAAAATGAAAAATGAAAATGAAAATAATTTATTGAATCCATTAAAATGTTCAACATCATTTAGTTTCAGTCATTTTTTTATCTACCACCCGGTTCTGAAAGCGGTTTTCACTAGAGAAGAATGTATTACGTACTTATATATAATTGCTATGTGGCCCAACTAATTTGGATAAAATTTGGTAAACAATAGCTGACACCCTGGATTAACACATAGGCTACTTTTTATCCCGAAAAATGTAGAGCTCCCGTGGGATGACTTAGGAAATCAAATATACTTATTTGCTACTTTTTCAAATTCGAGTGGTTGGCATGGGATACTTACTAGTACTTATCGTCATTAGACTGAATGAGACGTGACAAATGGGATATAACGGGACGGAAAATATAGTAGACGGCGCGCGGGAAATATAATTTGTATGCGAAATAAATATTAGGTATGTTGAAGTGGACTCGACTCACAAAACTATCTGCACCCAGGCGAAACCGACCGCTAGTGTGCATAATATAATAAGAAAGTTCAGTGTACGCATTTCTGCAAAATTAGGCTTAATAATATACTGTGTTTAAACATTAAAATAGTGTAACTAACCAGTTATTATTCTGAATGTCATCGTAATTCTATATTATTATGCCATAAGGATCTTTTTTTTATTTTATGATACATATATGTTTGATACTAGGCAATGTGTACTACATTGCCTAGTATTACCATAATTATTTAACTTGTATAGGTTTTTAATGACTCAAATAAAAATCGTGACTAAGGATAATATAATTTGTTGGCGTGGGTGAAACCACTATGTCGTCTGAGGCAGGAGGGCGAACGCACATCGCACCGACCCCTCGTCACACCCCTACATGCTGTGACGCATATTTTCCACTTATGTTGTGTATGGCCTAGCTTTCATACGTTTGGGGCAAGCTTCTACGTGTAACTAAGCCCCTAATCAACCAAAATTCGATACGGTGTAGTCATACCATCATCTAGTCATGCGACTCTTCTGGGTCTGCATAGCAAGCCTAGGCACCGTTCGCACCGCCCTAATTTCAGCGCTGCCACAATTCCCTTTTTCTTTATTTTAAGCGTTAGAGTTTTACTCTATACGAAACATGACTAGCGGGTTCTGGATGATTCCATTACACCACCATAGATAAGCTCAGGCCCATTTTTCCGAATGAGTGAGGTGTATCAGTTGGCGGAAGACGGGGTGGTGGCATCCGTAGACAGTTTCTTTTATGTATGTATTTATTTTTTTATGCCTGGTGATTTGCACCTCAGGTGGAAACCTACAGCAGACACCAGCTTCTCACAAAATAAGCATTTACTTAAAAATAGTTGTAAGGCAACTTATGTACCTATGGTTTTTTGTGAGGAGAAAATCAAGTTTATTATTATTATTATTTTCCGGGTACGAATTCTAACTTCAAAAAATCAAGAGCTCCCTGTTGCCATTTGTCACTCTCAGTAGAGCAGTAGATAAGATGCCGGCTGTGAGGCTGGCGGTTTGGACCGCCGCACCGAGACAATTCTTTATGTGATCCGCAGGTATTAGTTTTGGGTCTGGGTGATATGAGAGCGAAGTCTCGTAGTTTCTGATACTTATAAAGTCACGAAACAAGATGGATCTTAGTGTGGGGTCAGGACTTGAGTGAATTTATTTATTTATCAAACCAACGAGCCGACCTGCTCGATTTTGCAACAGCAACAACATGTATGAGGAGTGCTTACCGGTTACGATGAGGCTAAAGCTCCTGTATTATAAATGAAGACGTCATACACAGATATCACTTCTTAGTATTATTATTATTTTAACTAGCGAGGAGCTGATTTTGTTGTTTGTTTTGTTTAATATTTTTACTGTATTTGAACAGAGGTACCTAATGCACTTTAGATCATGTTGAGTGTACATATTGTGTAATGTTTTAGTAAGAAGATAAGTAAATCTGAAGATAAGTAATTTACTGGTGGAAGGTCTCTCATATGTGAGAAGCCATCTGGGAAGGTACCATCGCAATGTCTATTTCTCCCGTCAAACAGCACTGTAAATGCGCTGTTGTGTTTTAGATTGAAGGACATTGTAGCCAGAGTAACTACTGAACATATTGACACTTAACATCTTATGTCTCAGGATGGCGAGCGCTGTGGAATTTTGCTACTGTTTATGAGCGGTCGTATCGCTTACCATCAGGAGAACCGCTTGCTCGTTTCGCCATTAATTGCAATAAACTTAAAAAAAGAAATAGTTTTTATAATATTATCATAGTATTTTTTATTTTTATATATGGAACTAATCATTTCGTTCTTATTGATTTCTATAAGATGGTTGCAATTTATATGTTCAATCTAGCCTCAATTTGAATATTTAATACTAAATTTAATTAATGCATACCATTATTAAATATGAGCTAACAAGAAGTGGGCGCCTTGCAAATAAATGGTAGACTTGTAGAAAGGAGTTATAAACTTTTGTGTTTTTTTTGTAATTTCTTACGTGTTATGAAGTTGTTTACATACAAAAACTCCACATGTACATACACCCAGTCCCAGACCCAGAAACAAATAAATGTAAGTCATGTAAATACTGTAATATACTGCAGAATGATAATTCCTGAACCAATATTAATAAAATTAGCTATATTTATTTAACGCTATAGGTTATACATATATCCTACCAGAATACTACTATACTACTTCCTGCTATGTCACATTTCGAATCTTAAAATGTATGATGATCTTTAAGACTGTAATGTAACATTTCTCTGTTGTAAAGTATTGTCTGTGGGCAAAATAAAACAAAGCTTTGAGAAAATATCTTTAATTAAAATTAACAACAGCTCTTGTATACACTGCAGCGGTTCCATTCCTGTATCATTACGATACATCAGAGAGAGGCTCCAGAAAGTAGCCAATTCAAAGTTCTCCATCCATCCACCACGATAACTTACGTTGCTACACTTACTATTCCATGAAACTGGCAGAAAATAATTATTTTAACTGATGTTTCCTAAAGAAATAGTAAGGCCTCTCTGTTCTACAATATTGTTTCATACAAATTATTTCATACGGATATACGATATATCATATAATTTCCCAGCCTTTGGTCATGAACTGACTCTCGCTCCGAAGCTCCTGTCTTACTAATAAATAAATAATATTATAAAGAACACATTTATTAAACATTGTAATGCTTGTTGCTACAGTGTGTGAGGTTACTGTCTGGAATGGAGGAAGGGCTTCTGCCCTAGTACTCTGTGGTTTAACCAATTTTAATTATCACCATTTTCGCGACAAGTTTTTGAATAATCATCATTTGAGGGATATTTAATATATAACTAATACTTAAGATTTTTTTTGTGGTGTTAATTGTTTCTCTGCGTATTATAGTCGTAGTGAAATACAATACAATACAATACAATACACCCAACAGTCACATACATAGTCCTGACCCCACACTAAGATCGTGTCTTGTGTCGTGGGTATCAGGAACTACGAGAGACTTTTCGGTCTCACAATAACCCAGACCCGGAAGAAATATTTGTGGGCCGCACAAACATTTCTCTCGGTGCGGGGATCGAACCCGCGGCCTCTCGTTTCACAGGCGGCGTCTAACCAACTGCGCCACGGAGGCTGTCTAATTATATTAATGTTGTTTTTTTATATTACTGTTCTTTCTGATAATAAATTCTCAAAATCAATCTGTAAATGGTTAATATTTATTTAACAACATTTTAGTGAGTTAAGTCGACTGTTTATGAAAAAAAAGATAGCGAAAAATTACTATTCAATCATAATATAGTGTTCATAATTGTTGTTTTTCGAAAGTGTATCCACATAGTCTGTGTAGTGATGCTGTATGTGTGTAGGGATTAATGTGCGTTAGTGTCGGTGAAGTTTTGAGGGTATCACTTTGACTGTCAGGTATACTGTTTTGTTTAATTATGAGTTTGATACATATACATACAATCACACGATTTGTAGTTGGTCATTGATTTTAAAAACGTGTTTGAGTAAATGAAATACCTCAAATACTAATGTGGCTTATAGTAGAAAACATTGATAAAGAAAATGTTGATGTACTCTCGAAAATTTAATTGTCTGTTCCGTGTTTGCGGTACATTAAATAAAAGGACCTGGACAGTTTCTGCCTAGTTACTTTTTATCATGTACAAAAACAAGGCAATAATTGAATGAATATAAAAAATCAACTATTAATTTAAGAACATGTCATATTTCTGTAGAAGTTTAGGGAGTAAAATAAAGTTTAATAAGATTTTGCATTGATACCTACCCATTTCCGCCATTGTTGGCCCCGCATAAACGTTTCGTTCGCAGTAAAGCAAGTGCAGGAAAAAGATAATAACTTTGTCTAAAATATTCCTAAAAATAATCTATAAGTAGGTAATAAGTCATAATAATTAACAATACTAAATATATATAAAGCAATGTTTGCCGTATATACTTACACATATATTGTTCCCATTTTTACACACTTTCATTGCAACAACTAAACGCTGCAGTAAAATACTTGACACTTGACAGTTGCTTGACAGAAACCATGCTTTGTTTATTTATCTTTTTTTGTTATTTGTTTACATTGTGGTACAATTAAAATACGTCTCGGCGTATATTTTGTGTAAATTATAAAATAATAGTTAATGTAAATTCCAAATTCGATGATAAAGCATTTTTGTAAACGTATTTTTATTCGATTCAATAAATTACAAAACCTAACCTACAAAACCTAACCTGAAAATAAGATATGTTTTTGTAAATATCTAAAAACCCTAAACTTCCTAGGCTTTGTAACTTTTCTGTATTAATCTTGGAACAAACCTTACCCCAACAATGCATAACTAATTGATGTAGACGAGATTCGAAGTACTAGGCACAGCGCCATACAAAAACTGGCCATGTCCTTTCTACACATTACAATAGCCCCTTGCGGGAACAAGATTCTTAAATAATTTAAACAATTCATTAAAAACAAAGGCACATTTACGATTATTAACATTTTACAATAACTATCAATTACTTAAGTAGACGCTCATGCAACAGACAATATTTCATTTAAGCCGTTAAGAACCTCTTTACAGAAAAATTAATGAAATTCAACAACGGTAACATTTAGGCGAAATATAACATGCGTAAATGAATATACATATAAGAAGTCAGTCTAAAAGTTGTAGTAATAAATAAATAATGATTTAATTCAACCGCCACGTCTAGTCTACATTTGAAAATGTATGAACTCTATTAAAAATGACACCTGTTTAAAATGTAGTGAGGCTGGGACAAGTACAGCGTCGGACGCAGGACGTGGTTCATTGTAATGTAACGTATAAATTCATTTTAAATGTAAAAAATAAAAAATACTTATTTTTTTTATGGTTTGCTGTCTCATGCCAATTTAGCAATGGGCGCTAAATGACTTAATATAACCAATATCAACATTCATAATAAATCAATATTTCATGTATGACTACTTAATACATCAAATTTAAAACATGTTTTATAAACTTATACAAGGATTAAATATTTTAACATAAAGTTAAACAAGGCAAGATATTCCTTGTATTTAATAAAAACGCATCCCAAAGCAACTGCGTCCAGCCCACATTGTTTTGCACACGAAACAAATTTAATTTTCTAACTAATGATATTTCTCATTCAAAAATAAAATTAGTTAATTTGTTAATATCGTCAATACATTTTAGAAGTGAAGAGCTGACCGTCAATACATCCGATTTTCAAATAAAAATCTTTTTGACGTGTGCTTTATCTAAGATTTGAATTAATCTCATAATTTCCCGCAATTTGAACAACGTATATGCTATTTATTATTTATTACAATTAAATGCACGCAGAATTATTAAATATGATCGGGTTTTAACGTATTATTCATGTATAGAAACATAATTGAAGACTATTACATGATTTACTATTGCAAAACACATAATTAGCAAATAACATTTCATAGAATGATCTCAGCAGAAATGATAATAACAAAATAGATTGAACATTACAACGACAAAACTTGAATGAATGGTAACGGTTGCAGAGTGCGGTTTCGTAGTTCTACAAGGGACCACGTACTGGACAGACCTGTTCGTGCGCCACTTCCTGTTCCAAGAGGAGCAGGCCATCGACTGCGACGACCTGCTGTTCTTTGTGAGGAAGCGACACGTCAAGGGCTCCTCGCGCTACCTGCCCAAATATGAGGTAAGTACCCTCAATTTTGCGACCACTTCACTGCATTATCCATATTGCCTTGTATTCACTCGATACCAATATACAGCTAATGTGATATTCATAGGAATAGTGTATCTTTTTGGAGACGCATTAAAATTTTGAAATTTAAGAGTATGGAATTTCATCAGAAAGCACAGATGTGGATTACCTCGATTAATATTTAACGTACAATAGCTGTAAGAGGTGCGCTTGTTACAAATTTGGCGGACCTTATCATTCGTATCGATTGACTTATCGCGGTTCGCCTCGATAATGTATCTCCTGTAGATAATGTTATTTATTTTGGTGCTTGATGAATTTCCATACAGCTTTGGTCTTTCAGAAACTATGACTTCGTGTGAACATCTTCATTTTGAAAACCATTTGTGTCTTTACATTATTCACAAAAATACATAATAAGTTAGTTACATTTACAAAGTATTTAATCAGCGCGAAGTATCAATCCGCGGCGCGGCTGCGTTGTTCTCACTCGAATGAGGCGCCAGCAGCTACTGGACGCAGTTTTATGGTGGACATTTTCCATGCAAGATGTTCCATACTATATTTGTATCATATCTCTGCGTGTATAAATATTATAATGAATTTGGTACCGATTAGACTACTTTGTGTAGTTGAGAACGGATCCTACGTCGACGCAACTAGTAGTGCGGGTACAATAGAATGCTGCGTGTACTACCGCATGGAATGTTTACGATTTAATCAAAATATTTTGGTGCGTTATTTTTGTTGCGTTATTATTCTCACATTAGTTTCCTTGTATATAGCACCATTTGGATGAGTAACATCAGACGAATCTTTGGATATACAAAAGTATAATTTAACAACAGTTAAGTATGTACTTTATTGTAACGATATAAAAATATGATTTCTTACAGTAGTGTGACATTACAACAACTAGTTAGGTATGTAGGGTGCGCATGGCGTGGCGCGGCTCTCCCGGGCGCTCTCGGTGCCGCTCCGAGCCGCTCTCTCGCACTAGCCACACATACATCACAGTACATTTCTCTAATAAATATTTATACTCTTACATTGATCGTACAATAACCACTTATAAAATATACAATTTACAAAAACAAAAATTCTATCAACACTTGACGGCACATGAATGATTATTGTTCTGCGTCAAACAAAACCAAACTTACAATTTCATTTAACAACAAAAGCGTACGAGACTGTCACATTGTGTCACCTCACAAGTCACACGCGGCGCGGGCTCGGTGTGTCCAGAGTGTCCACGGTGTCCACTGAGTCCAGTGTCAACGTTTACATAAGCACAGCCACATAGAGGGAACTTCAGACGCCGGACGGTGACCGCCGCTGAGCTTTACCGGTTCGCCGATTACTCTTTTTCGCAGACTGACGTCGAGGTGTTCCGCAAGGACTCGAAGAAGCTGCCCATCGGCGACCCGGAGATCGACTGGGAGGAGACGGTCTACTTGAACCTGATCGTGCACCAGTTCGACTATACGCTCACTCTGGCCATCTGCACACGCACCAGTCCTAAGGAGCTGCAGGTCCTCAAGCGGCACTCGCAGAAGGTGAGCGTCATACGCGCTCCGGCGGCGGCAGCGTCCCGCGAGCGCGTCACTAGCTGAGCCGGTTGAACAGCTTGGTACGGGGCCACGGCAGCGGCCAGTCGTAGCGGCGCGGCACGGGGCCTCGCACGTTGCGCTCCAGGTATGAGAACAGCCAGTACCACCACTCGCGTTGAATCATGTACTGATTGTAGCCATTGCCCGCCCGATACGGCGTCACCAGCAGGGAATGATACACCCAGAACAGCCGCGTGGTCACGTAGTACGCTATCACCACGTCTACGGTATAGTGACCGTGGGCGAGCAACACGAACGACACGCCCAGCACTGCGGAGCCCCACATCGCCCAGTGGACGGGCCACAACTTCTTGGGCGAGTACTCCGCCACGATCAGGTAACTAAGTACGAGCACCATTGTGTGCCCCGAGTAGATGTAGTCGCCGCAGTAAGTGTGCTTGCCGTTAATGGACAGTCCGAAACCGGATATCAGGTAAAACATTCTTTTGATGACTAGCAACGGCGTGGTATTATTGCTTTTTGGGCTACAGTAGTACGTGGTACTCGACACCGGCAGCACGGTTACAAACATGGTGACCGACCGGTACAAATACAGCAGGCCGATGATGAAGAACAACCGCCGCGCCACTATGAAGCGATGTTTGTGGAATACTACAACCAGCATGGCGACCGTTGTGGATATCATTATAAGGTACTCGGAAACCGGCAAACCCCAATCTCTGGCGGCGACATTGTCCAACACGATGTCGTTGAGCGGTGGCGTCGAGTTTCTGTCCGGTAACCGTTCGTGCACCAATGACAGAGACATCATGTTGATGCACACACATAAAAATAGGAAGAAAAAGGATACGATCGTTTTCCATATTTCTTTAGGGTATCTCTCCTCTCTGACGGTGCCGGGCGGTATCTCGACGATGAAGTCGCCGGCGTGCGTGCGCTGCGGCGAGTGGTCCTGGTCGGGGTCGGACTCGTCGGTGGTGGGCTGCGGCGCGTCCGCCTTGGTGGTGCGCGCCAGCAGCGGTTGCCTCTGCATGAGTTCCGCCTGGCTGGGCATGTCGCCGTTCTGACGCCGCTCGGTGTGCTGTCGCGACGCGTTGTTGTTTAGGTCATTCCGTTTGAGACGCGCCTCGAAGTTGATGCCTTTGATGTCCTCGCGAGCGGTGTGGCTCGCTATGTCGACATCGCAGAGGGGCGGCGTGGCGGGCGCGCTGGGCGGCGCGGGCTGCGGCGACGCGTGCGACGGCGCGCACGGCACGAGCGCTAGCTGCTTGGAGGGCAGCTCATTGGCGAGGTACACGCGCACCGACTCGACGAGCGGCTCCGCGAAGTTGATCTGCTTAGGTGGCGTTGGCTCTTTGTCCGGAGAGCGCGCGGAGATCGTCATCCACTCACCATTCGGTTGGATTGAACCTGAAATACACCAAACAAAAACATCAGTGTATATAGTGCGTAGTGGAAAGCGGTGCGGTGGTTGTGCAGCCGCGTCGCGTGCGTAGCTCACTTCACGCCGGTAATTTCATTTTATTGCACCGAACACCGCATCGCAATGTTGTTGTTATCGAGCTCGTGGCACTTATAGTCCCTATTATGCACATTGTGTGTTCCGTGCTAAATTTATAACGTCTCATTTGTTGCTATAGTAAAATCGGGCACACCGCGAGTTGTGCCTGACTAGATAACGTGCTAGATCGCAACCAAAACACACAACTAATTATTTACGCAACATCAGTCTCATACACATAATATTCAGATGATAGCAAATGCAAATCGAATAATTTTTCCTTTGTAATAGATTTGAGTCGATTTGGAAAATAATCCATTGTTCACAAACTTCTAGAAACTTCATAATGTACAAACAAACTAACAACAACAAGAGAGACGCAATTGAACAAGCGCTGTGGACGCTGGCTCGGCAGCGAGCTGGCCATCGACACCCTCCGCCGCGCACCGGCTGCTTGTAATGTTTAGTCGTGGACACCGCGCGGCCCCGCGCGACTCGCCACTGCAACACTATAAAGATACTTCGCGCTCCCGAAAACAGGTTTGTCGATACACACTGACGGTGGCAGTGATCGTTGCGATGTGATCACAAATGGTTACTCCGACGTACAGAGTTTACCGCTCCGCGTTCCGGACTCACCCGATCAATGTGCGAGCTGTCATTCGGCGAGAACTCGGCGGCTCATCGATTGGGCGTCTCGGTCGTCCCGCGCGCCCGATAGAAAGCCAAAGCGCGCGCCGGCCTCGCGTCCGGTAAAATTACACAGACACGTAAACGAGGTCGAAATGGAAAACTATATGCACACACTGCACTGCACTGACGATGTAACGGCACCGATGGCCTTCCGCGACCCGAAGCGCACCACACGGCGAGAACGACGGACTCGGCCAGGCGGCCGGCGGCGACGGCACAATTATTTTTATTTATCAGGAGCGCGGCGGCTACGAGCGGGCGTGGATAGCGGCGGCCGCGTACTAGAAAAGATGTAGCACTGGTTGGCTTCGGTCGGCCGGCGCTCGGCTATGTTCGCGCAAGTTCGGCTCAATGGAAGCGATTACGTGCGTGGTGACGTCACCTCTGGATGTCCGCGTCTGCCGAGGCGAGGGGAACGGTTTGCGCGCGGCGCGGTGGGTCGGCGCGGCGCGGCGGCGCGGAGTGGCGGCGCGGCGCGGGTTCGGAAACGCACTCGGCACACGCCGTGAATGGAGGGGCCAGCATTGTTGCACCAGGTACAATATTCGTGTTTATATTGTACAACAGCTAGTGTGGGATCAAACATCCGCCCGATCGTTCTGGCCGCACCATGATTCGCCACTCACACAAATACACACACCGCGATAATAAAGTGAATAGAAATTGTTTTGATGCATACACAAAATTTTTGTCGTGTGTTGATTTCGCCGGTGCAAAATATACCTACTCTTAAAAGGGTCAACTTATAAATTATAATCGTGTGTATTAACGTTCACGCTTCCTTGATGCATAGTAAGATAATATTATTTATCGACACGGACTTCGGATGTAGCGTGCAGTGGCGGTTGCGAGTTGCGACTATTCCTATTAATGAGCATTTACAAGAGGGACTCGGTAGAAACATGTGCAAATGCACAACACACGAATAAATAGTACCTAGTGCTTAAATATTACCCTATAGAAATTTACAATTCTGTATCAGCCCTTGTACGTCCCACAGTAGGGCCTACTCTGTAATCGAGAGTACGATTGAGAGTGGTAAGGGCATATTATAGTCGACCACTCTGGCCTATGTGGTGGATGCACTAGGTTTCATCTCACAGAAATGTGAACACCATTTGAGTTAAACTAGCTTTGTTTCGGCGACGAAATTTGCCAGTATAAGCTTTTTGCACACGATCAAATTGTCTAGGTCTGAGTGAAGGTCGCTCAGTTACGATGTTAAAGTAAGCGATCGGAGTGGGCCAGTGGCGGCTGAAGTATTACATTCCAGAATTAATGTAAGGAGATTAAAAGTTGGTGATAGTCAACGGGATCCGGTTTGGCGGCGCGTGGGTCGGCTCGGGCCACGCCGCGACTGGTCTAGCCCGTAGTGGAGCCTCCGCCGACAGTACCGCCATGTCATTCACCACCACTGGAAGCACTCCTAGCCTAGTCTATTATAAACTTTCGCTGTGAAACTATTTGCTCAGTGCACAGAACCATATTCTGACATTGTTCCTCAAGTCTCATTGACACGTCAGCGCAGAGCGACTAAAAATATATTTCCTATTTACTAACGAGTTCTGAATTTTGTTATTCATAAGTATTCAATGTTTATTCGGTACCTATCAATTTAAGACATTTTAGCAATGATTTATTACTGTTAAAGGAAGTTAAAAATCACGTCATTACAAAATTAATCGGTTACGGTTATTAGGACTTTCGAATATGAATATAAATAGAATCATTAGCAAATTATAGTAATAGCTTAGTAATAACATCAATAACTTCACTGTTAATGATATTGTTACTCATAGCCCTAATGTCAATTATTGTTTTTAGTGTGGATAAAATAATATTCTGCAAAAAGACAGTCAACATGGTGCTCAAGGACCGTAGACATGACCGTCACACTATCTCGAAAGTTCTGCGACGACACAATAGTAGTTACAATAATAATTATTATTGCTATTTTTTTTATTGTTCTTTACAACTATTTTACAATGCAAATTTTCACTAGAGTAATATAACTTGACAAAAAAGTGTAGGATGTGGTGAAAATTGGCTATTAAAATGTCATTGTGTTCATTGAATTATTTTATACGTAGGTATTTCTATAAATTTTCGGACGGTTTATGTTTGTTTTGTGACTTAAAATAAACAAAAAGACTACTAAGAACAATAAATTAAAATAAGAAGAATCTTAAACATTTTCCGTCGTAGTACTCGTATATCGGATTGCCATCTTAACATTCAATTCGATCTCAGTGCCCTCATTAAAAACAGATTCTTTTTTGCCAAGCTATACATTGGACAGTGATCAATTCTGAAGAATGTTAAAAGTTGTTGATATCTTTGCTTTTCCTATTATCCTTATCCCATTTAGGTAGTAGTGCTTCTGTGAATTATTTGTGTGCCAGAAACATTCGGATTTTAATTTTACGACGCGACGCTCGGCCACTCCGCGCCGCGCCGTGATGGCGACAATTTACTGGAAGAAAATCCCATCTCAAAAAAATATGTTTTATGTCAAATAGTGACATGATAACTATTCATAATCGAGTTTTGTGTCGAGTAAAACATATTTTTTTGAGATGGGATTTTCTTCCAGTAAATTGCCATGATAACTAGGTGTGATAATTTCCAGATGGAAATAGTATTCAAGAGTTTAAGTTTTCGGTTCGTGTACACTTTTGCTATACCTAAGAACCAATTTAGATTGATGTGTTAGTTAATTTAATACCACATATTTTAATATTACGCTTGGTATACGCGACACGACATAGTGCTTAGTACTTATTAATATACAATACTTGGAAATCTTAATTAGATTAACTTTCTAACAAGCACGCGGGTCAGGCGTGAGTCGTGGATGTTTGTAGACGGCACTCATGACTAGTAATAACACATAATGACATGATGTGAGGTTGCTTGTGAGTTGTGAGTTGTGAGTTGTGACGGTGATCGTGTTCGGAGTGCGAGGGACAGCCGGTGAGTCAGGCCCGCTTGCCAATCACTGCTCATTCATGCGATCACAGCTAATCACACGCAATCACCACTAAACCATTCATCTACACTACGTACAATTGTAATTGTAGGTACTTATATCATTATTATGGTATTGCCTGTTGTTTTTGTGGGCTTATTGTAAAGCCTTCATTAGTTAGTTATGACTTGTCAAAGTTAAAAATGTTGTGTCAAGATATAAGGGCGTCAACAATAATAGAGGTGCTATTAAAACACTTTAAAACCAATAGTTGTTCAGGTAGTGGCGACACGTGTTCCTTGATATCTACATAGAGTTTCCGAACTAAATATGGCAAAGCTCGCGATATAAACTGGGTCGAGACGTGACTAGTAGTGTACCTGCATGCATGCCTACCGTGAACAATAACCGAAGGGCTGGTAGAAGGTCGCCGCTGTCAACCGGTCGCACATTAACAGTTTTTGTGGGGAGGGTTAATGGAGCCGATTGATCCGCCCCTATCGTGCCGGTCGACGCGACGCGACGTGGGAAACGCTCACGACGGCGCCCCTCGTCGCAGTTCAATAGCCTAACTTTAGAGCAGAATTTTATGAAGTTCATTTCACCCATAAAATTCACCAAGAAACTGGAATAAAGGATTTGTACACAACGTTGGTTTATTAAATTATACATCGTTTCAGTGATGTATATATTTTATCATGTTTATGTTTTTCACGTCGCGTAGTTAGTTGCTTAGTTTAAGTATAAATATCGAAATAGTTGCACATTATTTTCCGTGTGTTTGATGTTTTAGTTGAACGCTCATTGGTGTGAGTTCGTACTATGTTTGAATACATGAATTTAAAATTGTTGACCACGTGTAAAGTAGGATCACCTTGGTAATCTCGAGCGTTTAGTGACAGTTTGCCGGAGCAGATAGTCATTGAGAAATATTGTCGCTCGACCTGTTCGCATTTCGGACTGATATTGCTAATATATGTATATGTCTTATATCAATTATTTATTATTAACAACTTTATAACATACCTATGTGTTAGATTGTGCATCGTTTCTAGCTGTGGAAACTTGCTACATTGCTGTATTTGTATGAGTGCTACCTTTTCATATGGGTGATCCACTGAAAATTTCTGTAAAATATATTCGTGGAATAGTAGTTACAAAACAAATATGGTGTAGAGCATGGAGGTAGTTGGCTAAGAATTAAGTTTCGTATAAACTGCCGTTTGTTACCTGTTGTCTGTTTTATAAAAAATATTTTATAAAACAGAAGATTGTCTGTACTTTGATGAGAAATTATACCTACATATTACGTAATGTTTTAGATATTTGTTTACGTACTATGGCATACCTTACCAATGTTCAATGCATTAACTTTAATTCTATAAGTAAAATGTTAATGTGATGATTATTAGGTTTATGCGTAAAAATATTTTATTTATTTATTTATAAACACTTTATTCCATAAACATAAAAGAGAAACAAATATAATTGCACATTCGAATACATAAAGTTTAATTGGTGGTCTTGTCGTCGAAAAGCAATATCTGACAAACAATAAAGGGATGGATCATTGACATAAATATTAAATCAATAGAATGGTTGTAGTATTTTCAGACGTGGTATAACTGCTTATCATAGATTAGAATTATATACAGAGATAGATGCGCAATGTAATGGCTAAATGGGCCGTGCGTGTAAGAGCAACTTATTATTTAAATGGCGTTCTAGTATTCGGGCGTTAAACTAACTACAAGATAATTTACCGTTCTCGCCAGAGTGTGGCGTTAGAATCGGAATAATTGTTTACAATATTCTTCATGTACTAAGTCGCACCCCTATGCTGCTTATGAAAATTATGTTAGCAACTCAGATTTTTTATTGAATCTATAAATCTACTAAAATATTAAGAGTAGATTTGATCACATAGCAAATAAAAGCGTAGTTTCGAGTGTGGTTGGTGGTATCAATAATACTTAATTTTATATTTAGCATACTTGATTGACTTGTGCGTTATTCTGAGAATGTCGACGTATCGACCTTCGACGGGCTCGGTGAATGCATAAATTGTTTATATCGTTGGAATCGCCGGCTAATGACCTAAAGTATTTCAACAGTTTAGCACTACACCTCTTGTTTGTTCTGTTTTGTTTTAGGTCACAACATGTGCATTTATTACTTTAAGATTTATTATTGAGCCAAAATATTTAGGAACCAAAATGACTGAATTTGTATCACTTATGCTATGACTAATTCTAACAATAAGCGAGCATGAGATGTAATCTCTTTGTGCATAACTATGAAGGGTAGGTCGCAACGTGCTATGCTTTCGTATCTCGTATTTTTTGTGGAAATAACAATTGTGGGGCTTTCTCGATATTATTTAGTAAAGTGCGTCCTATGCTACGCTTCGGTGGAAATAGGTTGACCGTAGGAGTGTTGCTGCTGATAGGTTCGGTAGTAGCTTTGTCAAAGGGTTGCGAGCTAAGTGTGTAATATACTGACCATGTTTCACACGTCCTCTGTGTCGTCTGTGTGTGTAGTCAGCAGTGTGCTCCGAGAGCAGTGTATTCCTTCGGCGCACTGGACACGGCTCGTGTTACTCATTACACTATTCCATCAGGATGAATTCAAGTAAAGTAGGAAGGATGGAAGGAATCAAAGGGATATATTCATTGATATATTGCACAGATTTTAAACTTTCCGATGCCGACAGTTCGTCTTTATTTGATTACTATTTATACAGGTGTCGTTTTTTTAAATGTAAAGTAATGTGTTATGAAATGTATGCCTACTGTGTTTTTAAAGTAGCGCTTCAATAGTACGTAGTACCAGAATTTCAGTCATAAAATAATAGGCTCTTGGAAAACGTACTCTTCAACGATAGGAGCTTGATCTATTACATACGCAGCGTCCTGGTTATGCTAGGCAAACCTGACATTTGTAGCTGTTATTTAGATGGCCTGAATACATCGTATGAGCGTTTGTTGTTTGACATTCAGCAAGATCGTGAGGATCAACGTCGGTTCAACGTTGACAAAGTAATCTAATAACTTTTTAATCTTTATTCATGTGTAGAGATCATTAGCAAACCTGTGACAGTCTTGTCAATACACCATAGCGGTGATAATCTGCCAAGTCTGTTATCGCGCGTTATCTTTATAACATACAAGTGATACAGACGACTAACCTTTGGCAGTTCTGAGATGTTCAATTAGTAAATATTCTGCTACACCTATGTCGATATGCTCCTACACTCAGCACCGAAAAATCCTAAGGTACGTGGTTCATATTTATATGGATTCTCCGCGCCGCCCCCCAGCGAGCGCGGCCGCCGGGCAGCCTGCGTACTGAAAGTCAGATATGGATTTCATAAATCACTTACCCTGTTACTGATTCCTAATAAATTAACACATTCATCAATTATTTTTGGTACAAACCTTGCCATATAAATGCACGAAAAATATGAACTAATCTGCATTACACTATTTCTTCCAATGTAATTTTTAAACGGTCTGAATGGTGTTTGTTTTTATTTACAAAAATTGAAGTAGGTTTTGTCCCGTTCCCTGATAGGGCGCGTAGAGTGCAGTGGATGTAACATGATGCGTGTGTGCAGGTGTACGCGTCGCCGAGCCGCCGCAAGATGGACACCAAGGGCGAGGGAGAGGAGATGACCTACCCGCACATCTGCTTCATGGTCGACAATTTCGACGAGGTAACACTCCTTTTGAACGCTAACTATGCTTCTTAACAGAAGCATAGATATCGTGGCGAATGTCACTTTGTCTAGTTTATATTAGTGTTCTAAATCTAGTGTTTTGAATATAATTAATTCACTGCGATATGTCTGCTACCACCCACCCAATTTATTTAAATTCCTACGATATTTGTCATAAGATATAAAATTAATTTAATGGTGTTTGAATATTAGCATTTATTTTTTGTATGTATTAAGCATGCTAGTATCCTCACAATACTTTATTAATTTTAATACGTGTATCGTGGGAGAACATTAAGCGTGCTCGTTGTTGCAGCGCACAGTTCTGTTATAACAAACACCGGTTTAAGATTAGAGGTAAAGAAAAACAAACTGACTGTACCAGGGATGTTGCGAATATTCGCATCCGCATCCGCAAATGCGGAACTTCCGCATAAATTTGGACATCTGCATCCGCATCCGCAACAATCGATGCGGATGTTTTATGCGGATGCGGATGTAATACAAAATGAGACAAGACAGAAATTTGGCGGTGCCGGCTAATGGCGCGTGCCGTTCGGAAGTAGTGTTGCCAGGTGACCCGCTTTACGCGGGACGTCCCGCTTTTCAGGGGTTTGGTAACGTGTCTCGATTGAACCTTCGGCGGGACGCCAAATGTCCCGCTTTTTGACCACCGTTCTCAGAACGAATAAAAAACGAAATCTTATACACTTTTATTTATAATCCGTACTGTATTTCGCGTTTTCCTACAATTATTTACCTACTTAGTATCTATTTCGATTCTAAAGTAGTTTCGATAGGCTGATTCCAAAAAAATATAGGGCTTTGAATAAGTTCTTGCGGTTTGTTCACGAATTCCTTTCTTAGTTTAGATGGTAAAACATGTGCAAGGAAATACTGTTAGTGAATTTATGTCTTAGTGAATATTAGCTAGCTCCAATGAAAATTCCTTAGCAACAATTTCAAGTTTCATACGGCTTAGAGAGCATGACTGGCGATTTTTTTACGACATGTATATGTAGATGTAATTCAAAAGAAAAACGCATCTTAACTTCACATAATTGTCTTCGAGCATTATACCGAGCATAATTTATCAAAATTCATGTGCAAAGACGTGTCGGAAGATATAAATTTTCATCTTGGCGATAAAGATCGCTCTGGTAAATCGAATAGTTTTAGTCTGAGAATTTAAGGAATAACTTGATGTATACCCATAGTAAACGCTAGAGGAAAAATTTAAATCGTTTTGTGTAAATTTTTGAAATATTTGGAGTAAGGTAAGAAACCTCTGCCTATCCCTTCTGGAAAAAAGGCGTGAGTTTATGTATGTATGCATGCTAAGAAACCACGGCGCCTTATGAATTGAAGCCTCGAGAGATATAGTACTTGGTCTGATTGAGCTGCGCTTTCATTATTATACTAATAACCAAAAACGGCTATTGTCTTTGAGAGCCTCCAAAGACGCGACGTTTTTCTATGTAATAAGTATATGCTGCTAGAAAGAGGGAGAGTAATAATTTGTGAAAGCAAAAAAAACATAATTGTCTCTTTATTTAATGGGCGTCCCGCTGAAGAACTCAAAATCCCGCTTATTTGAATTTCCCGTCCCGAATTTTCAAAAACTAAACCTGGCAACGCTATTCGGACGTGACATTGACCAATGGGAGCGAGATAAATAGTGACATGATCCGACGCGTTTGTTTTTGCTATGATAATAGATTCTTCTAGTGAAAATGAGAGTCGAGAAATACCAGAAAATGGTAGCACTGAAGCTGTACTCCAAAAATATTTCATTCTTACCCAAATAAAAAAAGAGTCTATGTGAATGATAATCCTCTTATGCGGTGTTTATCGAGAGGAATTAAAGATATTATTGCCGATAGCACAAAGATTTTTATCCACTCCACTAAGTAGTAATCCTAGTGAACAATTATTTGCAGCGTGGGTTTAATTTACCAACCTCTTCCTAAACGCCTTGTTATCAGAAAAGGCGGACCGGCATTATACTTAATAAATGAAACGGTGTTCTTTTTCGAGCTCTTGGGGCTACTCAAAACGAAGGTAATGCATTTAATTATCAATAGAGAACACAAGCATGGGACCGAATTCTACACTTAATTATATCGGAACTCAAAAGACCATGACATCAAGACACAGTTAGCTTGTTCTGCGTAGACTGAAATGCAAAAACAGATTAACGTTTTAAAATAACTTTTTAATTTGATAATTATAAATTTCGGGTAATTAAATTCCGCCCTGTGACCATGAATCCTTTAAAGTAATCGAAATATCGGGAAGTAAAAAAATATAAAAAATTAACATAGATAAATCGATAAATATTAGTAAGCGATAAAATCCGTAAATAATAGTTTAATTTCAATATTCATTCATATACCCTATTTATATAAGATGTTAAACATCCGCATCCGCGGATGTGAGCCTTTGAAAATCCGCATCCGCATCCGCATCCGCGGATGTGAAAAAATCGACATCCGCAACATCCCTAGACTGTACTATAACGAGTTGATCAGTTGATAAAAAAAAGTATTTTCAATAATACTTTTAATGATGTTTAGCAGTGATATTCTGTGGTTAATAATGTTGAAACTTGAAAGTGATTAAAAGTGAAAATTAGTGCATTGTGTGTGTACTCGTACTCTTTCCATCTTAAATACTTTCATTAGTCATCTCTCTCACACAAACCACGTTCCATATCGGTCATCCGTCTAACGTTTCATTCTACTCATCTTTCTTCTTAACATTCAAATCCTACATCTGTATATGAAATTTAAAAATGTATGATGATTTTATGTAAAAAACACTTTTGTTTATCGTGCCTGACGCTCACCAAGCCACATAACAAGTATATGACGTATATTATAATATAATAGATAACTGTCAAATACTTATGTAATTTCGACTTGCACAACTTCTGGTAATGTCCATGCGAACAAATTTCTATTTGATTACAGGTTATTACTAGTTTTAATTACCGGAGTTAGAATGTACTTATATCACACAATCCAAGACACTAAGCGACATCATCCTCTGTAATTATGTCATAAACTAGCTGTCGGGCCCGGCTTCGCCCGGGTGCAGATAGTTTTTGAGTCCAATCCACATCAAGAACATATTATTTCGCGTGTCTACTAACTATATTTCCCGCGTGCCGTCGACTATATTTCCCTTCCGTAGGAGAGGACATCCCGTGCCAACAATTTGAATTTGAAAGAGTAGAAAATATGTATATTTGGTTTCCTGACTCATCCCACGGGAACACTACATTTTTCGGGATAAAAAGTAGCCTATGTGTTAATCCAGGGTGTCAGCTATCACTATACCAAATTTCATCAAAATCTGTTGAGCCGTTTTTTCATGAAAGAGTAACAAACATCCATACATACATACATACAAACTTTCACCTTTATAATATTAGTAAGGATATTCAAAAACAACTTGTAATAATTTCCACGCGGAAGGACAGTGATGTTTCCGCGCGGCGCGGCGAGCATGTCGAACACGTCCTATATCGAACATTACTCGACTGTTTCAAATTATGACGTCAAGGTTTCTGCTGAAATATACAATAACGTTGTAATTTGCTCATGTTTCTAAAATTTATTCACACGAACGCAGAAGGTGGAGTTCTCTGTTTATGTAGTATTGTGTAAATAAACAGAAAGTATTCGTAGAGATTCGCGTTATTTATTATAGACGCAGGGAGCGCGGCGGAGTTGCCAATACCGAGCCGAAGCTGGCATATCGATTGTGCCGCCGTCTGTCCTATATTCGTTTGGGAAGACCATGTGGCTGGTTCGCTCTCTATTGTTTCAAGCCTTGCATTTATTTTTTGCAAAGCCCGTTTAACAGATATGTAGTTGTTGACCTAATGCGGTTTAGTATGCCGAATATATTCATTGTGAAATTCGATCAAATATTACATATATTTGATCGAATTTCACCCAACAATCGGTCTTATGATACATTATCAAACGCCTAACAGAAGATAAGAAGTGCACCTATAATATGCAAACGAAGGTTATAATATGAAATAATATGCAAACATGTCGGAGAAGCGTGGTACTTATTGCTCATAGATCAAAAATTATTAGGTAAATGCTGCCGAAAATGATCTTTGGCATAAGATCTTTTTTTATTATTTCGTTATAGCTCTTGCGTTTTACCTTACGTTTTGTGAAATTAGTTGTTAATCTACTGAAACCGTGTATTTAAGATTTATTTACCGCAGTTGCCAAAATAGATTATTATTAAATTGTTATTAGTAAAAAACTATTATAGCCACTTACGCGCTATCACAGTGAGGCAGGATTGAGTCTTTCAAAACCTTTACGTTCAACTAAATTAATCAAGATTATAGAAAATGGAAGGAGCTGGAACAAATAATAATTGTCCACATCCTGCCATAGTAATAAGTAAAGCTAAGTTTCTTCGATAAGGATTTGTAAGGAGGAGGAGCCAGAAGTTATTTACTGGCGACAAATATTTTATTAATATGGTATGGTCCGGAATTCTATTTTTTGCAATAAGTAAAGTTGTAGTTAGTTAATCTATGATCTGAGAGCTGTATAGCATGGTAATTTCTGCGCGTCACCAGGCGTCCGCGTGGTGCGCCATTTAAGGTGCGCGCCCGCCGAGCCTCCATTACATATGTTAATGTTTATATCGGTATCGAACGTGATCCACATCGCAAATCGGGCTTTGTTTGTATTTCTATTACGCTATACAACTAAATCACTAGAGCTTGCACATCTACCTTCGTTTTGAAAAATAATGTGCTCAATTGATTGATGCATTTTAAATAATTAGGTCGTCGAATTAACATGTGCCGATGGTTTGGGATTAGCATATATGCTGGAGAACTGATTAATGTATTGTCAAAGCGTATTTTTGTCAGAGAGTAATATTATGGTTAAGGAGTTTATACATTTATGCATAGTTTTGATTGGATCGAACAATTCCTTTCAAAAGTTTACTGATAAAATTGACCCAACGTAGAAACAATATTTTTTTTTTTGCAAAATACACGTCACTCAATATACTACGTAACTTTTAAATTTGTTTAATATGATTTGCCTTTGAGCTTAAAACGACCAAATTTTATAGCGTTCATAAAAATCTTGTTACACCTTATTGAGAAAGTGGCCCGCAAGTCAATTAACTCTCAATCGTACTCTTGATTGTAGAGGAGGCCCGTGCCCTGCAGTGGGACGTATATGGGCTGATACAGCTACATACAGATACATATACATAAACTTTCCAGAGTTTGCACTAGGTTCTGAATAATTCGTTTGAATTTAATATCTTGTTCGTAGCGCGTCCACAATGGCTCCACCAAACAATAGCCACTGTGACCTATACTCCCACTGCACAACGCCTAGGCTATCTTTTGTTTACGTTGCGATTTTGTTTCTGTTTTACTTGACGTCGCTAAACATAGACCTTGTGAAATCATTTACTGCATCGATTTTGTACATCATAGATAATAAATAATTGACCATTTTGGACAATGATGTTGAAGGTAAGAATATACGTTCCACTTGCTTTTTTAAGACAAGTTTTAGGTGATGATCATAATCACACACTTTTTAGTGTGCTGCGTATAGAACTTCAATCTTATTGATTTTTATCTCGAGAATGTCTACAGAATATAAAGCAGATAACAAAGAGTACCGGTGAATTTAAAATATCGTGTTCTGGAATATTATAGGGTATCTGTATCATATGAAGTAGTCGCTGCATTAAGTCCGAGTAAATTACACATTTCGAATCGACTGATCAAGGCGTCGTCAGGCTGGAACCGAATAAAGTGAGCAGGTGTTGTGTAGTAATGATTGTCCCGTGCATGTGGAGCGTGGAGTGATGCGCGAGGGCTGGGGTGAGGCGGTGCGCGCCCGCGACCTTGCCTGCGCCTGCGTCGCCGCGTCCAGCGCTGTTTGGTTCCATTATTTATAGACGACCTAGACCGCGCGACTCCCTGCAGTCTCCGCGCACCGACAGCGCGACAGATATCCGACGTGGGACATAACAACGTTGTTCATAGTGTATTCCTATTAAGTAGGCCGATCCATTTCTCCGCGCCAACTTGTTTTTCGCGTCAGTCGCTTTGTTAGTCTTTTTCTTCAGACACTTGGCCAAGGTTGGTGTAGATGTATTGTTACAAATCACAATGAATCTGCATTGCAAAACGTTGTAAAAAAGTTATGAAAAATTCCGAGATTTAATCGATCCACAGACTTAAGACCGTTGTTGCATGTTTTTTTGCGGAAATTGCCGTCTCCTCCCATCCATACACCAGGTGTGCAGAACAGCTGAGCTCAAGCTGCTCTGAGATTACATCTTGCTGAAATCCCACACACGTTGTGCCGCTTTAATTTGTATGATCCTGTCATCCCGTCTTGTGTTTGAGTGCAGCCTGTAATACGAGACAGTCTCCGATAGTGTCGCGAATCCGTTTGTTGCGTTTACTATTCCGCTCAGCGAAGCTATTTAACGGTGAGCGCGTACAGTTTTAATGTTGTTAGTTCCGCTCTGCGCCGTATTGTACAGCACGTGCTGGATAAACGTATACTTTAGGGTCTCGTCTGCCGTTTTTATATAAAATCTCTTACATTATATGTTAAGGTTGTTTTTATGCTGTTAAATTTAAGGATACGTCGACAGGTGGTAATATGCTTAAAACTCCTTGCAAAGATGATATTGTAAACTGGATCTTATTGCTTCTTTATTGGTTTTGTCAACTGTGCACCTGCGTGCCTGTATTTGTTTACACTAAATAAATACACTTCACAGCCACACGCAGTCACATCAGAAACTCGGACGGACAGTTTAATACGAGGATCACAACACCCTACTTGATTAAGTATTTGGTGAACAAAATCATTTATCTCGGTGCGGCGGCCGGACCTGTAGGGTCGCCCCACATCCGGCTTGCCGCCCACAACGCAAAGTGACTTGTTAATTTCCGCCCCGTATGATAAGCAGTAATTTGTCGCCACCGCATTATTTTTAGTGTTGATAATTTTCATTAACTGCCGCCAGTGCTATAATTGTTCTCACCGAACGGCGCGCGTTAGACGCGGAGTATTTCCGTCGCCTCGCGGAATATAAACAAACAGTGGCTCGTGGCCTCACAGTACACTACGCACCGATCCCGTTGGATATTTTTACATTTACACATCACAACCGACTAGTTCACGCATTCATCTGTACTAATTGTAATTTAAAAGCCCCACCACTACCGGTCAAGTAGAGGGAAAAGCCCTGCCAACATGACATGAACTTTAGTCCTTAAAGGATAAGAGTACAAATTGCGGATGAGTTTATGTGATGTTACGGGTCGTAATAGCAACAACGATAATAAAGTAGTATCAGTATGACTATGAATGTAATCAGTGAAGCAACATTCTTGAGGTAATCGATGTTATTACGACGAGTTTTTATACTAGCTACAGCCGTTGACATGGTACAGGTCAAAATTATTGCTTGTAAGTTTTATATTTGAGATAACATTGAATCGTACAGACAAACAAATATTACAATTGTGTGTTTTTTATCGGCGGTTAGTATATAAATGCAAATTATCATGTACATAGATAATACATTTACACTGCATACAAAATATTATTTGTTCGCGCGGCCATCAAACTCCAAACTTTTTGCGTAAAAAACAACTTGGTATTTACAACAGCAACTAGTTGATTTATTTCATTCACTGATGGGTTGTGTTATTAGTTGAGTCTATAGTTCTATTCTGTAGCTGGTGTTATCATTGCAAAATATTTATTATTGTTGACGAGTGCCTAGTTGGTTATCAGTGGTGATGTCGCGTTATTTACAGTGCATATTTCCGTGTCAATGAGTTTCTCACGACAATCAAGGCCGACATCAGTGAATGCTGAATAGACGCGGAGATGCGAGGAGAGTGCCGTATGATGCGTGTAGACTGTAGAGCGGCGTGGTCGGCCGGGTGCGCGCTCACATGCTCACCCGCGTGCCTCACTCCCACGCACTACCAACATAGTGCCTTCTTGTAGTCACTCGTCCAATCCGTATTATATCGTTAACATATAACGCGAGGTCCGATAGTTAATTTCCTTATCTAGAAAAAGGAATTTAGTATTTTTTATACATTGGGTCGTTAATATTAATTGAAGAGTCATTGATTGAGTCATCCATTATTTAAACGAGATAAGGAAACGAAAATAACGTTGACATATTATTGACGCAGGTGGTCGGATAACAAATATTTTGAATATTATGTTGTATGTTGAATATTTTGTTTATAATAGTGTACTGTTTGCCTACGAATTAGATTTGAATGTATCCAACTGGTTGAACTATTTTTCATTGTGAAAGTGCCAAACCCAATTGAGATGTGGCAATTCAAAATCTGTCGTGTTTTCAATAGCGAGCGAGATACGAGTGGTTATTCACACCGTGACAGCGCGCGTGGAAGTTTTCGCGCAAATATCTCGCTGTGTTGATACGCGCTGTATGTAAACAGAAGCGCATTTGGCGCAGTACTCCCCCCCCGCCCCATCTTCGTTCCCCTCTCGATCCGTATGTCTGCCGGCGTGATTTATCTGGGCTGTCGCATCGCTGTGTCTCGGCTCTTGCATCAATAACTCCACGGATGCAGAAGTGGGTCAGAACTCGGAGCCGGGATCATGTTCATGCCGCTGTAGGGTAACTTCGTGAGCGCAAGTCGTGCGCCGCGTATTATACTAACGAGCAATGGTTCATGTTTGTTTGCCGACTTATTTATGAATATTTACTCGGTTCTGATTGACAGTTTAAGGGAAACAAATAGATTTAAGTTGCTGCACTGCAAATTCCATCGGTCACTTGAGAAGCTTAGAGCCTGGACTCATATAAAGGTTCCTTAATTTTTGTAGCTTTAAAATTACTGTAGAGAGCGGAATTTAATATTAAGTTAATTGATAATATGTTTAGTTGGTATTTAATGTGTTATAAACTCTGGTATGGTACGTCTTTCTAATGCTAGATAGTGATTTGACACAGACTTAGATGTTTGTATTGGCGTTACATATTAGTTCGGCAGTGTTGTTAATAGTTGAGACCTTGCATACATAGAGTAATTAATAGTAATTGTTAACTAACAGTGGCGACTGGTGATAGTTTCTGTAATGAGGGAGTGGTGAGGCCACTCGGTGTCGTTGGACGGCGCCCAAGCCCGGGAGTACCTCATACTTCGCGGAAATGTACGGAAGCCATCGATTTCGGTAACTTCACTAAAATCTGTATTGTACGCATTCCGGAGTATTGTTGAATGTTGTGCTTCTAATAAACAACACGATTTCTATGAAGTGTGCGTTTATTTATGTTGTCGTGATATATCGCTATAGTCCCTGGAACATCATAGTACAGCACACATAGCTCAGTGTACAGTGTAAACAAAGTTGGATCATATTTTATTGGATTTATGTGCCGTTTGCTGTAATAAAGTCGCCAAAATTAAGGACTTAGTATTTAGAATATAATTATTATATTAGCTGACCGGCCCGGTTTCGCCCCGGAGTAGATAGTTATTGACGGGAAAACAGATTTAGCCACTTTTTCATGAATGCTCCTTTCCTATTGGTCAAAGCGTAATGTTATGTAGCTCATAGCTTTCTTCTATAAAAGGGCCATCCAATGTCTAAGTAAATTAAAGATTTCATTCAGTATGTCCTCAGATAAGCGCGTTTAAAGGAACAAATTCCTTGGCTATCAGAAGATATTAGTGTCCATCCATCCATCCATCGATCAGCTAAAGGAAGTCCACTGCTGAACATAGGCCTCCCCCAATTATTTCCACAGTGACCACGAGGCAGCCTGCATCTAGCGACATTCCGCGACTTATACCAAGTCGTCTGACCACCTTGTGGGTGGACGTCCTATAGTGTGCTTTCCGTTACCTGGTTTCTATTAGAGATTTTTTGGCCCGATTGGCCATCAGTTCCCCGCGTTATGTGCCCAGCCCATTGCCACTACAATTTACTAATCCGCTGGGCTATGTTGGTTACTTTAGTTTTCTTACGGATATCCTCATTCCTGATTCGATCTCGTCGGAAAACCCCGAGCATAGCCTTCTCCATAGCTCGTTGAGTGACTTAAGAGCCTCCTAATGAGGCCCATAGTGAGAGGCCACGTCTCGCTATCGATATTAACATAGAGTACTGATTTATCGTTCACTTAAAGTGCAACAGTAGCTTATTTCTGTAGCTCGGCAAATTGTCTATCTTTGTTTCTACTGTAAACTTCAAGAGAAAAATATTTATCTAGACACATCCACTACTATTATCATAAGATAAGCAGTGGTGAAATTAAATATGTCTAATGTAAAGATATCTATTTTAATGGGAGGATAACCGAATTTGATAGATGCCCAGATTTAAATTTTAAGTACTCTAAATTCAGTTATTGATAACGTGACCATACGTCCCGCTTTGGGCGGGACAGTCCCGCTTTCAGATAGTCTGTCCCGGTGTCCCCAGCAAGGCCGAGTTCGTCCCGCTCTTGCAAACAGGCTAAACAATAATTTAAAATGTATTTCCCGATCGAAATGCTTTACCGAACTAATGCTAAAAACCGTGGGATTGAATTATTCCAGTACTTTTGTAAATACGATCTTGATATAAAAACTTATGAAAAAATCCACATTTATTGAGTACGTTATGTGTCTGGCTGGAAGTAACGCACCTATCAAAATATTTTTTTTCTCACATTAACAAAATATGAACAAGTGATAAACACAGTTGAGTGCCGCAGTAATTAAAGCTATTTTGATTACGAAAATTCAGTTTTTCAGAAAATTTAGAGTTTCTTACTTATATAAAAACTTTATTATTATTATTATTTCATTCCACAGATTTCCCGCTCTGTCACCAAAAATAAATGGTCGCGTTAGTTATTGAGCAAAAAACGTACTATGAAGTAGTCCGTATACAATTGGGTTGCAATTACAAAAAGGCCAGTAGTTCCCTTGCAAATCGCAACCTCCTCAGGGGGACCTGTGACCTTTCCACTGGCGATTGTATTCACTCCCCACTGGCCACATTGAGATTGCACCGTGGGAGGATAATGGACACCGGGATGCGAAATTAGTAGTAGCCTCGTTAATTCTAATTTCACAATTACGGCTTATTTGTTTATGTTAGAACTAATAATCTAATGGGATTGCGATTTAAGGACGTAATTTATTTAGAAACAAAAATATAGTCTAGAACATACGTTTTAGATATATTGAATATATTTTTTGTAGTACGAATGTAGGTTAGACACAGCGCGTGCGGTCAGCGGTGTGCGTTACACAATATAAAATATCGGCGTGTATTAGTTTAGTGACACCGCCAGCTATCGGTTACAACACAATTGTTTATATCTCGTATCACAAATATTAGGTGCGTGCTGGTGTGTCAACACTGACCTGCGGCCGTCATATCAACTAAACACCGTGACTCATTTTATTGCAACAACTATTGTAATTTTGTTCGAGTGGGTGAATGCACACAAATAACAGAATTCTAACCACTTTTCGTATTTGATACAAATGACGTCAAATACGTCCAAAAACCGACATACCTAGTTTCTGATTTACAATTACTATTGTATAAATCGGTGGAGAGATGCAACGTCGAACAGTTAGTTGTATCACAAAATTTCAAAATCATCAATAAAATATTGTGTACTAGCTGTCGGGCCCGGCTTCGCCCGGGTGCAGATAGTTTTTGAGTCCAATCCACATCAAGAACATATTATTTCGCGTGTCTACTAACTATATTTCCCGCGTGCCGTCGACTATATTTCCCTTCCGTAGGAGAGGACATCCCGTGCCAACAATTTGAATTTGAAAGAGTAGAAAATATGTATATTTGGTTTCCTGACTCATCCCACGGGAACACTACATTTTTCGGGATAAAAAGTAGCCTATGTGTTAATCCAGGGTGTCAGCTATCACTATACCAAATTTCATCAAAATCTGTTGAGCCGTTTTTTCATGAAAGAGTAACAAACATCCATACATACATACAAACTTTCACCTTTATAATATTAGTAAGGATGATTCCCCTATAATTTTGTGAATCAGCGTTGTGATTAGAATCTGAAAAGCATTAGCATCTGTTACTAGGGTTGCTCGAATCGGTATGCTCTATGGCATCGTAAAGGCGGGGGTCGGGTCCTGCACTAATGTGTAACGATCATCTCTGCGGGAACATTAGTAGCAGCTGTGGATATTCCATGTTCCGCACAGTGGTGCCATTGTGTTCACGTTGTGTCACAGTTCTAATGCACGAAGTTTGTCCCCAGCTGTTGGACATCATTCAGCTGGTTCAATAGGTTGTAAATGAGGCGTTAAGTGGACATAGTGCATGGTGCTATCTGCCTACAACAGCTGTGAATTTCAGTTAGTTATGTTTGGTTCTAGCAAGATTTGTCTAGATGTGAAAAAATGAATATTGGTAAGTATTAGTCTTATATCTTAAAATAGAGGGCTGTGATATTGTAACCCAAGAAGGCAATGAATGTTGAGTATAAGATAATGATAGTCTTGTTGACTCGAATGAAGAGCGATGGCTAAATACAGAAAAAGTAAAATCCTTTGTAAATAAATAGGGAGTCGGCAGTAATGGAATCTCAATAGTGGTTATTGGCATTGGTACTGTAGGTAGTGTAGCGGGCGCGGGCGCGGGTAGTGGGTAGCGCGGTAAGTAGGTCAGGCGGGAGGCGCCTGCCCGCCGCGCCGCCTGCCCGCCGCCACACTATCGAGTGATCGCCGAGCGCCCGACACTTGGAACCCCTCCAGCCTCTTCTGCGCGAGGCAAAGGCAAAACTAATAATGCCGATTCTATTGAAAAACTTGCCCTATATAACCGCGCTCCACAGTGCACGCTGCAAATCAACTGCCTTATTAAACTTCACTACTGAGATACTTCAAGTAATTGTTATACTCGGGGATCTCTGTTGGCTGTTATTGTGCTGCAGTTTCTTGGTTGGTTCTGTTGTTTAAATATTTGTAGGTAACTATTAGTGACATAAAATAAATAAAAATAAAATCCTATTATTTCTTGAAAGAAACTTGAAAAAAAAAACAACATTATAAAAATAACTAAGCATTAGTTAAATTAAACAAAAAAAGTATATGAGTGTAAATAGACTAGTTATTAATAGTTCGGTAATATTTCATGATTAATAGTAAGTTTATACAAAATATATAAAATTTATGAGTAGTTTTAATAGTTGCTTGTTTGTAATATTTTTTCTTCTTTTTCTTTTACACGTACCCTGTTTTGGGCAAAGGCCTTTTCTAAAGATGCCTATTTGTCTCGGTCTCGAGCCATTTGGATCCAATTTGAGCCGGCGGCTCTTTTTATCTCGTCTTCCCGTCGTGTTTGTGGTCTTCCTCTACTTTTCTTGCGTTGTTTAGTGGAATAGTGATGTCAAACGAGTACTCGGATATTTTGGAAATGCTTCACACGTGTCGTTGAAACAAAGAAAATTATCGGAATTGATTTCCTTAATTGCTTTACATTGTATGTACATATCTCTTAAAGTGTTGGTCATTTTTTATGGCAAACGTGTGATTCCATGCCAATTTGAAAAACAAGTCCGGTTACAGCCACAGCCGCAGCGGACGCACAGCAGTTGTTTGGCGACTAAAACAAATTAAATGACACCACATTGAAACGTCCTACAGAGAACAAGAGTACAAAGGTACAGCGTCTACCAAAGTGACCGTCACCTTGAGACAAATCATCGATGTGATAATTTTGTTGTTTTGTCCAATTGTATTGATTGGCAGGGCGTCGCGGGCCACTGAGCGGCAATTGTTTACACGACTCCCGACACTGGACGTGAGTCCGCTTCTATTAACACTCTTATAGCGTCCGAGGCGCTTCAACCACTCATAACAAATTGCACAGCCTTAAGAAAGAAGACTTGAAATACGGAGAGTAACTCGACATACAAATGGCAGTGCACTTAGCTTTAATCTCGTCTTGTGAGAGTGCGAGCCGACACTAACCGATAGGGGCTGCGGTTGAAAGGCAATACCATTCGCACAGTCGGGTATATTATAAATTGCAACTTTGGAATCTCAATGATCACTTCGGCCGCATAGAATTATACTGATATACTAGTGACCGAGGTTATAAAGACACTTGGAAAATTATACACTGTACTACAGCGGCTGTATTTAACGCGGGAGTTAACAGTGAAGAGATACTCAACAATGATTAACGGAGTGTAGTTTATTACCAGTCACGAACTGAACGTGAAACACACGTTTTTTGTCATATCCAACTACTCGTAAATATGAGTGCGTCAGCGGACACACTCGCTGCCTTTAAATTATTGCTCAAACAGTTTATATGTGCCAAGTCACGGAGCTGACGAATTCACAAAACACAAAGAGCACTTATCTGTCGCGACTTTAGTCTGAGAAACTACATGTCTTGCAAGTTGCAAGGAGTCGAGCAGCCGAGCTGTTTGTACAGCATTGTGTTGCGAGCAAATATGTTTTTGTGGCGGAGATCGCGAGAGAAAATATAGCCGTCTCGTTACCTGTCAAGTTACATCTCATGACGAAGCCGTTGTGTCTGAATGGGATGCCATGTTTCTTACTTTGTAGATGTAGCAACATATTTCATGTATTGTAAGTAAAATGTAGGAAAACATTGCGTTTTATACATTTCTCGTTTTAATATTACATTAACATTGTAGATGGACTATGTATTGTCATTTATTGGCATCGTTGCTGTTCGTCTCATTTTCATTGTAAATACAGATGATTAATCACACGTACAGTAATCATCTAATAATACATTTTAACTCAAGCATTTCTCGATATGAATAGCAAGTCCAAAGTTCTGATAATAATTCGTAAGATGAGCGTAGTGATTCACTCGTCGCCCTCCGTTGTCACTATGTCTCACCTCCTAGAAGCGATATTTGCAAGAGTAGTGAATACTAATCGCTGAGCATTCGCCGCCGCCCCGTCGCGGCGCCCCAACGACTTGCATGGCTTCCGCAACCACTCTTAATTATACATTTTTTCCAACTTGCTTCTGAGTATTTTGCTATTGAATAACATACAGCTGAGTATATAACGTAGTTTGTATGAATTAGCAGGATACGGATGAGATAAAATTATACAACTCAAGTCTAAATCTCGAAGGCGTGCATTTGGGAAAATATCTGTCTAGTTGTGGACTACTAAAAGCTGCTGCTGATGATTTTGATGATAAAGAACATCTAACTGAAATCGTATACGTGATGGCAATTCTGGATTACTTGATTGTGTTCGAGTTCGATTAAGCTGTAGCCACTAGTTATCTATGAATTGATTTATTATTTAATTTTAGTTTGATAAATGTATCGTTATTTAAGTGGTATTATAGGTATTATATGTAAATATAGGCAGTGGAATATGTGAACTGATATGATGATGATATAGACAAATTGAATTTATAAAATCAATAACGATCATTTAAAGTTATAAACATTGTCTTTATCTATCCCAATATAGTTATCAATCATATGACTCAAAGATTTGACGATAGTTGCCATAAGAGATTTATTTTAGTCAATCCACACTTTATTCATTTATGAATTCCTATCAATTGTACATCATCCGGAATGAGTCACATGTAACATATGATGATAATTCGTTTAATCTCCTTTTATAAATCCAATTACGTGTGCATGCGAGTTGTTGTCAATAGATGAGTCGGCAGTGGTTGGTTCCCCGTTGTCCTTCGGCGCAGATCACACATGTAAGATTGGTCTCGTTCGGCTAGTGGCGACGAGTCTGTACGAGCCGGCGCAGTGGTTCAATTGCGTGGGTCAATTGTTCGATGATTGGCATGAGGTTGGCCGTTGGCGGAGGGTGCGTTGACGTCACTGCATATTATGCTTCTCGTTGTCGTTCCGATAACAATATCGATCTCAAATACCATTTTTATCGCTATTGACGGATGAGTTTTTAGTTTTTAAAATTTATTCATGGCACCAAGGTCTTTAAGTTTCGTCACATGACCTAACATGTATTCCTGCAGTTATTATTTAATTGCTTAAAGTACTAGCTAGTACCTAGTGCCTATAGCCATTTGAATACAAAATAGGGCCAGCATATTTTTTTCCATAGGTAAAATTTCTTCTTCGTCAACCAAAAGAAGTGAAATATGTTTTGCTTGATAATTATTATTTATTCATAGAAAATTATCATTGTCGTCGCATTGCAAGATAGTAATGGCTATATTGAAATAATTTTTACATCCCTATGTTTTTTATGTGAGTTAATCATCATCAGTAGCGCGGCGCGGTTTACAGAATCCGTTTGCGGTTTTAAAACAAGTATAGCTAGGTATAAATGATTCGGTTGCAAGATGTCATTAAGCAATCAACAAGACTCATAAAAATCAAATTGGTTTTTGCACGGTAATGGTCTGCGTACAAACATATTTCGTGGTGTAAGTTGTTTGACACGCGGCCCGTTGTAAACATCGTCTTTAAATAGTTGACCCGAGCAAAAGTGTGCGCGTCAACGCGCGGTGCAATGTCCCACCGGCGGCGATGCCACGAGGCCGCCCGGTGCGTGGGAATTTCTCATCTTCAGTGGGATTTCGCTCGTGGATCCGCAGACCCGTACCTAGTTTCCACCAAGTTTCACGAAGTTTCGCGAGGATTGTTCTGGATATTCCTTTAACCACTATTATAAAATCTCTACCTCCATCAGAAACTATGCGGATAGAATTATGGAACTAAAACTTCCTGACAACATCTTGCTTAGAATCAAGATACAGTCATATTAGTTCTGACGTACAATATGTAGGATCGTTTGTAGTATTTCGTTTAGATTTCAGAATCTTAGGGGCTTTTAATCTCATAATTGGGTCATAAAGAATACAGAAATTGTCTATGGTTACATAATGAAGAGGAATACTTATAGGCTCTATCTTTTTTGTCAAAATACCCACTACGACATTATGTAAATAGTCTGACTACGTATCATTTGTGTGGAGCAGACAAAGGCCGTCTGGAATGATAGCACTGAGCAGTTAGGATGGTGATATAAGAGTAGGCGCGTTGTGTCATGTGTGTTTCCTGCGTTTGTCCCTCGCTAATAAAGTTGTCCAACAACATGCTGATTGCTGGCGGCTTAACTAACCATCTGATACTCGGGGCCTGCTAGTTTTGCGGTCATTCATCCAAGGATTCACTGTATAAATGAGTAATGTGATAATACTACCGGCCCTGCGGCGCGCCGAGTTGTTACCTTCACAATGGTTGCGAAACTCAACATGAAGCGTAATGCGATCTGTGTACACGCAGCCATTTCGCAATGTTTTGTTAAAAACTTATTCGCAGATCTTGTTTGTGTTGTGATTTATGAATATTATGCCGCTAATGGACATCGACTCCAGCGTTACGCTGCGTCCTTGTCGCGTGTGGGACGTAGGAAAGAAATAAAATTAAAATACGTCTAACAGTCAACTCCTACACATAAGGCTATTACTAAATAAAGTGATCAGATTTAGCTACTGTGTACACAACTTCACAAAGGTCAAGAGTAAATGTCGCTGAGTAAGGTAATCACTTCAACGTATTATTATTATGTTGTTTCTTTCTATAGCCTTTTACTTAAATATTCTTCAATGATGGTAGAATCGATGCAAAAGACAGGTCCTGAGTGGATGGACCACGAATCCGAACAAAGGTTTGTGTTGACAAACATTCGCGCTCATTTAAATAGTTGTGGTTAAAAGTTCTAGTATTTTCCGCCATTAACAACAGGATTCTAGCATGATGTCAATAGTGCTTGTTTGTCGCTTGCCTCATTATAAAATCAAGTTGGTCGGAAATCGGAATCAGAAATGTCGCAACATTGGTCCGGTCAAACGGGTCTCTCATAAAATTCCTCTATTTACATTTGCCATTGAACTACTGAAATAACAATATTAGCGGTTTCGTACTGAATATCTTGGGGCGATATTAATTCTAAAATGAACTCTATGAAAACTCGATAAAACACTGATTTGTTTAATTGTCAGGAATAATATTATGTAATGCTGCAACGAATATATTTTATTTTTGCTCTTCTGACAAACAGGTTTTGGTACCACGTGTACGTCATCAAAGGGCAAAAGAGAATGTCGTGTCTTAGAAAACTGACGGTTACATTTTACTGTACGACTAATAAAATATTTATTGTAACTTGTATCTATCCCACCAAGTGGACTCACAGTCGTGATATTATTAGCAAGGACCTCAATGTCCAAAGCGTGGTTACTTTGCGAATATACCAACAAGGTGATTAAGAAAACAAAACTGATTTTAATATACGCGCGGCTGAGAGGGGGCTATGTGTAAATGAGTGTAGGTGAGCGAGTCCTTGGACTCTCGTCACAACAGGGCTCGAGCACCGGATTGTGTTACAAGACTGAAGACGCAGACACAGCGCACAGTGATATATGCGCAGTAACACTGACCACTGACCACTGCCCACAAATGCATCTCGATTTTATTTACATACACTCAATGATCATGCACTCGTGTGTGCGAACACAATTAGTATATTTGTACCGAGAGAACGGCGTTTATAATAATACAGATTTCAATATAAATCGCATGTTATTTGATTTAACAGTTTCTGTAGCCAAGTCAATTGTTATGAGTGAGAAACCATGAGTTCTATTAATACCACCAAAACAATTGATGTTAGTTTGACCAGAAATTGGTATTTTCATTAAAAAAGTGTTGATCACAACTTGCATGACGGGTACTGCGTACATGAATTCTGGACTAACCGAAGAAATAGCCACTATACCATACTGAAGAAAAATAATATGTAAACAAAAATCTACCCACAGTGAATTATATCTATTGTAAACGATATATTTGAATTAGGACAAAACATTTATTTCGTATAACGGTATTCTTTGTTTACTTTTGTTAGGCACTTAGTGTAATCCTGAGCTATCGTATCAGATGCACCAAGTTAGTAAAGTTTTTAACTATTAAAATATTTTCCCGAGGTATAATCGTTGTTTGTTTACTGATCACTTGACTGTGCATCCGTTGTGTACAGTCAAGTGATTGGTGTTTTTACTGCGCGCGTGTCGGCAGGTGCCAAGGATGTAAGTAATTACTTGACAATATTATTACAAAGGGCAAAACCTGCAGTACAAGTGTGCAGAAACTAATTAAGTTTAAAACTGACAGACTTTGTAGTTAACATATTCACTTACATAACTTACGTCAACAGCAAAGAATGCAGCTCGAGGAAAACTACATAACTGAGAATTCTGTGTAAGCATTTTCATGGTATTTGAAATCCAATAAGCTGATATCGGGCAGGCGGTCGTAACGTGAGGCATTCATTCTGCAATGTAAATGAATTCTGACAGGCTGAAGAAGAATATCTAGTTGTATAAATAGGATATAAACGATATGCTGTCGAGACGGGTCGCCACTAATTAACTTGTGTGACGCCGCGCCATTCAACGCATTCGAACATCTAACGCAATGACTGTTATCTTTATAGTTTCACACCAATATGATAATTATACATTGAAATAAGACTATTAATTAATATCAGACTATGATAATTATAATTGTAAGGAATTTATAATGTAGGCTTGTACACGTATACTGTAGGCTTGTTTTGTTCAATTTCATTTTATTCTAGTCAGAAATGTATTTTTTTTATATACCAGAATATTGTCCAGACATAACGTTATACCCATTGGGTGAACAGAATATTTGTGTTTTCCTTCATCCCGGCATGCTTTCGCTTCGTCTACTTTCATCTCATATCTCCATAATCAATCTCATCGAACCTAGCGTAGGATCGGTACAATCAATTCCACCCTGCATTTTCAGCCGTTTTCACAGTTGCCTTGTGAATCAGTTCCTTTTTAGATATCTACAATCTACTCTAATAATTTTTAAGTAAGGCGTACACCACAATTATAGTAACGTAAACATTCACACTCAGCAATAATTTAAATCTAATTTCATTGATCACGATCGATTACTTTTAATTATTTATTAATGATTGACACACGCCGAGTACTCATAACTTTATTCATAACTTGTTGCAATCCCATTACATTGGAGTGCTTGTTGCTGCGATAGATAGTGCATATCTAAACTACCGATCTATAAAATATAATACTCGTAGCACTTCAATAGAAGCAGCATTAAATATAATTATTTCATTAATTATATACGTTCCATAGTGGCCATAATTCTACTACTTTATTGTAAAGAACGTACGTCTGAGAGCAGCACGTCGCGCTATCTTTATCCGGCTCCAGTGGATTCTGTTACCAAGTATTTCCTGAACGACTCTTTGTTTTAGTGGAAAAAGTTAACCGTCCCATTATTTAAAACCCCCGTCGTTTTATTGCAACAGTATCTCTAATGTTTCCCACGTAATCTACATTTCCTCTCACCTTGAACAAACTATAAAAGTATATTTTTTGGTTCATTTGGAATTGTTTGCACCATTTATGTTTTCCGTGCGATTACTCATAACTTTATTATGGTGATTACTTCCGCAAGCTTTTTATAAGCTGTTTATAGCCCGTTCTGGTCCGATGCAAATACGAGTATATACGTCATGATTAAAATTCACGTCATGTTTGATGTCAATTATATTTAATTAATCATAATTGAATTCTAAACACTTCTATGTTATAGGCGAAGGCTTAGATGCTTTATTTGGGAGTTATTTTAATAATATTGGCTTCGGTACGCACCTAGTTCAGCCCCAATGTAATCAGATACGAGTTTTGTGTCGTGGGTATCTGAGACTTTGTTGGAATTTGAAGATTCGTCGTCAAAACATGTAGCCCTGAACAGATTTTTGGTCGATTGGCGTAGAATAATTAATACGTTCAAATAACTTGATTTTAATTTGATAAGAAATGACTTGGACGTCCGTCATCTGTCTTTGTGTATGTTCAATTAATGTAGAGTTGTAGACTGTAGTGGCACCACAATCCGCGTGCGATGTGGTAGCAATGATACAGGTGAGCCGGAGGTCGGGTCAACGTATCGTCCGATACCTATGGGCTGATATCGCGCTCATGCGATAGTGCCGCTGATAAGCTCTCGGATAACGACACGTGATCAATTTCATACGGAGTAAAATGTGCATTTCGGAAGGATTCCTCTGTTAAAATGTATGACACTTTGTTATTTTATAAAACTCGATTGTTCTTTCTATTTTATTCCCTTTTTATTGATCTATAGTTAACAATGGATAAAATTGTAAATTACGAAAAATCAATTTTCCTTATGTATAGTTTTCTAAGGAGGATTAATTCTCTAAGTATTAATAAGAAAATGATTTTCTTTTCTTATTGCTGATGAGAAACTAATGTCATGATACACAAAGATCTTAAACGAATTGAAAAAATATCAATATCTGTGATCTGTCTGATGGTTAATTTAAACATTTAAAATTACCGTTTTAAATTTTAAGTTTACTACGACTTGTGACCATTGAGTTTAATACCGGGTGGTAGATAAAAAAGACTGAATCTGAATGATGTAGAACATCTTAATGGATTCAATATATTATTTCCTTTTCTTTTGTTCGTATTCGGTGTGAACATTGTAAGATGTGGTGTGGTGCACCGTGCAGGTGTTCTGCGACATCGTGGTGCGCGACGGCGAGATGGTGTGCGTGGAGCTGGTGGCGAAGGGGCGCGGCTGCAACGCGCAGGCCGTCATCTTCCTCGGCTCCATCCGATACGACACGCTCACCAGGGTCTACGACTCCAGGGTGAGTACATCTCTACAACGCATTTTATACATATACGTGCAGCCGACAGTCACATGCATAGGACCCCACACCACGATCGAGTCTTGTGTCGTGGGTATTAGGAAATACGAGCGACTTTTCGGTTTCAAACATCCAGACCTCAAAACAAATACCTGTGGATCACACAAATATTTGTCTCGGTGTGGGGATCGAGCCCACGGCCTCACGTTTCACAGCCGGCGTCTAACCTACTGCGCCACGGACACATATAGAAACATGTCCGATGTGAAGCCGAGGCGTGTTGTTAACCGTTGAATGAATGCTGTTATCAACTTCAAGTTTCGACGTTACAGCGAATCGGTTCTTTTGCGCCTACTCTAACTGCAATACAGTGCTATTTACTTATAGTGTATTATGAAAACTTTGTTAATTATAATTTAATTACATGCAGAACCATGTGTAGATGTGTAAAGTAGTTTAAGGGCGACGTACTTCACTTTCTTGATGTCATCGATAACATTGGTAAAGTGTTACGTGTGAAACGATATGACGATGAAAGAAGATTCAAGACATTTAAACTTTTTATCGTATTTAATTTTATTCCAACATTAACATTTAAAGTTCGTATCCATATTAAGATAAGTTTCGACCTTTAAACATTTGTGTATGTTTAATTTATAAGTAGGAAAATCACTAAACTGGCTATATCCGTCTACTTTTCACAGAATAGTGATGTGATATGAGCCTCGCTTGTTACGACCGTTGCAATATGAAGTTGTCGCTAAACTTTGAACTCTATTAATGATTAGGAATGTTAGCAATACTGATAGCCGGTGATAATGCCCGCATCGCGACCGACCGTTTTGACCCGAATAAAAAAAAATATACAATGGCTTATGTCCGTCTGACTTTGTTTATCGCGAGGCGGAAAGTGCCATGTATATTGTTAATTGATGGCTTGTATCACTAATTTGGCTATCTCAATATGTTATCGGCAACATATGTCGGGCGTAACCTAAGCAAATGGGCGGTGTGGCGCACCGAGCAACACGTGGCGTTTGTTCCGCCGCCACTCCGCGACACACCGCGACGTGACGCTTCGCCGCGCGGACGCCGGATATGAACCATTTTAAATACATATCAACAATACTCTGTTAGGACAAACCCGCACCGTTATTGAACGTGTCGATAAAAATATCACTTAAAATCAGCATTACAATACCGTCCAGCTGTAAAAACAAATTGAGTTGCAAAGAATGCTTGAATTTTGCAGAGATGTTGCGCGATACCGGCTGCAGCCTGCTACTCATTATTGTACCGGCGCATTGTGCAACTCTTAATACTGAGATGCAATGTTTTGTGAAACCGACTCGCGAAACTATGTCAATATCCGCTCGCGTACCGAATGCTCGCGAATATGTCCATAACATACTCGCACTGTGTAAACGTGGGCCTGATTTGTTTCTAATTATATTCGGCAATTTAAACTTTCCTGATATGTTTCTTCTTCGTTTTACGTAATGTGAACTACCCAGCCAAGTATTTACAACAACAGGAAAATTACTTTGTGTCTTTATTATCGGTATTGGCGATATGATATTACCATATCATCATCAAAACGCGTATGAAAGTGGTTTGCAAATGGTTATTATGATTGTATTGGGGCTGCTCCGAGGCGTGAATAAGCAAGTAATAAAGCAGCGTGGAGTATATTTTGCAGATGAGTCGATTATTCATTGTGCGAGGGTCGAGTGTCGCGCCGCGCGACGTCTGCAATTACGTGCCAAGTGCCGGGCCGCTAGCGCATCTATATCATAACTAAGTCCACTGGACATCATGAACTGCTAATAAAAGGCGCTAATATAAACAAATCTACTGGCTATAGGCGTCCATGGTTATAACTTGACCACATTCCATCGCTTATGACTGTCCTTCTAACTTAACTGATGTAGTGTGGGCTGTTTGATATATCTACATCTATCTATCTGATTGATCGTTGCGAGTAACTTAAGTCAACTTGTTTTTCCTAAGGGATTTGTAAGGTGTCAGTGCATGACAATTTCTTAATGCCTGCTGATCCTAGCAGGTAGTCACAGTGAAGAGTAAGTGGGCGGAATATGCCCGAGGAAATCCTACACCTACAATCTAACAACAGAGTATTAAAAATCCCACAACAATGTAGAACTGCACCCAGCTACATAATGAATGTTTTAAAACAAGCTTGCAATTTTTGTAGTGAGACAATGTACAAGGTTGTATGAACAGCATCAGTATTGCGCTATTCAGACATGGCCGGTGGCTGTTTTTGTGTTACTTACAAAAACAAAAACCGAGTGCGGTCCGCTCGGCCGCGCTGATGAAAATTCAATCGAGGTTAAACTTGGGTAGCACAATTGTTTATAGAAAAATGCTACCTTTTTGAATGTTTGAAGCATAAATTACGACGTATAAATCCCAGTGCTGTAATAATAGTTTGGATCCTGTTTATATTGGATTAATTTTGTGAACAATAGTGTGTGGGGTTTTTGATCTAAAATATACGATTTACCTCGACTCAATTAATTTCTGCAATGGTTTGACGTCAAACGTGATCGTAAAATCACGTGCCAACATCTTTGTGTAAAGCTGTAATTTCATTGTTTCATAATCTTTAAACAATGTACTGTATGTTGTTGAGAGTGCGCAATGCACTCCGAGTAGGCATTGAGATAAACACTGGCGCTCCCTCGGGAAATATGCAGGTGCGGGCAGAATGGTGGGCTGGTCTCTCCCGAGGGAGCGCTAGTACTATATCCGGTGTACCGTAAAACGTGGTGATTAGGGATCAAAGGGAGATTAGGGACAAAACTGAGAACACATTTTAAGGTTGAAATGTGAGCCATTAGTTGCACACAATTTAATAAAAACAAATTGTAACAATAGAAGACTATATATAGTCCCTAGTGCAACAATCAGTAACAATTAATTTGAGTTACAAAATGTCTTATTAATCTTTTGAAAATAGCCTCTCGATATGCAGTAAAAATACACTGAAACGAACTTCGGTCTACTACAAAAACTACACCATTTATGAAGGAGATATTGTTAAACACACAAAGTATAAGTATTGGACTATCGAATTCATAAAAGGTTAGTCTCAATTTCTCGTTTAATTCATGTTTTTTTGATCATTTAAAAAGTAAATAAAAAAATATGATATTTTGGGGGGGAATAGAGGCGACTTGGGGGTGATTAATAACGAGACTAAGGTTTATAGAGACGTTAAAAGGTACAATTGGGACGAAAAAGGGTGTATAGGTACAGTGTGTGTAGGGTTGTCGCAACAGTTTTTTTTTTGTTGTAAAATATTTTGTCTTTCTTAATTAACTTTGTCTGTTAATTATATTTATTTTTAATGCTGTAAGTTACATTGAAAGTACTTCCACTTAAAATAACTAAAATTTTACTTCAGTTGTGGTCACAATGGTTGAGATATTATATGTAGAAACTGCAGTAAGAATATTCTTCATAACAACTAGTCCTTTTTGATAGATAAATCTAGTACTGTGCGATGCATGGAGTATTTTTTTAAACTTAGAAAAAAACTGATTCGCCTTTTCCTCTTTCTAATAAGTAGTACACATTAATTTGGGCAAACTGCTAAACAGCAGTGTAAATGCTCTGTTGTGTTTCGTTGTGACGGACATTGTAGCCAGAGTCACTACTGGACATAATATTGAGACCTAACATATATGTCTCAGGATGGCAAGCGCAGGCCTAGCTTTGCTTTGTAATTCAAGGTATTGTTTGGTATTGCTACTGTTTATGAGCGGTCATATCACTTACCATCAGGCGAACGGTATGATCGCCTCATCAGTGCAATAATAAAAAAGAGCATTACGCACTTAAGAAATTTCGTGTGTTATTTTGCCCATCAATTTGCTTCGTAATTTGTTTTGTTAGCGTATCTCATAATTTAGCACATAAGAAAGAAATCATTAGCTGATTCCAAACTATACATAATACTCTACGTATTACTTCTTAGAAGAATAATAAGACTGCATTATAGAATACCTAATATGTTGATTTTTAAATTTTTGAATATATCTTATTGAAATGTGTCACTTGATTTGATAAATATCATTTAAGACAGTTGTAATCTTTAATTATTTCATTTGTGTCAAAGCAAATTATTACGATAAATAATTCAGAATATTTAGATGTGTCGGTTAAAAAGTAATTAATAAGAAACAATTCAGTGCCAACCCTTGTTAATTTCCCCATTGAACTCGATCCCGCCTCTATTACCCCCAAAATCCCTATTAACCCCAAACCCTTATTTTGTGCCCTTTTTTTCTTATTTCCCAAGGGATCTAAAAAAATTGTATAGTTAATAGTCAAGACGCAACTAAGACTTAATGAAATATGCTATAACACAAGAATATTTCTGTATAATACTACCAGAAAATTCGTCGTGAAGTTGAAAATTGTCCCTATCCACCTCGTTTTACGGTACTTATCACGGAAGCGTGGCGTCTCCGCCGACCCTTCTGTGTTGGCGTGTTGATTGTGCGAGCACATGTTTGTGAAGGCGCCGCGCCGTGTACCTGCAACAAATACAATCCGTTGAGTTCCTTCAAGCGGTCGTTGTAGCCCAGCAACTGACTTATGAGTTTTGTTGTATTTCTGTATAATATACACGATTGATATTATTATCCTATGGTTTCGTCGAAACTGACAATTAAATAGATGTACAAGATAGGTATTTATGTCGTAAAAAGATTTAGTTATCGCCTGTGTCTGATAGTGAAGTTAGATAAAATTTATTTCGTTACAAATTAATAAGCACCTGCTTCCGTCTCTCTGCACTACCTTAAGGTTGGCTGGTAGAAAATGCCCTTACGCATTAAGTCCGCCTGTACTATTAATGTGTACAAAGTGTTTAAATAAATAAATAAATAAAATAAATTAATAATCAAACTTCACATTCCACATAAACATTGAGGTAAATTTCTTTTTATTAAATGGCAACGATCACGAGCTGGAAAGTGGAAACAATGAAGCTCTGGGTTAGATTTAAATGATGGTTAATCAGTTATAAGGACTTGTTTTGAAAGTCAAAAATCATAAACGTATTGGAGATAGATGATGTCTCTAGTAACATTAACCGATGTCTCTGATGATGTCTCTACGTGGGCACAGTGAGTAGTGAGTCAGTTGTGGATGACGCGTCTGATGAGTCACCGGCCGATTCACTTAGTTCGTCACGTTATCGCAACACCAAGGCTCCCGGTGTAAAGGTTAACTTGTAACCTCCAACTAACTAAATATTGTCGTGTTATTATCCCCGTATCAGTGCCTAGAACATTCTCTCATTCGAATGTCTTCTAATATAGCTAACAGCTTCATTCCGGTAAACTTGTAGGGACTCAAGTGACTATAAGATATTGGGTTAGTGTAAGTCTTCTAGCTTGTAAAAGATTATTACTTAATTAAATTTATTTCTTATTTGTACAAACGAGTTTAATGTGTTGAATGTAAAAAAATACTTAATTTGTCGACGACATTCGTTTATATATTTGCATGACCTTGTTCCAATCTTATCAGTTGCTGATAGGATCTTATCCGTCCGCAATTAATTAATATAGTTCCTATATAAAAGTAAAACCCGCATCCGTGACCTATCTCGTATATTATCGTACCGGGATCACCTAATTACCACCATCATAAATATCATTATTCAACAAAAAATACCTGCGAAATGTGCAATCATGCCGAGTCTTCCAAATATTGTATTATCGCGTGTTGTTAAGGATGTGGCTAATGATATTGTATTTGTTCTCACGTCACATATCTCGTATTATTTCAACGTTGTTCTGAGGTACTTTTCGTATCTGTTGGAATTCGGCGATAAAAATAATATTTATTTTATTATTTTACGTAACCACGATTAATTGGTATTGACGCCGAGAATATTCTTAATTACACCTCTCGTGGTATTTATACGTATGAATTGAATACGACGTAACAAAACTTGCTCAGCTCAATGTCAAAGTCGATGGTCGACGTTTTTGTTTTGTAAACTTATCAGCGGCTGTTACTGTATGGGTTTTCGGGTAGCACAATATACATACACATTGCTCTTGAAGAGGTAAGTGGAAATTAAGGGTATCCATCATCATGCTATACAGACGCCAAGATGATAATTTAGCAAAATCTCGATAGTCTTTCAATCTTCCAGAATCCAACAACGATTTGGTCTACTTATACTACTCATAACTACAACGAACAACAGCTAATAGATGAACCACTGATGTAAAAATAATCATTTCCTATTTTTATAATGATACATAAATAATTGGGGGTTCAAATGTACACATATTTACATATGACGGTTTGAGATTATTTGATGTGGTGAGTAGTTCGATATATTTATGTCTGGGGATACAGCGAGTATTTGTATGTATGTGGCAATTGGTGACCGGTCGGCGGTGCGTGGCGGTGTACCGTTGAATCGTTTCCATTAGCCGTGACCTTGCCGGGCTGGTTGTTGGTGGGCATTGCTGAATGCCAAGCGTTCGTCGCTTGCTGCGTGTACAGTGTAGACTCCGCCACATCGCCGCCGCTCTCTTGCGTAATTTACAACGCGCGTTTCCGTACACACTCCGATGCCTCAGTGCGAACTCAGCGCAGACTCATTGGTTTTCCTGTTTTTATCATTTATGGTTTCCATTAGTTTGATGGAATCTCGAGGGAAAAAAATTACAAACGTAATTCCATTAAAAACATTACTGATGATAGTGATTAGTGAACAAGGATACGGTAATCATTTATTTGATTTATCTACAGCGATAATAGGCTGTTATCAAATGATTTACAACTCCAACTATACGAGTGTGCCATAGATTTTTATCCTTAATTTAGAACTTTAAAAATATTGGTAGTTGAAATAATAATTGGATAGCATTTGGCAAGTACGTAACTATAAGTCTGTCCAGCGTACTTTGACCGCAGCGAGGGTGGTGGTGCAAAAACACTAAATATTAGCAATATTTCCTTATGTATCACCATCGTTTATAACAGTGGAGACGGAAAAGTAATACCCACTAAGGCCCGGCGCCCATTATCGGCATCGGCAAGGAAAAGGATCCTTCGGCATCGTACATGCAAGCGCACACTATCGGCAATTATGCTTTGGCATGCTGCAATGTTCTTAGGGATGACGAGGCGTCCTTAAGGATGCCGCACCGTCCTGTAGCTTGCCGAAGCGTCTCAATATCGTATTTCTCATCATAACAGTCTCAGAGTTGTTACAAGTTAGTTGTCTGAATTGTATTTAATATGGTGGACTGGGATCTAGTGTTCATAGCAACTCTTGCTGAAGAAGAAGAGAAATCTAATCAATCAAGAAGATTTTGGGTGAACAACCTTTGGAAGCAACGATATATGTCCGGTGAATTCAACAATTTATTCAATGAATTGCGTTATGACGTTCGAAAATTTTATGATTATTCCCCCGAGTGTTGCCTCGGCGCCGACGGCGTACCGAAGGTTGCCGAAGGATGCCGAAGCATCCCGAAGCATTCTCAAGGCTGCCAATACACCAGCCTCAAGCATACCGAAGCGGTATTTTTGTTATTACGACCACATATCACGGAAATTTCTACTTTATTGCCATTATGTTATAGTATATTGCTATTTGCCACCTAAAATCCTCAGTCGTACCGATGCCGATAATGGGCGCCGGGCCTTACATATTTATGTTGAATGTTGATTACGGCATGCACACAGGCTTCTGTGATTATTCAATTGAAATCACCTAGCATAAATTTGCATTTCTTCTTAGATCATTGTTGGTTTAGTCCCAATCGCTACAGTTTGCATAAAATGTCTGAGTTTCCCACGTACATTTAGTTGTGATTTTAAACTCCGAGAACTACGGTAGGTATCTAATGCAATAGTAGAATATGATTGCTAGTTGTGTAACATATCAATTCTGAAGACGACTCTTCCTCCGAACAAAGGTGTTCAAAATGTGGATTACATGAGTAATTATAATCGGAGCCGTGTTATTTGAGGCACGGCCGTCGAGTACGTTGGAGCCACTAATATGTTCATTATGTTTATGCAAACGAGCAGTTTCAGTTTGTGTTCCTCAATTAGTGTGTGCGAAGGACGCCGATCGTTTCCTTTCTTAGTCATTTGTCCGAGTCGAGTGCCGACTGCGTATAATGCTTTTGCAATAAAAACACAAATTGCACGGAAGTATAAAAACTAAAAACTATTTGATCGAAGGTTGTTGTAAAGACGTAAGGACAGCTGCGCTTCCCTTACTTATCGTTGTTTACATTTCAATTAGAAGTTAAGAGCGTATACACCTTGCGCGCAAAGTCAACTATAGGTATTTCTTCGTTAATTTCACGCACACATAAGCGACCAAAGCTGTGTGCGTAGAGCTGCCGCGTCGGCTCGCTATACAATCGGCTCAAACAACTTTGATCCGTGCGCTTCAAATATTCAATTGAAATGTAACAGTAATATAATATCATAAAAATATTTTATTTGCATAATAAGTAGACAAATATTACTGTGCAAGCAAAGAATAATACAAATTTAGATACTTATCATATTTTCGTTCTTATTACATTGTTAAGTTGCATTCAAATCAGTGTTCAATCAGTAGACACTACGGACGTTTTATTAATCATTTCGTGTTCGAACACATAAATAGTGTTAGGGGCCTTACAACCCCTTACAATTACGAAATATATTTAATTTTATATTACAATACATGACATAATTTAGCTTCGGAATTACATCCCATTATATTATCTGAAACATAATTCATACTCACTACAAAATCATTGTAGGTAATAAAAATAATTAAATATTTTACTACCAAAGTACTAAGATGTGGTAATCGCATTCCGCGCGTGGCTATTTTTACTACGCGCGGCATAATCGACTGCAGCCAGGCCGGAGCGACGAGCGATACGTCCTCCCTCTAGAAGGCCTTGCGGCGGTCTGATTTGAGCCACGTCGGACAGCGTGTTTTATAGTGGTTTTTAAAATATTTGTAGAAAACATGAAAACTAATTTTGTTGAAATATAAAAATGGTAATTTATTGATAAGATGTTCTTCTATTATAATATGCAATTGCTATAAAAAATTATGTACGATAAGTTGGTGAAAAAAAATATGTTCTTGACGAGAGTTTCTGAATAATATCGCATTGTTTAAATTTTTATTTTTCAGGAACTAAACACAAAAAGATTATTTTTCTGAGCAAAATCCCTCCATAAGGGTCTTATTAGTCTGATAATATTTTTATTTTCATCTTATATTTAGTGGTTTCGGATATCTTAAGCTTCTAAATTGCCATTTAAAGCCTAAATAACGAAACTTGTGTTCAGTAATTCTTATAGTACTCACAAATTATCCATCAATCTATAATGTTTTCCACCAAAATCCCTAGATGACAACCTTTTCTAAAATAAGTACTAATTATTTTTCCTTTAAATTGTTTATTGGTGGCTATTAACTCATTTGAAAAGTCCTGTTTTTAAGCCAAAAAGCGCGTGCAGGGTATAAACGCTCTTAAACTGGTTATTTAATGTGACAGTAGTGGTGATGTTTGTGTTACTTATCGCAGTATTTTATTTCACTAACTCACGATAAAAAACAATGCCCTTCCAATAAAAAGTGATTCTAATAATGAATTTAATTGTTCCCGCAAGTGTGATTGTTTCAGATTGCAAGTCATTCAAAAAAGGCTTTAGAAAAAATAACGGTCATGTTGCAGTTATGACAAATAGTGAAGAATAGAAATGCTCATCGATAGGTTATTAAGCGCACAATGGACAATCTAATGGTGGATTGGTGTGTTCGGAGCAGTGTGGTCGCAGATAGCTTATCTGTGGATGTTGGCGGCACCAGCGCGTCCGAGCACATTCCGCCGTGATACAGCGCCCTGCCGCTGCCCCGACCGGTGTGTTTATAAATAACTTGATCACTTATTAACGTCGCTTACTAGTTACTATCACATTCCGCGCCTCGTCTAGCAACATCCTTGCTTGTTTTATTTGATTTTGTACTGGTATGACAAAGTGGTTTTATTAAACCTGATCGGAAGCGCAGTGCTATCCAACTCGTGTATCCACAGGCGCGACACTGTTGTTTCGTGGTGGTCGATATATTTACGCCAGCTTGGTCCGGGCGGATCTACACAGGCTGAACTAGAAACGACACGACACATTGGCGTAAGTGATTTTCCACCCTCGTTTACGATAATCGCCAATTGGGCAGTTCCGAATATCCTACCACCAAACAAGCCTTTTTACTTACATTCAAAAGAAAAAGCCAATAAAAGCCATGCATTAGGAGTTTGGTAAAGATATGTTTATCGTAATCGAAACATCGCGCAGAACATTTTTGTTTCAACAAATGCCAACATTAAAATAAATCATGATCGCCACTATCTAGAAGTTCAATCGTTAGAAAAAATTGAAGGATTGTGATAGGACATATTGGCACGTCCTTGAAATACGTCTGATACGATATCGTCGACCTTAGTGATAAAATTTGACGCCTGATAACAACAACGGACCCCGTCGGAGTGCCTGGGGAGGGTACACCCTCCGCTCACCCCCAAAATATCATGTTTACATGCATCACTTAACCGATTATGTAAAGGACACGGGGAAATTTGCCAGCTCATATAAATAAATGTATCGAACTTTTGCACTAATTTCTTACGTCACAAGTACCTACCGTTTAGGTAGGTTAACGTGTTAGTAAAAAAGGTTTTGCGAGTTATATGCTTTAGTAACGTCACATTTTAAATTTAAAAGTTGCGTAAGATTTATTACCAACTGAGTATTTAAAATATATCACAATAAGTCTCTCTTGTTACATAATATTTTATTGGAATGTGGCGTATGCTAATGCGCAAAATAATGTGTTTTTGTTTACTAAAACCTATTCGTAATTTAACCTTTTTATGCTTCAGTGTGTATAGTAAGAGAAGCAAAGCAAACTCGCACTATTAGTTTTATTAGAAATTTATATACTTATCTGTAATAGACGGTAACGTCTGAGCCGGCTTATCAGGATCAAATTGTCCGACCATTTTCAAAAGTCGCATAAAAATCATAAAGAAATATTCGAATGTTTCTTAATTTAGTGCAATCATTGTTCTCATGGCTTACGTTTTTATCTTCAGTCTGCGTCCAATCTGTATTGATATTATTGATGAGATAAATTTAATTGTATCCCTTTAGTTTCCTTCTTTTACCCTCACTGTAAGTATACATAAATAATTATTTTACGAGAAGGCATAACGTTCTTTTTTACTGCTTCTGGTACATTGCAGCATTTAATTTTAATATTGCGTCGTCCGGAGGGAGGTTAATTTCAAATCTTATAATATGTAGTATATTTGATGTTCAGGCAATGCAAAAGTATTGTAGGTACATAAATAGTAGCTTTTGGAAACTCGCTTATTGGTATTCAACGACTCGTATAATTGCTCATTTACATATTTTCAAACATAACAGTATGTTTATAGGTTACTTTATTTTTTTCTTAGTTAGCAATATTTTTTAATTTTATAACGGAGACGGTGTAATTGTATAGCGGTATTAGTGTCGTTAAACCTGGAAATATTATAAGATGCGGAGGCTGTTATCGGAGGGTGTGTGTCGGAGGGAGAGTGGGCTGACAACCTTGTGTTACTCCCGTTGCCTACTTTCTTATACAAGCCTGAAGCCGCTATAAGTTATAACGACGCACTTAAACCATCGTCACGTCATGTGTCACGTGCGCTTCGTGTTTGAGGGGAACTAAACGCTTTAACAGTTTGTTTACTAAACAATTTCACTTTCAACAAGCAATTTGTTACGATGTTTTTTCCTAACAGACTCTAGACATTAATTACACGGTTGTTAACTTATGGCAGTGTAAATCTTTATGAGGTTTCTTACCGTCACACTGTTGGTTATGTATAGAGGTATTAGCAAAGGTGAGTGTACTTAGAATTCCTTTGCAAGTTGTATAATTGCATTATCAGGAGCGTTCTAAGTATTGGCCGGTGTGTTCAGTGTGCGGCGTGCATGGTACTCGCTCGGCTCACAAATGTGATTAGGCTGGTCGTGGGGCGCGCGGCGCATTCTTCGTCATTAACGCAATTAGTCTGCGCCGTAAGCCGCTGACGATCAGGTCGACAACCTTTACACTTTCTAACTTTCCGTCTATGCTACACAATATTTTTATTACTGCTGCGACAAACTGACCAAACTGGAGTTACGAAAACACAAGCCGATTCGTAATGTCTTTTTGGCCATTTACATGTTTCCTGCACGTCTGCCGAGTCTATTAAATTATATTTATGCTGTACGGCCGAAAGGTATTTTCAGTATCTGGTTGCTGGCATTTGTCACTTTGTGGCCCAATCTAAAAATGGTGTTTGTAAAAGTACCACCACAAAACTGTAATCTAATCCACATTTTTTGAGAATTACATTTAGAATCTCTTGCGGAAAAGTAGGAATATGAAGAAGTGCATAAACTCATGAGCTTGTATGGATTGTACTAGGTAGGAGTTTGAAGATTTACTGCAGTTAAATCTTCATGCGCCATCAAATTCAGATTACGTTCCTTTATTTTTGGCTTGAGAGCAATACTTGTAGAGGAAGCTTGAACACGTTGTTCAGAAACTTATGGAGTTCGTGTAAGTAGTTCCAACAATATCAATTTTAACAGTTCGCATATACAAATATTTGTCTAAAATGTATATGTGGGCTTTTTTCATTCATCAATAACCGAGCAAAGTAGAAAAATGTCAACGAGTTAAAGGTTGGTATTGATGTTGTGTCGGCGTTGTAGCAGGTCCATTAATTCGGGAGAGGCGACGGGTGCGAATTACATTGTAAATACGTGTCTGGATATGGCGTGAGGTGGTGACGTCACGCCGCCCACGCACCATCTCGCCTACTTTACAGTTTACTGGCAGTTTTGGGCCACGAGCCGGCCTCTGCAGGGTTGCTCGATAGTTGATACTGTCAAATACTTATTTAGGAATAATTCGAGAGGGTTACGTTTCATGTACGTGGAACTGATTTGTGCTTTGACGTCATAACACGTTAATCGAAATTACTAAGGCCTTAATTGCTCTGCATATTAGTTGTATTGTTATGGAATAGTTAAATCTAAATGTTCTGGCTAATTAATAAGTTATTTGTTAATTGCGGTTAATTAATAAGTTACTATTGCAAGTTGCAACCATGGGGGACTGACCTCAATTTCTAAAATCAGTGTCATGTTTATTTTGAAGGGCTATTTACGACCTCTTCCATCATACCACTAAGTAACATATACCGTTAATCGTTATATTAGCACGGTACTTTGTGCGAGGAATAAATATTGCTTTATAATAGACGATTTGCGATATCGCCGGACGCGTCGCCTACACCGCCGGATATTCGTACTATGATTTAATTTTATATTTTTTTAAAGAAAGTGCTTTGTTTTATGATCGTACGGCTCGTAAATGAACCTGTTAGATCTGCCGATGATTGACAGACTATCAATCACGCTCCCGCGAGACAGTTGAACAGCTGCTGCTCTGCCTACTGAAATAACATTGTTTAGGGGTCGACTTTATAGACATGAGCTGTGATTTTGAATTGAAACATTTGATTCCAGCACATTCATCCACAACATTTCTATTACCAACATGCAATGCTGCTCAAGTCTAATACAGCCGTGTTAACGAAAACTATACGGTATCTACGGTATGTTATTAGAGTAAGAAGCTTTTTGAAATGTGACATGTTTATGCAAGAGCGTATAAATGGTGCAAAGATTGCTACACTGTAGTGTATATAGACATAAGATATAGGTTGTTATCCAAAAAAAAGTGATCTAGTAACCAGCTTAACAGAGCATGGTAGGCCTATTCCAGATATTGATGACAGCCTGCCAGTCTTAAAGTTATAAATCAAACATTTCTACAATATGGATAAATAAGTCTTCTTACACTACCAATTTATGTATGCCATAAGGGCACGCGGAAAGGAAAAAGCTATTATAGCGAATTATCTATTTCATTCGTGACTAGATCAGTGATTGAAGTTTCTAGTACGAGAATATCAAAACACTGTATGAAGCAGTTGTAAGTGTTTGTTGTATGTAAATGTGTTTAGTAGTGAGTTGTGTAGTGACTAGTGAGTCACCGGCAGCCCTGGCGGGTGATGTCGAGGGCGGGTGACTGCACAGTATATTTAGTAAGTGGAGCGAGCCGTGACTGACCCCTCACACGGCATCGCCGACGGCCACTACAAAGCAGCGCGGCGCCGTGTCAGGCGTGTTAGTGCAAAGTTCAAAGCTTACCATACAATTAGTGCGGCGCCCGGCGTCGAACCGCCAGGTCGATGCCTTTGTTGCCACTTTGTTATTTTCTTCACTGTACATCGTGCGGTGGAGGTACACAATGCACTGATTTTGTTTGTATTATATCTTTATGTTAAAATTGCTTTAGCTATGACTTTTATCATACAGTTAATATTTTGTGAGATCCTGGGATTTTGCGTTTGGCGAGGAAGCTATTTAATCTTCACTGCTTACATGCATTATAATATGTAGGTATGTATAGTGTGACGGATATAGCCATAGGTATAAAGTGTCCGAGGTTGAGAGCTGGTGCCGCGTCACCATGCGATGTGAATGATGGCCGCGGACCCGTCAAGTGGTTTATCGGGCGTTAATTTGGCTGGTCGCGGTGTCGGCGCGCCTGCTACTTGTTGATCTGCCCCCACTGCGCCCCCCAAGCCTCCCTACACCCCGCACGGGGGCGCACAGCAGCCCTGCTCGCTGCCATCGATTGATCATACGATCGGGAGCCGTGACGCCACCGCCGCTCACGAGGCCGATGTGAACGCAATTTTTGGCTCCATTCTTATTGGTTTTGTTAATTGGAAACCAATATCGGGCGAGTTGTTTTGTAGAGTTTCATTGCTATAGTAATATTTGCCTTCGAAAATCCTTCAATGTTTCTGAAGGAATCAATCATAATGCCTAAAAACAAGTACTCGAATATTGTGTATCTTGCATGTCTTGTGTCTAACCTTTAAGAATCATTTAACTTTCTAGTGAAAAATTACATTGACGATTGCCACTAAACTTGGTATTAGTCTAAATGCCGTTTAACATTGCCGGAACCTGTAATGATTTATAACATTTCTTTTTCTCCTATATCACTTTTACATTTTATCAATGAAAAACAAACAAATGTTTCTCCTCACGTTTCAAATCCACTGCATTCATTCCACTTTCAGTACAATTCTGCCATATTTTTAAAATATTTTAAGCCTATCTTTACAAAAACTGGTTATCTATCTCTGGTACTCGCAATTAATTACATGTACGATATATATATAGTTGGAATAAAGATAGCTGCGGTGCACTGCTCGATAATGTGTTCAAATTAAAAATAACCGCCTCTAAATATTTGCGTGATGATGCCTCGATACCGTAAACACGCGCGCTCCACCCTGATAGCATAATCATTACACTAAATATAACCAATCATTTGCCAGTTTTGTTCCGAAATACCTTTATATTTTACTTTACGGTTTTTTCCACCTTGCGTCATGCGGAAAATTCTTTGTTGTACTTTGTGTAAATTGTTTTTATTCATCGCATTCCTGAAGCTATGTACCTAATTTAGATTTCTATTATAAACAATGAGTTCTAATATTCGAGTTCGAGTAATATTCGAGTGTTCGGAGTCATGTGTGTAATCACCACGCACTAAAACGGTGAAGGAAAACATCGTGAGGAAACCTGCATACCATAGCGATTTATAAAAAAATGTATGGTATTTAAGTCCGCCAACCCTCAATAGGCCAGCGTGGTGGACTATATGGCCTAACCACTCTCAATCGTACTTACGATTGTGGAGTAGGCCCGTGCCCTGCATTGGGACGTATATGGGCTGATACAGTAATGAGTTCTAATATGAAGATCAAATTTATATGCACATAAACAATTTTATTTTATTTTATTAATTAAGGATTGTTTACAATTATACAATTAGTTAGAATATTACAGAAAAGAGAACAATAAAAGTATCATATATGAACTGTACAACTAATTATAAACAAACAACATTATGCTAATATTATGTGGTGATTTGCTCAGTTTCTGCTCGGGACAAAAGGCTGAGTGGTACTAATGTAACAATATAAAATACATTATATTGTACCGAATGATTAATAACATGTGGTAATGAAGTATGTTTTATAAAACAAGTCCACGTGGGTACTTACTGCACACCGCACGTTACTCATTAAAACCGAACATAGCGGCTTATACAATGTTTATTAATAACCAACTATATACCAATCACTAACCGCAAAATGTTGCTGTAACTCTTGTTATGCTAAGTTATCGTTTTGAGGGATACGAGAACTTTTCTACTCCGGAGGTTTTGACTCCACCAGTCACCACAACACGAGTAAAGAATCGTATGGTTTGGAGACATTTGTTCGTAAATGTTTTGTTTTGTAGTGTTTATAAAAGCATTTACTTTACAAATTGCTAGAGAAGAGGAAGTATTTACAATATTGAAATATAAGTGATTAAATTCTCAGCGTAACAAGGTAAATAACTGGTTTAAACTGTGGCTGTTTTTGTACAACACTCAACATGTTATGCTTACGCACGATTTATATTAAGTTTAAATGTTTATGCAACGTACAAATAATTCGCTTTTGTATGACGTTACTAAGTTATGTTTGGTAGACACAAAGGAACACCAGCGTTTTATGAACAAGAGATCGCGGGTTCGATCCCTGCACGGAAACATCCACAGGTATTTTGTTTCGGGTCTGGGTGTTTGTGAGACTGAAAAGACTCCCACAAGACAACTCAAGACTCGATCTTAGTGTGGAGGAGGTGGACTATGTATGTGACTGTTGAATGTACATATTATGTGTATTTGGCATACACATACATACATAAACTCACGCCTTGTTCCCAGAAGGGGTAGGCAGAGGTGCCAGGGCACCCACATTTCGCCTTACATGTTCCGTCCCACAATGTGATAGGTGGCGAGCCTATCGCCATATCGATACATTGGGTGTATGGAAATATGTATTTATTCGAATGCTCATGCATTGTTGCAGTGATAGATATTAAACCATATATAATCTCTTAGAACTATATTAATATTACTGTGGTTTGTGCTCGTAGTGCGTAGGTACCAAAGTTGGTATCACATGATGGTTGCGGTGTAACATTATAGTAGGCAAACTGATGCGATACCCCCAATCCTGATTCAATAATATAGTTGTTTGTGGTCTGTGTGGTATAATACCAACTGTATCCGTGCCAATGTGGCATACACGGAAAATTTTAAGATAGTTAGGTACACAGTTCGTTCATGGAAATAATTGTTAACTCATCATTTGTTCAGCTGTCGCCTATTTTAATTTCCTTGTTAAAACAATAATAGGTATTTACTCGTTTACTGCGCATAGGTTTTCCCAAATTTGTAACTTTACGAATATTTTCATATCAGGATTTAATTGAGCTCAATGGCAAATAGTCGATAGTTGCATTAGTTGGATCGCGTCATTCAGTGTTGTTGGAAATGAAAAATGAAAATAATTTATTGAATCCATTAAAATGTTCAACATTGTTTAGATTCAGTCATTTTTTTATCTATCATCCGGCTCCGAAAGCGGTTTTCACCAGGGAAGAACGGGTAAGAAACTCTAGTGTTGCTCGTTTCTAAACCAGTTGTTTGACTCGGTGCGTGTCTGTGTTGCAGCAAACATCGCTGTCGACGAAGGTGGCGCAGCGCATGTCGTTCGGTCTGCTGGGCGGCAAGACGGCGGCGCGCTGCGAGTTCGTGCGCATGAAGGGCCCGGGCGGCAAGGGACACGCCGAGATGGCGGTGTCGAGGCCGCGCGCCGCCGGCGCAGACACGCCCGCCTCCGAGCCCGGCCTCGCCGCCACCGACATGTGGGACAGCGACTGGGACGACGACCCGGAGGAGATGTTCGTCTACAGACATCAGGTACTCAAACTACACTACATTCAAACTATTGTCAGATAAGATTAACTGGAGCACGCGAATAATAGAGACTAAATGTCGAAGCTCGAGGAGTTAGCGCGGGGACACTTACAGGTCTTTACCTGCAACGTAATGTCAAATCATAAAGAAAATTAATAAAATTTGAGATCCAATAATAGCCAACATTTTCTTCATAAGAAAGCGGGAGATAATATTTAGCTTGTGAAATGTATATGCAACATAGAACATTACTGGTCTAAGGAGATTTAACCTGCGATACCAAGACGTTTAAGCTGCAGAACTATGTGAGTTGTGGTGTATATCTACATAGCTTGTGCACTGTGTCGACAGCGTCGTCTGAGCGACCCGAGCGCCAACATCACCACGTTCTCGCGCGGCGGCTGGCGCACCAAGGAGTCTCGCGACAAGAGCCGCTCCGAGAACGAGGGACTCGACTCGCTGCTCAACGGCGTGGCCGAGGTGGAGGCCGGCGACCTGCGAGACGGTACGTACCACCATCACACTACTGCACAACCACAACCTACGTGGCCATGTGTTAAACACCACAGATCACTTGTAATTGTTCATATTTCCTAGTGTTTGCTTGCTAATTAGAGAAAGTAGTTAGAGTTGCATGCCACCTTGTGTAATTGCATCATTACACTCATCATTGTTGTGTAGTATTTATCAGGTTTCGCAGTCGTCACTGCGCTCACCCACATCGCTTCGTCTTGTACAACTCGTGATCGACACATGCCCTCGCGTGGGAACTGAGCTACGATCACGATTTGTACGAACGCACTAATTGTAGTAGAGCTCGGTGTGACGTGGCTTGTCTATATCGCTTTACTTTAGATAATCCGGTAGAGGCAAGTGATTGGCTTCGAGCATGCCGTGTCGCTTCACCGGACCGCGTCGCATACACGTCGCGCCATCGGCTTCGTACACGACCCGTATACGACACAAGTGACTGAGACTGACATCGATGTCTGTTGTCGAATTCACTAAATTATCGGAAATCGTCTCATGTTCTATATTCTCAGCATTGGAGGTCCTTAGTTTTTTAGAGTCTAAAGTTACAATATAATCTCAGACACATTTTAATGAGTGTCAGATAAAGAGAATATAGGCATTGTTGAGACGCGACGCGACGCGACGGTACGCACGGAGCCGGTGGCGGCGGCGAGTAGGTCGCTCGGAGGAAGCCCGCTGTACGAGTGAACGTCGCGCACCGAACCCTACGGCCGACACGTTCCGACTCGCGAGTAGACGCGCTAGGCTCGCTCCATAGTTTGCGTTCAAACGTATCCGACTGTCGTACCGATGTGAGCGTGGGATTTTGCATGTCGCGGGTGCGGCTAGCGCGGATTCGCGTAGTTGTGATATGCGAACGAGTAGTCGTCGACCGCGTAGCGAGCACGTCGCGTGCGGAACGCACTCGCGCGTCGGTCGCCGTAGAGTCGGTCGCGACGTCGCCGGCGCCACGCAGCAACACTGTGCTGACGCGCGCGTGTCGTCCGCAGGGCGCCGGCGCTGGCAGGCTTCCTCCGCGCGGCGCCGCTCGCCGTACCGCTGCGACGTGTCGACGCCCGCGTGCCTGCACACGCTGCCGCTGTGCGCGCCCGCCCCGCGCGCCGCGCCCCTCGCCGCGCTCGTGCCCGTGCGCAGCGTCACGCGCCCGCTGCGACCCGCCCCCGCCCCCGCCCCGCGCCGCCGCGCCGACCGCCCCTGCGAGATCGCCGGCGACGCCGTGTCGCTCGACGAGCGCGACATCCTGTTCGGCAACTGCAACGGCACCGTGCGCGACCTGGCCGCGCGCCCCACCGTGCGCGGCGCAGAGGAGCTGCCGTGCCGCCTGCCCGCGCTCGACGACCACAACGGCAACGACGGCGACGACGAGGGCGACGGCGGCGCGGGGGGCACCGGGGGCACGCGGGGCGCGGGGAACGCCAACACGCACACCAACGCCAACGCCAACAGCAACGCGGCGGCGCGCGCGCGCGGGCGGGGCATGCGCGTGCCGCCGCGCCGCACCACGCCCGACGGCACCGACATCTACTACTGGTGCGACGCGCCGCACCACCCCGGTGCGTATGCGCACGCACACGCGCCGCACGCGCCCGCAACACACACACACACGTCATAACGCTTCATTACCGCTCTCTCTGTATGATTATATGATCAAATTGTAAGCCCGGTATTGTATGGTTGCAGAGCTGGACGACGGCGCGTACAACCCGCTGTGGGCGATGCGCGGCTTCACGCAGACTTTCCACCTCTGGAAGGAGGGCAAGCGTCAGCAGTCCACGCCGCTCAACGCCTATCTCACGTACGTCACGCTCCCCTGGTGGACCATCGCTAAAGGTAAACTTCTACTTGTTGCCTGGAAAACGGTAGATAAATATAATTTTGCACCATTCTTGCATCACTTTGTAACAACGATTGCTTCATTTCATGTCTACTAGAGACATCTATTGATGCTTGGAGTAAAATAATTCACGTCAACAGATGGCGCTGTGCTCCATATTATAAATGTGTAAAAATTGCGCGAAATATTTGTATCGAAATAAAGCATGTGTGCAATGTACATTGTGTGATCAGATATCCTGGACCACCGCGAGGAGCCGATCTTGACGTTCTGAGCGGCGCCTCGGCTGCAGCGGCGCGCTCACACACTCCGACACGTCAGTCTTTCCAATATTACGTTTAGTTTTGTACGAGATATACATAAAGATAATGTAGTTACGTACCATAACACGCCCTCGCCGCGGACCACACGACCACTCTGTGTACCCCACGCGTACTCCTGACAATCAGTTGTGTTGCCTTCAATGGTGAACTATAATTTGTGTTCATAAAACGGTGTAAAGGCTCCGTATTTTCCAACAGTTAAAATCTAATATTTTCTACGCATTTTGATGTACATCGTGGAATATCTACTTGCATTAAAGGTAGTTTGGGGTGGGTCTGTGTTTAAAATATAAATTTTATGAACAACGCCGATGATACAGGTTGTTCAATTATGTACATATTATGTTATACGGAGTGTTGTCAGAATAAGTTTTAAACGTGAATCATGGCCATGTGGATGTTCTAAGGGCTACAGTACTTGTATAGGTGTTGGCCGCACGGCGAGGGTCCGCATTGCCTTACAGTAAGCGTGGTGTCAATGCACCACTTCGAATTTACTATCCTTGACGCAAATCTTCGTAGTATTCCTGGTTACTTGCCAATCGTTACCCAGGATGGTGCGGTACTGCTGTGGTGCTGGTAATATTTCTATTTTGTGATAAAAGAAAGATTTAGTTTTTTTTATTATCTTAGAGACATTCAATGTGATTTTTTTAAATTTAATATTGGTTCCAATGATTTTTTATTTTATGTTTAGTTTAGGTATTTTTATGACATACAACGTTTATTCCATGTTTTATGACAGCGCCTCCTAGTAATATTTGCGGATACAGCAGTAATTCATAGTGGTGCATTGAGCTAGTGTTATTTGTAATAGTTTCTAGTCAGACATATTTATAAGTGCAAGTACAACAGTGAAGGGGCGTAGCAGTACTGAACAACTTGCTTATGTCGGATCTACACGTTGGCCCCAACATCACTTGTTCAATATGTGAATTTAGAAAATAGTATTGAATTTAATGCTCTTTTGTAGACCAACATGTGGGGCCAATGTTAGGCCAACGTGTGGAGCCGGCATTAGTAGTTGTGATGTCATATTGTGTGTAAAACTATCTATTTTATCCGAGACATTAATGATATAAGTATATGAACAAACTAGTCAATATTTTTAATGATCCAATTGTATTTAATATATTTTATTTTATTTATTTATTTTATGTTAAGAGCTCATGAGAAAATGTATAATTCATGAGATAATATTATTGAATAGTTGTTATGTTAATTAATTTATTATTTTCTTAATATTTAACACAAACAGCGTGTTTTCTTCCGCGATTATAATATCTCAGAGATCGTAGATCTTGATGACAGTATATATTCCTTGAATCAAAACAGTCGACCGAAATAATTTGTGAGTAAAGCGAAATCTCAAGGAAACTCAGTTTATTTATAACTCCAACTCTATTGAATGAAATTGTATGTGTAACGCGGATATTATTATTTTCTGTATTTAATTTATGACTTGATCTTAATTTTGATCTCATTTTTGTGAAAGTATTTCAATGTTAGTTAGTGCAACAAATTGCTGTGCAAAGTGAAAGGGATTGATTGATATGATATTATTTATTTGTGATATAACGATGGAACTGTATGGTTTGATGAATTTATTTTAGTATGCTTTAGTATTTATTGTAATTAGTTGTAATCTGTGAGCAGCGCGCCAGAATCAAATATTACATTTTCTTGCAAAATTAATCGACATATTGAAACTGAATGATTAATAATTAACATCGTATTGTTTCATTTTGTTAACTTTTTGTAACTGTTAAATTCAATAACCAGTAATTGTGTCGTAGGTATCCGAAACTGCTAGAATTTTTGGTATTACATTACCTGGATCCGAAACGAATATTTTTTATGCATCATATTTTTTTTGTCCCAGCGTTTCCACGCTGATCTCTGGTCTTGTTTCGTAGTTGGCTCCCTAACCAATTGCGATACGGGGCTAAGGCTACAATGAAGCACTGTAAACCTGCACATTTCTGAAAATATTGAACTTAGAACTTAATTATCTCTGGCGCGCTTATATTCGTGTATTTATTTGTCTAGTGCAGTTGAAATCGATTATAAGCATTTTAAAAAGTCCATTAATTACAAGAACTAATCTGCGCATTGATGCAAGCCTACTAATTCTAATTGGAGCTTTATCTACCTGTCAAATGTCTATATGCTCAGTTAACTAAACGTTGATTTTATCACAATATCTAGTGTTCCATTTAATGAAGAACCATGCGTAAGTACTAAGTAGGTATACGCAATATTAATAATATTATTATAATTGATTTCAACTGCCCAAAGATCAAACAAACCAGACACAAATCGAGGCGTGTAGTTTGTAGCGATTAGTTAACTGTAAGTCAAATGTAAACATATATCCAAGTAATTGTAAGAAGTGAAGAACGTTCCAACCTCATCGCTCCGACAGATGTATAGATTATTTTTGTATGTTGCGTTCTTGTAGAACCTTACCTCAACGTGTTGCATTGTCACGTACCAGTCGCCAATATATTTATTTTATTATCTATTTTGGAGCAAAAGGGGAGCTGAATACGTCATTAAGCAAGGAATGAGAGGGCTGTGTTTACCGTTGGACTTCTAGTGACTGAAGACGACGATTTTTTTTATTTCATGGAGATAGATGGCGACACGAGCGTGTCGTTCGCCTGATGGTAAGCGATACCACCGCTCATTAACGTTAGCAAAATCAAACATCACCATGAATTACTAAACAATGCTTGGCATTCCACTGCGCTCGCCATCCTGACACATAAGATGTTAAGTTGTCAATATGTCCAGTAGTTTCTCGGGCTACTATGTCCTTTAAACCGAAAACAACAGTGCATTTACACTGCTATTTGGCGGGACAGATAGACATAGTGGTTGTACCAAATTCAATCCAAATCACAGTCTGTTTCATGGCAGTCTTTTGTTTTGAAATATAGTAGTGATGTTTTCAAAAGAAGAATCGTTGAGTGTTATTGTACGAGCATCAATGTGAACAGTAACATGAATGTACCAGTTGCATCGAGGCATCACTACTTCTCAACACTCATAGTATATTTACCAGCGGGATTTACTATGCTATTGCGTTCATTCGAGTTTCCCCTATCCTTGTTTTCTACCCACATTATGAATTAACTGACTATGCAGTTTAAATTTTCAGTAGTTTTGGAGTACCCTTGGGTGCTAACATTCATAGCAAAGTGAATTGATTACCTACTGATATGGTAGAATTTATTGTCAGATATTAGAATGGTCTGTTCTTTGTGAATATTGATTAAAGTGTTCAGAACATTGATGGCACCTAGTTTAAAGAATGGAGGAAGGAAGTTTTATTGGCGAATTGGCGTACGTGATAGTTGTAATACAGGATAATATTATGTAGTGGGACATGTATTGTCGCCATAGTTTCATATTTGTATCATTTGACTGAATATAATGAATTATTGCAAGCAATTTCATTAGTTTTCTTTTATATAAACCTATGCTGGTCTCATCCTGGAACATTGAATAATACGAGATTCGATTATTATGTTAAAATAATGCCACTATAGATCAATGCGGATTGTTACTCGGGGGTGTTACAATTAATTAGGGATATATTCTCCAATTATACACCATATCTATTGGACGTGGTTTGTTAGCAGCTTTCCCCAATAGAAGCTAGTAGATTCAGCGACGTAATGTGCTCGATGTGGGCCATACTGGAATATACTGCCGTGGCAAGTGTTACCGATCAACAATTTATTGATTTATATTTAAGATTTTATAGCAAATTGATGATGTAATGAAGGATTAAAGCACTAGATCAAAATATAGTACCAGTATAGTAGTAGTAGTAGTCCGTAAATGCACCCATAAGTAATGAGAGCATCCCTTTGTTTCCGTACCTAGAAAGAACATGATTTGTGACTCATAGTTCGTTCGGAAGCTGGAGCATGCGTGCCACCCACGGGTCACCGCTATTTCCGTCCTATGATGTTATAGGATGCGAGACTATCGGCAAAGAGGGCTTGAATACAGCCGACGACATCTTATATACGTCTTCCATTCGTTTATTTTATTTTTGACACATCGAGTACTGAATCAAATAGTGATGGCCTGATGCGTTATCGAATCAATTTTTTATAACAAACGATTTTATTTTTGAACAAGTTTTAATCGATTTAATACATATTTTATTTTTTGCTCCATGCATTGTTTTATAAAACTTCAGGGATATTTAAGTTACTTGATTTAATAATTATATTAAAATAAACCATTTACTCATGTTAAGTTAATATTCTTATCACTTCCGTCGGCAATAGTAATGTTGTTAAAAACAAATTGTGAAACGGCAACACTGGGCAGACAGGTGACGCGCGCCGCCATTTTGTGGTCACTCACAACGAGACGCCCGCGCCCGTGCTAGTGTTTTCCGTTCGCTGAATTTTAATTCACATTTTTCATACGTCGAGTTGAGTATTTATATTCCTCCGTATTGTTTTACCCGTGAATTCCTACATTTGGTTGAATTGAGAACATCGTACCTGCCTTCATCACTTTCAAAATGCCTAAAGGAAAGGTGCTTAAAGGACAAACAAGGGAGTTTGTGTTGCGACTTCATGAGTACTTTGAAAGGGAAAGCCGTAATGGTGGACCTCTTATACCAGTGACTCAAATCAGAGACCGTGTTTCAGCAGCATTAGGTATTACTGCTCCAACAGTTTCAAAAATAATTAAAGAAGGCTACGGCAGTAGTGGCATGGAACAAAACAAGCCATCTACACCTAAGAAAAAACGTCAGCCCTTTAAAGTGACAGCAATTGACAGTTTTGATGGTGATGCTATTCGTCGTCATATATACGATTATTACCAAAGAAAAGAGATTCCTACTTTACATAACCTAGTACAATCTCTGAAAACTAGTGGCTTGTTCCGTGGTCAAAAGTCTTCTTTGGCGAAGGTATTGAATAGGATTGGATTCCAATACAAAAAATGTGACAAAAGAAAAATATTGATGGAACGCAATGATGTTGCTTTGTATCGATGCGAATTTTTAAGACAAGCTAAAAAAATAGAAGACTGGTCGAATGTTGTTTTCACCGATGAAACTTGGCTCAATGCGAATCACACGGTATCAAAAACTTGGACTGACAACACTGCTAGCTCCTCGACCGCAGTGCCAATGGGAAAAGGTGAAAGAATTATAATTTGTCATGCAGGAAACGCAAAAGGATTTGTGCAAGATGCTATGTTAGCTTTTAAATCAAAGAAAACAGGGGATTACCACGAAGAAATGAATTCCGAAGTATATGAAAAATGGTTTCGGGAAATGTTATTGTCACTCGAACAGCCATCAACAATATTTATAGATAATGCGTCCTATCACTCTCGGCAAATTAACAAAATGCCAACGCAAGCCAGTAAAAAAAATGAAATAATAAACTGGCTCCGTAACAATGGCGAGGAGGTGGACGAGTCCCTATTAAAAGTAGAGTTACTTAAAATATTAAAAATGAGGAAGCAGCCTAAACGATACGTTATAGATGAAATGGCTGCAGAACATGGGCACACCGTCCTTAGAATTCCTCCATATCATTGCCAGTATAATGCCATAGAGCTAATATGGGCGCAAGTGAAAGGATATGCTGCGAGAATAAATACAACTCCTCCTTTCACCGCAAACAAAATGCTGGAGTTGCTTAAAAATGCGTGTGAAAATGTGACGCCTCATAACTGGGCGAGTGTCGTAGATAAGACGAAGAAAGAAATAATGTCTGATTGGGATCGCGATGTCGCATTTGACAACTTACCCATGCACTCATTAATAATTAGTGTTACTGGGGATACGAGTGACGACGACGCCGATTCCGACGAAACAGACGATTGTTTATAAATAAAAATGTTAACAAATTACCTTTTAGTTGTTTTAATTATTTAATCCTTAAAGTACTATGAATTCCAACATGGTTTAACTGTTTATTACAAGTAGGTACTAAACATTTATTTTCGTTGTAATCATTGTAATTATTTTAAATTAAACTCTTATTAAAAGTCACTTCAATACGTATACCTTTATTCATATTAATTAATTTGCAGCAAATACATTCGATCCTAATATTGGGTACTATATTACGTTTAACTGTTTTCATTAGCATTTTAATGTAATTTTATTTCAAATGATTCCGATTGATTGATTCTATTCAAAATCGTTTTTGTTATCTGTGGTCATTCGTTACGAATGGCACAACTCTAAGTGGGCGTTACCCGTCAAGAAAGTATCTACTTTTATTTCAAAATATTGTTCTACTGTAATGTCGTACTTTATAGGCGTGAACTGTCAAAAATAAAATAAACGAATGGAAGACGTATAATCATTTTTAAAGATACTCAATAACTTCAACAATTATTTCAACTTTTAAGTTTCGGGCATGAGAGATAGCTGCTACAGGCCTATGCTGTGGTGCGGCTGTTTGTTGTTATTAGTCCAGGCTTATGACAGAGCCAAATTGTTCTCTGAGTACGAGTCGATAAAAAAATCACATCCACTCTTTCACTCATTTTATACATTAACAGAGTTCTTGTTTACGAGGCATAATTCTCTACTTACTAGATATTCTAAAGCAAATAATGTGCTCGGCATCTATGACAACAACGCAGCCGTTAGTTGCAATATGGCATGCTGTACATTGCACAGACCAGCTGTTTCGCCACAGATGATAATATAAAGAGAAGGCTTAAGCTTAGCAGTCAGGAATTATGGGCTGATGTGCAGTTACTGCCATCTGCTGTACCCTATACTAGAATGCAAGACTAAACGAACCGGGTGGTAGATCAATAAATTATAGAATCTAAATGATGTAGAATATTTTCATAACCGGAGATGCGATGGTATACAACTCCTTGATTGGGTAATTGTTAATTAACTCCCTTAAAACTATTCGTCCGTCTCCTAAACTGCTGTTGTTGTAAATGGCTCAAAAGGTTGTTTAACAAAGTATACTCAGTGGTTTTTAACTTCGTAAGCGTGTACGGTCTTAATTAATTTATAACAATAATAAAATTGGCAATTTAAACACGAAACAAGTGAAATATGAAGTACTTAGTTTAGTTTCAGGAGACTAGCATCAATAGAATATAACACATTTTGCAGTGATGACTCATGTGGCTTGTGAAACGATATACTGAATACAAATGATGCCATTCGTTTGGACGCAATTAATTACATTGTGGAAGATATTATCCTTGTTGCCACTCAGGCGTGCATTTAGAACACAAATGGAGACCATTGTAATGCATTACAATAAAACTTTAAAAAAATCAATTGTGGAAAGCAAATTCTGCTTTGTCGAAATCATATTGGTCACCTAATTGACTAATTACTGCCCAGTTGCAAATTGTTGGAACTGTGAATATGTTTGCGTAGTGATTGAAGCCAGAGTACGTGCATGTGTGAGTGTGTGTGTGTGCGTGTAGTTTTTGGAGGTCCTGTGGTCCGTTCCTGGTTGGCGTGGAGTGGAGGCTCGTAGGCGGGACTGTGCCGTGTATGCGGCGTGTGGCACGCGCCCGGATGTCTTCACTTGTGGCGAGCCGGCGCGCCCGTCCGCGCCTCATTACCGCCTCGAGCCGACACACAGGAGGTGAGTGCACTTATTACCTCATCGCAATTATTTACATCCTAATATTACAAAATATTAAAAAAGTCACATATTTCCGGGTATGTAGTTCGTAAAGTAGCCGAGCATGTCACTTGACCAGCGTGTCTGATCGACGGACGCATAAATCGTCGGTAATAGTTGTCCGCGTGTCGATCGTGTTTGTGATAAACTAATGTATTGTCCATTTGTTACTGAAATAAGTTATTAATATTAAATTTATCGCTGATTGTTATTATCGAGCAGTGTACCCTGCTTCAGTAGTTTTCATCTAAGAATTATGGCATGCTTAACAAATTTTGTTTTTATTCTCATTGGGATGTTTACTGCAATCACGTTTAATTGTGTAATCTTTTCCTTTTTGGTGTTTGAAATAAAAGTTGAAATAAATTCGATTATTTTATGCAGGCACAAAGCGGGTTTTGTTTACATAAATAATGTGAGGGGATTATTTTGAAATGATTGTTGTTATGGTGTATTAATGATTAGTTTGCCAGCAGAACATTAAGGTATTCGACGAAATATGAATATTGACTTCCTGTGAATATCATTAGGGAAGTATTATTGCGCAACAGCTATGAAACTTTCAGGCGACGACGACAGAGCTATGCAAAACTTTTATGTGTGTAGCGCTCTGCAATCGTATTTGTTTAACTTATTTATAAGAAGTATTAGCTAAATGCGAATAGTGCAAACTCATTAAGTTTTCAAATGGAAAATCTTAGGCATAGTGGATTGCTCAACTTGGGGTTCAAAGCCAGGATCTTACAGTTCGCAGACTATACCTACTGCGACTAGATCAATGAGGCGATGATATAAACGTAAAAAAGTTTATTATGCTTTAAGAGACTTGTAGTATTGTGGTACTCAGTAACTACTGGATATGTTGAGGCTTAACATCTTATGTCTCAGGTTGGTAAGCGTATTGTTCTTTGAGGATATTAAGCGGCATGCTCGTCTTATAAATTAGAATAAAATAAAAATCTATATTGATGTACATAGCGAAAGCTATGCGATTTATTTTCTAACTGTGCGTGTTTTTTTGTATCGTCCGTTTATCAACATCAACAACTCATTTGACATCTTCGAGTGCTTCTTTAACTCTTAACATAATATAAGGTAAAAGTTGTAAAAATATATTTCAGCAAATATTTATGAAATATAGTCCTCAAACTATTCTTGTCACCCGTCTCTGTAGGCGGTCGTTCCTTTACTTAGACTTACAGTTAGGTACCTGTTAGTCTGAAAATGCGGGATGCGTCAGCGCAGTGCCGGTACAGGCACATGCAACGTGTTGTGAAACGCTGACGTAACGGGACACATAAAACCTAAACATAGCCCTGTGCCAGCCGCCGGAGCTACTCACCCAGATACTGAGCGCTCCACTTTTGTCCAGCCCATAACAATAACGCGCCCTGCACCCCTCCGCCCGCCAAACCAAGCGTCGGCCGCGCGCCCTTGAATTAAAACCTGACGTCACCAACGACGAGCCCCCGATGCCACGCCGAAAAGAATTCCCAGAAAGTATTCAATTATAACGGAATGTAGTTAGACGTTAATTAAATTTAATTAGTATTCTGTCCATAATATGGTAAGTGATAGGTATCGATCGATATGTGGTTCTATGATGTAATTAACGCAAAACGGCATCTAGTACACGAGGAACATGACCTGCTTACTGCTGAGTCAACCTGAATAGTGTGTTTAAAATTATGTTGGATGCATTTGTATATGAAACATGTTAAAAATAAATTATATATTTTGCGTCATTTATGATCTGTTTAAGATATCTTGAGGTTTTTCTTTATTAACCTGTTTTAATGGTGTGATTGCGTATTCGGGGAGAGGAGAAATCATATTAATTGGCAAAATAATTCTCGAAATGGCTTAGGCGGCGTAGGCAGCAGTTTGTAAGGACCATATAGGTGGTTTCGACTTCCACCACTAACCTAATTAAACTATCCAAAAAGCCATTTATCCTGGTTTGGCGTACTAAAGTCCAAGGTATATTGGACGACGCAAGGCGTATTGGACTAAATCTCAAGCTTAAAAAATGGGCACAAATGCGGTGCAAATATACTTTGAGGTGTATCTAGGCACGTTGTTAAAATACGATAGGTAACCACTTTAGCTTGGAGCGATGCTCGTAAACATATTTCTAAGAATGAGAAACCTTGTGTGGATATCGGAAATTACTTTAGCTAGATGAATACTTAACCCAGTTCCTAGTTGTTTACTGAAGTTGACATATAATCGGCCATTACCACGCTATCAATTGAACAGGCACATTGTAGAAAGATCAATCACGTCATATTGCACCCGTCATAATGATGTTAATGTCGGCACAGGAAGTTGTTACTTGCCTTGACTTCATTCTAAAATGTAGTACATTTAGCTAATTGCATGAAATACTAATTAGATTTTGCTACGGTTTTGCCAAAATGACGGTAACTTTAATTGAAATTGCATTTCCGCCGTGCATACGTAAAATTGAGCAATTACCAAAGTAGCCGAATATTAATTTATCTATGTTAAAATAAACTGCAACAGGTCTCTATGTACATCCTTGGGAGACACATCCTTGTTCAAAAATGATGATTATATCAGAAAGCCTTAAGCAAATTAAGAATTGGCGGGTCGGCACGTCTGGCGTCTCCATGTTTGATAGAAAATAATTGGTGTAATATTGAGCAATCAAATTAAATCAAGACATTAAGACATAAGACAAGACAAGACATGTTTGGAGCTATCGCCTCCTCTACACTACCGCAATCTTTAGTCACATGGGTTTTAGTGATGCATTATCATCGTAAGTTTACAAATATAATCTACTCGAGGCCTTAATAAGTAAGAAAACAAAGCTACAGTTAAATCAAGTAATGTATTATACGATTTGGGCCGTTCGGTTGACCCGAGACATTTAACCCTTTATCACGAGTCGGCGAGCGATGATAGCGCGCACATTCTGCGACCGACGCACCACAGCAGCGGTGGTGAGACACTATTTATTTACGATATTCATTTGTACAAAGAAATTTCTAGTCTTATTGTAAAATATTTCTAGGAAATCCAATCATCTGTTCGCGGGATGTAAATTAAAAGTTAAATCAAGAAGTGATCACGGTGGCAGATACTAGTGATGCCTCATTGGTCTGCATCATGAGAAAGTCTATATTGTTAGCTGTGATTCTACATCGTAGTGCCTGCCTGCGCATTTCTCAAATGTTTACTGGTTCTACAATAAACACAAATGTCAAATCACTTATTTTCCAGCATCAGTGGTGGAGAACACTCAAAAATGGGTGTCCTGAGGTTGTTGGCGTTCTGTTGCCTGTTGGCAACTGTGCTTGGCTGCGACCTGAGCCCAGGTCGAGGCACTTCCCCCAAGAAGCCGGGAGACAACTTCTACCGCCTCATCATCAATGGCGAGGTGGAGCGGTACGCGCCGGGGGAGAGATATGTCGGTAAGTTATTGAGGCATATGAATTAAATATACTACTGCTTTTAGTTTCCGAAGTTCTAAGTTTTGTTGTTTTTGAATTAGATATGCCGGTTAAATATGAGTTAAAATAAAGTTACTATAATAAAAGCCATGTGCAACTTGTTTGTCCGCGAAGAATAGGAAGTTTCTGGTCTGAGACAGATTTTTTAAAATAAATATTTAAATAATGTTTCTTTTTAACTCGATAAAGTGGAATCTCTATCTGATGCCAACTGTAATGTAGACCAAATAGAAAATCGCTTAAGTACAAAATAATTTTCCATACTTTGCATATATTATTATGTCCACACCTTAGTTGCTTTTTTGAGCTTTGCTTATAGCACCCAAGAATACAGATAGCTATAACAAAACATGTACATTAATAAAATAGTTTTAATGCAATACTTTTGTGACGAGGAATGAAGTTTATTACTATGATTATTTTGATAGCGATAAATAGGATTATTTATGTGATTTTTCAATATTTATTGAATAAAATAATCTAGCGTCAAAGGACGAAGCATTGTTGACGCGGAACTCAGTGGCACGTGATAGCGCGGCTGACCATCAACAACTAAATTAACTGGAATTGATAATTGTGCGATAAACTTACAATGAACAGTTAAGAAAAAATTACATTTACATTAAAAAAATGCGATAGTTATTTGTCAACTGCAATAATTTATCAATATATTTCCTGCATATTTTTAATGAGCAATTGAAGTTCCAAGGATTGCAGATGTCTATTGCATTGGAACAGTGGAAATCCATTTGTTCTGTAGGTATGAGTGATTCTCGTTACAATAATATAATTCTTGGTATTTTTGTGGGCAGTAACCCTGGTGGGGTCCCGCACTCATGACGTGGTGCAGCAGTTCATCCGGTTCAAGATCGTGGTGGACCCGCTGGACCCGGCGGTGGCGCGGCGGCCCAGCAAGCAGGGACAGTTCCAGCTGTTCGCCGACACGCTCACAGCCTTCGACGACCAGTGCACCAATTCTGTCGTGGAGGCTGATGACCTGCCCAAGACTGAGGTGCAGGTTATGTGGAAGGCGCCGCCGGCTGGCTCCGGATGTGTGCTACTGAAGTAAGCATTCACATTTGCAGCAGGGTATCTTCTGCCCAGCGTATATTACAATTTAATGTGTTATTGGGCTTGTTGGGCATTCTGCACGGTGATGTGTGGGTCGAAAGCAAAGTACTAAATGGAGACATCTGTGCTCTCTGACCAGAGACACTAGTAATAATATTGCGAAGGGCCGTCACATGAAATAAAATTAGGCCGCTTACCACCTCCAGGGTATTGGAACTGGAGCTTAATAGCTTTCATCTCGTTGAATAACAACTCTTATTTCCTAAACATTATCTTTTATTGGTGGTACTAAATACTAATATGCAAATCAGGTTATTCAAATAAATCAATTGAGCGAGAATTTTGAAAGATTAATCCAACTGTAAACTTAGATAATGATTACCAATTTAGCATCGTTTGTTTTTAGTAGCGGCCCCAATAAAATAACTTGGTTTGACATTACTACGACATTCACGACACATTTAGTATGATACATCGGTAACAAACTGCGCTGAATGGACGCGGCGTTGACAATATAATGTGATTCCAGGGCGATGGTATACGAGAACTCGAGCAGCTGGTTCGCGGAAGACGGACAACTCACTAAACGCATCTGCGAGGATACCTCCCTGTCCGCTCCTGACTGCTGCGCATGCGATGATGCTAAATACAAGGTCTGATATTTTTCGTACCCAATATTGCGGACAAGTAAGAAAACAAGATGACATGATCCATAAAGTAGCCACGTATGATATTCAAGTTTAGCATTTAACATTTCTATTCCCGTGTTGATGCAGATGGTGTTCGAAGGTCTGTGGTCTGCGCAGACGCACCCTAAGGACTACCCCAAGCAGGCGGAGTGGCTTACTCACTTCTCTGATGTCATCGGCGCAACTCATCCTAAGAACTTCTCTTTCTGGGGCGAAGGACAAATCGCTAGTGACGGATTCAGGTGAAAAAATCACTAAAGATAATGAAATCGTTGAATGGTAATCGTTTCTCAAAGAAATACTTTCAACATTTTGTAAAGAACCTTAAAACTTCCTTTACTATGAATTTCTAGACATTGGTCATTTGTGGTTTTGTACATTCCATATTTTAATTAGTATGAGTTGTTTCGTAGTGTTGTTTGAAATTTAATTTAAAATAAGCTATATAACTTTACTATTTTCGAAGCTATTGTATTATTATTTAAGTGTTAAGTGTTTACATAGTTTATGTAGATATTAATCATCCATGATATACAATTATGTTTTTATGTAAAATATAGTCTATAACAATTAGAGTAACATATTTCCCAAATAAACAATAAGTAAAACAATCCGTTGCCAGGTCTCTAGCGGAGTGGGGCTCGGTGGGTCTGCAGGAGCGCGAGCTGCGGCAGCAGGGCGGCGTGCTGCGCTCCATCGTCAAGGCGCAGGGGCTCTGGTACCCCAAGGTCAACTCCAACACCTCCGCACGCTTCACCGTCGACAGGAAGAGGCATTACGTGTCGTTAGCCTCTATGTTTGGTCAGTTCACTGAGATGCTGACATGCTGCTTTATTTATTTCTTTATATTTTCCTTATTGCAGTAAATGGCACGACAGAAGCAAAACCATGAATTAAAAAGTAATGCTTGGCATTACATATTAGTTACTCTGGTTACAATATACTTGAAATCGTAACACACCAATGTATTTATACTGCTGTTTGGCGGCAGAAATAGACAATGCGATGGGACCCACCCAGACTGTCTCTAACAGATATGAAATTTACAACCAGTAGATATTATATATTTACTGCATTATATAATAATTTATTGTCCACCAGCATGTATAAAAGATAAACAATAAATAGATTAATTACAATGGCTGCCTTATTGATATGTCTGCGATTTCTTCCAGACAACCTTTGGATTTTTTAAACTCGGGATGGACTAGATATAATAGGATAGAGCAAAAAAAAAACAAGAAAAATATATAAATACAGACTCCATCATTTAAGTATTTTGTTGAGTTGCTGTGGACTAGTGTGATAAGGTGTTGTTTCCAGGACCGTCTCCGGATTGGGTGGTGGGCGTGAGTGGGCTGGACCTCTGCCAGAAGGACTGCACGTGGGTCGAGTCCAAGGTCATCGACCTGCGCCCATACGACGCTGGTACTGACAACGGCATATCTTATATGGTGAGTAGAAACGCTTCAATGAAGTCTTGGAGTAGTAGATTTTTGCTGCTGTACCCAATGTTGTAAGTAAATGCGAGTACTATACTTGGATGCCAACATTGAATCTAGGGTAAATTGTGTGTGTCATTTTTGAATTTCATGATTTTTTCGTTTGACGTTATTTAAATAGTGTTTTTTTTTAATATTTTAAACAGAAAATTTAAGTTAACTTCGATCTGATAACACTGATTAATTTGCTTAAAATTGTAGTTCTATCGAACGCCATCGTGTCGTGGGAAACTTAACTGGTGATACTGCTTTCGTACTCTGATTATCCCTTTCGTTGATGTACTTTCAATTTTAGTGTGATTGTTGATGAACGTAAAACTACTGCATATTTTATGTCAAAATTATGTGTTTCAAATTCTCGTCAGACCGTTGCCACCTGTTCACAGGGATTCTTCAAGTACAATGATTTCGAGTACGTGTGAACTGTTAGCGTGAATCACAATCATATTATCGTCTTCTTTCATTAATATTCATTCGTTTGAGATGTCGAACCATAAAATTGATTGTATTAGGTTTTAAATAATAAATACGCTTTCAAATCAATCTATGCCATATGTTTGTTCACACAAATGTTTGGCCTTTGTACAATAAAATTTCAAAATAGTATAACCCGAAGTATCTAGTTTTACACATAACACTCTGAAAAATGTACCTTTCCGAAAAATGCACCACATTCATAGGATTCAAAGCTAATGGATTTTATGGCTTGATTCTTTTAAAGATGAACCTTATAAGTTAGGATAATATTAACTAGGTGCTAAAGAAAATAACTAGTGATAATTGTTGCCAGTCTCCGAACTCTGAGACGATTCCTCGGGAGCGCATGTACCGCATCACGCCCATGTACCCGGAGGACCCGCGCGCGCCCTTCTACAACCCCGGCGCTACTGAAGTGCCGCCGCTAGCCCGCCTCTACATTACCAGGGAGAAACTCATCTCCAGGTCTTGTGATGAGGAGACGTTACTGTCGCTCGTCGCTGAAGAGGAGGAGAACACGCAGACCGTGGATAGGCGTGAGTCTAACATTCTGTATATCTGGTTGACCCCAGTTGTAATTCTTAACGTGGATTTATAGTGACAACTTGTGAGTTTAAAAAAGAATAATAATTTAATTACGCGTAATTGTGATCACACTCAAAACATAATGTGGTTATTGATAAAATGATTTTATGGTTCACTACATTATACATAACTTATCACTATGAACTGGATGGCCTTAAATACTTGTCCATTTACTTCTATTTTTTTGCGCCATAAAAACGGCATTTTTGTATATGGGCGTGATAGTCTTTACATAAAAATATATGTTTGTTGGTAGCGGAGTGCGGTGTGACCGAGTGGGGCCCGTGGTCGGAGTGCTCGGTGAGCTGCGGCAAGGGGCTGCGCATGCGCACGCGCGCCTACCGCATGCCGCAGAAGGCGCAGATGTTCTCCTGCGACCGCCAGCTCGTCTCCAAGGAGATGTGCGTCGCACCAGTACCCGAGTGCGAGTGAGTGTCCCACACCACCTTATTCTAGCTCAGATTTATCGGCTTTATTAGAGATTCCCTCAGTGACTGTTTGTTGCTTAATCGTTTCCATCCAGCAACTTCCTACGATGTCTAAGACATCGTAGTCTTTGTCTCTTTCTTTCTTTTGCGGTATTATTTATAATACTTCTTTACGCGTCTTAAAATTCTTCCCTCCTTCTACTTGGCGTTTTTCCCGCCAGTGCCAGGGTCCACCTTTCGGCTGAGTGTCCTCCATGTCCCCCTATCTTATGCCATATCTTTCTTGGCGACGTCTAATCAACGTTTGTTTGGTCTACCCGTCGCTCGAGGTCCGGGAATGTCTCCGGGAAAATGCTTTACGTGGTTTAATATGTCTGCTAATTGTTAGCTAGCTACCTCTAAGTGATTATAATCATGATGATAATTTATAATCATGCATGTTATAATGCTCTTTATACCAGAGGCGACACTGCTAACGAGGCTGACACAGACAACGTGGCGGCGCCAGTGGAGGACCTGGAAGGCATCTGCAAGACTTCAGAGTGGGGCCCCTGGAGCGAGTGTTCGGTGACGTGCGGCATCGGCATCAGCACGCGCCGCCGCCACTTCCTCAACCAGATGGGACGCAAGAAGTGCCCGCTAGTACAAGTCGGTGCGTACACACACACACACACACACACACACACACACACACACACACACACATGCGCACACGTACACACGCACACGCAAGCATATTCTCTAATACAAATATAGGCATTGATGATTATTACCAGAGGCGGCTCGTAATATTTTTTAATGGGGGTTCACAAAAAAACTAATTGAAAAACTAGAGCTTACTATTTATTATATATGTATACAAAGTCCATTCGCCGATCTTTTTGGCGTGCGAAGATATCTATTTCTTTCTTGCGAAAATCAGAAATGGAATTGATTAAGCGTACAAACTATTTTTTAATACTTATTTTAAAAAAAACTGCGAATTAACTGAGTGACGCGTGAGCGGCGCTCCAGATTACGCTAATTTCTCATACGATATCTGTAAGGGATGAATATAAATGCAAGACTTTTTCTTGACTTTATTAGCAATAGTAATAGTGATTACAAAAATTATATGTGACGTGTTAACACTCCGGGAGAACGGTGTGGACTGTTTGTAGTAGTTCGGCGTGCGGCTGGCTCGGCGTAGCGGACCCCGCACGGTTCCTCTGCAGCGCTCCCGGTGTCAAGTGGCGCCGGTCCCCGACGCGGCACCCCCTTAGTCATCCATATGGGTTTTTATCATTCTGTCGCTAACACTCTCCACCCCAGTGCTATATTTAGCACTCCATACCAGTGGGTATTTTAGCGACGCGGGTTGCCGATCGTTGTAGCACGTTCGAAGCCGTTTTTACTTCAACTAATCTTACGCGTCCATCTTTCAGCTTTTTCTCAACAGCTTTTAATCTCAACGATGCAGCGGGGTAAGAATTAGGCATTTTGCAGTTAATGTCCTTCCATGGTAGGCCGACGTGCCATCTCCCATTCTTGAGTACGGCTGTATTTTCCAGACGTAATATAGCTTGATGATCCTCGGCATTTTGTCTAGGTTTGATGCTGACGCCCATGGAATCAATGTTGAATGATAGGCGTATCTGTTCCTCCAGACTTCTCAATAACTGATTGTTGTCACAGTATTCCATCTTTGGGTTATCGTTAAGTAACAAAGCGGAGTACTGTAAGTACTTGTAAGTTGCTGATTCGGACGTCGAGGCATGTTCGCGAAGTAAAGATTCGCGTATATAGCCATGTACACAAGCGCCTAGTTTGGTGCGTGTGATGTACAATCCATCGGTTTTTCCTTTTACTATTTGCAGTGGCATCAGCAGATGATAATTATCTTGCCCAATTAATAGTTGAGGTTTGCATGTGTTCATATTAATAAGCTTTGTTATATTCGGAATGAAACACTCGTAACTCGATAAGTCAATTGACGTTACATCCTGTTTTGGTAGGTTTAGATTTTTGATACTGCGCGCTCGGATGTCGAAAACAGTTCCTTCTTTGTTTGATACTCCGAAGTCTACTATTTCGCTGACGCAATCTAAGGTGTTATTGTTCCAAGCACCACTCACGCGAATTGTTTGTTTTTGTCCACGGAGTCCTATTTGTTGCGCAAGCTCGTGACTTATCAATGAAACTGTTGAACCATCGTCTAAAAGCGCCGTTGTGTTCACCACACCCTTAGGACCGTGAATGTTGATGGATACAGTTTTCAAAAGTACTTTGCAGTGCGTAAAATTGATATTTGTCACTGTTGCATCTTCGGTCACGTCTGTGATATTCACGCTGTTTTGTGGCAGAGAGTTTTTCCACATGGGTGAATGTAACAAGCGATGGTGCGGTCTTCCACAGTTATCTATATCGCACGCGGTAGCTGGACATGTATCTCGATCGTGGCGCGATAGCAGGCACTTGTAGCAAATGTTATGACTCTTAACGTAGCGCCAGCGCTCGATGCGTCGTGATCTTTTGAAACGTTTGCAGTCAGTTAATTTATGTTTCGATAAGTGGCAGTATGAACACTTTGAGTGAGTGGCTTCCGTAGTTACTAGTACCGAGTTGTTCGCACGGTTATAGTTGTTGTTTTTGTAGTAGTCACTCCGGGCACTTATCATGTTAATATTTGCCGTTGTCGATATTTTCACTGCTTCTTCATTTAGAAAATCTGCTAAAATTTCCATGCGCGATTTCTTCCCCTCGGTGATCAAAGGAAAACTGTAGTCTGACCACTTTGCTATGAGGACTGCAGGTAATTTTGAGAGTATTATTGACACAATATTTACTCCCTGTAGATACTCGTCGCGTTTCACAGATTTTACAGCAAATATGAAGTTCTGTATTTTTATGGAAAATGTTACGATATCCTTGTGATAATCTTGACTCATTGGATATAACTTCTTAATGTCTTGTATTATTTTTGAGATAATGACGTCGGCATTTCCAAATCGTAGCTCCAAAGTTGCCATTATTTTGTCCGGATCGGTGGCACTAATTAATAGAGCTGCTACGGCGTCTTTGGCGGGTCCAAGAAGACATTTGCGTATTCTCCAGAGATTTTCTTTTGTACTAAAGTTACACACTTCCGTCGATTCTTCGTACGCATACTTGAATTGCAGCCACTCCATCGGGTCACCGGAGAATATTGGTAGGTCTCGCGGCGTGCTTATGCGGCTCAGTAAGTTTGCGTTTGACGTAGTGTTTGCTGACGTGGCGGCAAGGTCCTTAAGTGCGCTAGCTAGCATCTGAACTGTTTCATCTGAAGTACCTGGATGACACAGCTCATGTCGGTCGCAATTTTGTCGCCTTTTTGTAGACGTAACGTTAGCAGGGTTGGCGGTAAGTTCCTTAAGTGCGGCATCTGATTCCTGAACTGGATCACAAGTATCAGGGTTTAAAGTCCCTGATTCGCACAGCTTGCCCTCTTGGCGACCTTTGTCGTGGGCGGGCTGCAAATGCTCCAGTTCCGGTTGGCTGCTATCTAACCACCTCTCCACTTCACTATGCGTCTTTTCATATTGATGTTCACTAGTTTGTTCTTGAAAATCAGCTATTTCTATTGCCAATTTTTTGTCGACCAGCTCCATTTGTATTCTTGCCTTTTCTTCTGCGGCACGTAACTTCAGCACGGCAGTGGCGGTACTTCCATACAAGCCCAAAAGCCCGGCTTGCCCTACTTAATACGTACATACTCGATACTGAACACAAACCATTTTATTTCACACAATACAATCATATTTTATTAGAAAACATCTGCAATTTTTGAATTTACCGCGTCTTGTCGAGCGCGACAGAGGTCGTTGTCCCCTCGCGCGCCTAAAATCCAAATTAATATTATTAAAAGCGCCTGCGACGGTGCACCGCGACGAAGCGCCACGCGAAATTCATTCAATTGGCAGTAACATTAAAATACGAAGTCCGCTGGCTCCACGCGCGCTCCCGCAGTCGCAAGTCGCAACATCGCACAATATATCTATCTTTTTCTCTCTCGTGTGCTTTTACGAGGCTTTTGGCAAAATCGAAATTTGTATGGGGATCTCACGAGTTAAGTGCACTACAAATGTATAGGTATAGACATTTTATATAGCAATTTGTACTACACCAAATGCCCGGCTTTTTAGAATGAACATCGTACGTTTCATGGTCGGCGCGTTGTTATTTAATAATATTATGATTTATTAAATTTTATTTTTATTAATTTGGTTGGTTTTATAATATTAGTACAAATAATGAGGTTTTCCTATAGGTGCTTTTTAATAAAATATAATTGTATGTCGTAATGTTTATGTTACGTATATGGGCAACCGCAATACTGAACGAATTGCGATTAACTTCACATGTATTTTGACATTTTGCAATTGTTAGTAGTTCTCAAAAATAGTTCTTTTTAGTGATAATGTTTAGTTTTTGATATTATTTAAACTTTTTGATACTATAATGAGTGGTATTGTTTTGCTGTGATGGTGTGAGTGTGACGGTGAAAGTATTCATTGCCGTTAAAAAGGTAAATTTATTCAAGTATATTGTAACTAAACTGGCGCGAAAAATACGCCGGGATTGTGAATTTCTCAGTCGTGGTATATCACAAGAGATATTTTATCAACTCGCTTTAAACTATGTGCGTTGTTTAATTTTAACATGCTCCACTTCAAATAGGTTATTGAACAATCGTGTTTCATAAATGTTTATCAAACGCCAAGTTTTGTGTGTTAAATTATTTGGAATATAATGATTTAAATTTAAAATAAATTAGTTCGTCCTTCAATAGAAATTATATCAATTGTATTACACAAAAACAGAACATGAATGTATTAATAACAATTTCTGCCCGCGAAGTTATACACGGCACCCTAGTTGTAACTATGCTTTTGCTATTAAAATGCAAATTAAAGTTACAGATGCATGTCCAAAAATTATTTAAGTTACATATTTATTTTATTAATTGATTTTAAAACGAATGATAAGTAATGCCTTCATCATATTAGGAATATTAGATGGCAGTGAAAATCGCGCCATCTATTAGATTTTTACGGAACAACTTATTGTAATAGACGTTTTCATATTGCTGATAAAGATAGCTGTTTATTTTAATGGTTTCCATCCTATTCTTATATAGCCTTAGGTGTCGGATTCGAATCCCGGGTCGTTATTATATTTTTTTTTAATTCATTGATAATATTAACATCGCAAAGGCCCGCCCCCTATCACATGATGGCACGGAATATGCAAGGCGAAACATGAGTGTCCTGGTAGCACCTCTTTAAATATGTGTATGTATAGATGTTGTGTGTTAGGTCTGCCAACTTAATACCATTTTGCTTCTAAATCAATACATGTATTAAAATATCTAAAAAAAAATATTGGGCTTGCCCTAGTCCAGAACCCTAGGCACGCCACTGCAGCACGGCTATTTGAGATCGCGTAGATGAAGATGTTTTCTTGGATATATAACTTGCAGCACTAGTTGTTCCGCGTACCTGAAGTGGCTGTTGTTCGGCCTTTACGCTTGTGGTTTTGTTCATTTTTGCTTGCGAAGTTGGCTTCTGTGGTGAGTTCTGCTGGCTGGTCGATGCTTCGTCTTTGCAGTTATTTTCGCGTTCCTTACGCGCGCTATTTCGCGTAATAACCATTAACGTTGCTGGTGGTATGCAGCGTATTCAATCCGGCTCGAAGGACCAATTTGTAAGGGATGAATATAAATGCAAGACTTTTTCTTGACTTTATTAGCAATAGTAATAGTGATTACAAAAATTATATGTGACGTGTTAACACTCCGGGAGAACGGTGTGGACTGTTTGTAGTAGTTCGGCGTGCGGCTGGCTCGGCGTAGCGGACCCCGCACGGTTCCTCTGCAGCGCTCCCGGTGTCAAGTGGCGCCGGTCCCCGACGCGGCACCCCCTTAGTCATCCATATGGGTTTTTATCATTCTGTCGCTAACAATATCTTTTGTTTCACGCGTCAGCCCGAGTCGTAGCTCTCTTTCGCACTCATTGAATACAGTAATAAGAGTTGTACTAAACTTCGTTTCATAGGAGCACAATCGCTGGCGCTCCACTCGTTACAAATTGACGCTACATGTACCTATATAGGTAATATTTAAATAGACTTATTATAGGCGTAGTAAAATATAAAGAATGTAATGTAAGGATTTGGATCTGTATCAGCCCATATTCGTCCCACTGCAGGGCACGGGCCTCCTCTACAATCGACAGTACGATTGAGAGTGGTTAGGCCATATAGTTGTATTATAAATATATATACAGGGTATATCAAGACTGCTACCGAAAACGAAGCCGGGTGGTAGTTTAAGCGACTTCAGACACAATGCAACAGAAAAAGTTGCAAAAAAAAGCGACAATTTTTTTTTTGTTATTTTTTTCGTTTGACCATATTTGGGTGGTAAATAATTTTTTTCCTAAAATAATAGTGTATACCCTTTTATTTATAAATAATCTAAGGTATAAAAGTGTTTAAATTATTATTTCAGCAAAAACTATGGATTTACCACTCAAAAATGAGGATATTTAAAATATCATAAAAAAAAATTGTCGCGTTTCTATGCGAAATTTTTAGTTGCAATATGTTTGTAGTCACTAAAACTACCACCCGGCTTCGTTTTCGGTAGCAGTCTTGAGATACCCTGTATAAATTATTAAATTAGCTAAGTATGTAATTTTCGTGGGAGTGCACTGCACCAGCGCTCTTTCGGATGAGCCGCCTCTGATTATTACTGTAGAACTACGGTATTTGTTACTTACAGGAATATTTTCAATATTTAATTAAAATAGACCAAAAAATATTTTACAAAGTGGATGTCATAGACGTTATAGTGATGCGAGTTTTAGTCTGGCAAAGTTACGCATATATGTATTCTTATAAAATGTTTTTATGAGAATTAGTTTTGGTTTAACAATTGAGTTTTACTTCGAGGTTAGCTTTGAAAAAGCTGGAAAATGTGGTTCGTAGTTTCCAATACGATTTTTAATCCATTATCATATTATGTGTTATTCATTTAATAGATTTTATTGTATCTATTGACTGGATTAGTGGTCAATTAAGGATCCAAGGTGTTTGTGGGAAGTAGTGACACAGTTCAAATCAATACAGTAATTAAAGTTTGTCGGATTAAAACATCCATATTTGGTAAATAGTAAATACTTGAATTGATCAGACACAGGCACTGGTTCACATTGGCTCGTATTCCAACATTAATATTAAATGTTAGCGCGTGACCTACATGACGACCGAGTCTACTGGGCTTGTTAACTTAGACTCTGAATTTAGAAATGCACTTTAATATTGCGGGATTTAATTTAGGACATAAAATATCTGATCATGTCTTATCTGCCAAGTCCAGGGATCATATTAGGTTATACAAGATGTCTAGCAGCTTCTCTTACGTTGCCGATTTATTCGCCCAAATCGCCATTAATTGAGGCTATCAGCGCAAAAGTGGTGTAACCCACAGTTTTTTTTTAGTACGGTTTTGGTGTAAAATACATTTGTTACAATATAATCTTTCAATGCAATAGTAACCTAAGCCAACTTTTTCTGCCTGTCAACAGATAGCTCTGTAAACCTTGTTTTTGCACGGAGCATATTAAAACAAAACCATAGAGCAAGAGTGGTGTAAGCTGGATACACCATTTTTGCATTATGGCAAATTACACCAGAGGAAAGCAAATAGTGCCAGACAGGGATTAAAAGATGACACGAGTTTGGCAAAATCTTCAAGTGAAGTTACTGTAATCACCTTTGACTTAATGAAAACCCTACCTACCCCCGTGCTGAGTACTGGAATTGTATTTTACAAAAGACAGCTTTAGACTTTTTGTTTTGGGATCCACAACATGGGGACAGATGATGCCTACATGTTTGTTTGGGACGAGTCAGAAGCTTCACGAGGACCCCAAGAAGTAGGATCTTGCTTAATTTATTATTTTAAAAATTTTGTCACTACTAAAAAAGTAATTATGTATTCTGACCAATGCGGGGGGCAAAACAGAAACATAAAGTTGTCGTTGATCTGTCAGTATGTGGTATCTCATCCAGAATTTACTATTGAAGAAATAGATCATACATTTTTAGTAAGTGAACATTCTTACCCTGTGACCAAGATTTATGCATCATAGAAAAAAAAAAAAATTCTTTAAAGAAATATACGTACCAGACAACTGGCTCGAATTAATTAAAACTGTTCGCAAAAAACAACCATTCAGAGTATTAAAATTAACTACAAGTGATTTTATTTCTACTAAATCGCTAGAACAAAATATAACAAATAGAAACATTTCAACTACAAAAAAACAAGGTGGAGTGGTTGAAAATTCAGTGGCTGACATTTCATAAAAGTCATCCATTTTCAATTTTTTTCAAATATTCTAATAATGAAGAAGTTTTATTTGAAGAAGTCTGTGTGAAAAAAAGACAGTCAGAACAAGAAGCAATAATACAACAGCTAGATGCTTTGAAAAAACCGACCATCGCTGAAAAAAAGAAAAAAGGTCTTCTTGAATTGTTATAGTTCATCCCACCAGTTCATCATACTTTCTATAATAGTCTTAATTGTTCCAGCAGAGTCAGGGATGAAGTGTATTATAATAAGACAGATGAAGAATAACTTTATCTCTGTACTATTTTCATTATTTCGTAATAAAAGTTGTGTTCATATGGTGTAACCTATTTATCATTTTAAATACTACTAAAATATGATACATGCAGAAGTGGTGTAACCCACATTTTTTTTTATAAATATTAATTTGAAAATATAAAAGTACACAATTTATGTAGATTCTACAGTTTTTAGAGTAAATAAAAAACAAAACATTTAAAATAATGTTCACAAAATAAACTACATCAAAAACAATTTAAGTTAATTTTATTTCCTCAATTATTTCCTAATGATGTAGGTTGGGGTTACACCACTTTTGCGCTGATAGCCTCAATTATATTCAAAAGGTTTTTTGTTACTAGTTATCACATGCGACGTCGAGAGCGTAAGTTTGGATGAAACACCATTTTTAAATAACCGACAGCAATAATGGTATCTGTATCTGTATAAGCCCATATACGTCCCACTGCAGGGCACGGGCCTACTCTACAATCGAGAATACTATTGAAAGTGGTTAGGCCATATAGTCCACCACGCTAGCCTAGTGCGGGTTGGCGGACTTACATACCATAGAAATTCTTATGAATCGCTATGGTATGCAGGTTTCCTCACGATGTTTTCCTTCACCATTTTAGTGCGTGGTGATTGACTATCAATACACACATGACTCCGAAAAGTCAGAGGTGTGCCCTGGGATTCGAACCCGCGACCACCGTGAACATGTTGGTAGCCGCGTCTAGTCCGTTTACCAACAGGCCACCACGCTTACTTAATAATGGTAACATATCCAAAAATATGTTTATATATAATGAAATAATAATGCTATTTTCCAACAGAGGAGAACCGCAAATGCATGGAACCTCAGTGCACGGAGCAAGAAACAGAGATCTCAGACCCTGGCTGCCCCACGACGGACTGGTCTGCATGGTCGCCGTGCTCGGCGTCGTGCGGGCGCGGGGTGCGGTTCCGCACGCGGCTGCTGCTGGTGGCGCCGCAGCAGCAGCAGGACTGCTCCGCCAGGGTCGAGCTCATGCAGCAGCGGCCCTGCCAGGAGCGCGACGACTGCACCATCGACATGCTCACTGCTAAACGTTTGTATTGCTTCGATATGCTCTTTCGTGGGTTCTATTGTTGGAGATCTGTTTTTAGTTGTGGACAGGTCCGGTAAATAACAAACATGAACTTTTACGACATTTGATCGTAGTTTTGTGGTTTTTCATGTATGATGAATTTAGACATATGATAGAATTTAGTAAACACGTAATACCATATGCTTCAAATATTCAATTTAGTAATATTTTTGGTGTCGTATTTAAAAACATTTTTAAGTGTTGCGAATTTTAAATATTTCCTTGTCATTCTTATTCAGTCTTTCTTGTAATACGCGACCCGTAAAACAAGAAGTGACAACCGTATATTTTTAAAACGAAAACATGTTTCAAATACAAATGAAGAACTAAAGACTATAAAGCGAATTTATTTTAAACTCGTAATATATTAGCCACAATACGAGCAAACAATGGAAGCCAAACGTCGACAATTAGTCGCACTAGTCAATACTTATGAAGTCTGCGAGTGAAACGACTCGGTGTGTACAAACACAAACACAATCAGGACAATAATTAGCGCGTTGCAGGACAAGGTCGCTCCACACGACACACGACACACATACATACATATTACATACATACAACGCAGTGTATAGTACACGGCCAGGTGTAGAGTTACGCTCGGCGGGGACAGTCTTTAAAACCCATCACACACTGTACTGACGCCCGAGCTATAAAATATATTTTTATGCTTCTTTTATAGTAGTTGTAAGTGTAACGTATCAACCCGTAACAGATTCTAAATTCAATTTTATTAATAAACTCAAGGTTTTTATTTTCCTATAAAGCTAAGCTTTGAAAGCTCTCACTCAAATTGGAGAACTACTGCAAAAGAAGTTTGTAAATGTCATAAGAAAAGTCAAAGTTTTAAAGTAAGGTTTGAATGTCTTTATAATTCCCTCGAAAGCAAGATTAGTCCCGATAGATTTGATCATGGTACCCACTATCGAGACGAAAGTCCATACATACTCTCCTCTCATTATAACAAAACGAAAGGATGCAATGTATGATTTGTCAAGTATCTACGCGTATTCTATACCTTATTAATAATTGTATTTGTCTAGTGTGCGTTAGGTTTTAGCTATATGTGCCAGACGAGTTGCTTTTGCAATTTAATACTTTTTCATGAAAAAGTATAGTTACTGGAAAGCTGCCCTAACCCCTAGGATTTATATATGTAAGCCTGTAGTGAGTCACATTTACAAGATTTATTTGACGTTGGCTGGATTTGAAATCCACGTCTTGTTACTTTGAAAATATTGTTTTTGGAATGCGAGGAATTCATGCAGTTCCCTGGAGAAATCTTAACGTGATACCTAGATGTTTTCATTGGTTTTGTATGTAGTGCATAATCGTTTCCATTATCTATCGTAAAATTAAATGCGTAAAAAGCCTGGCTTCTATTTGGGGATGTAAAGTTAATGGCCGTCTGGAATCCAATTTTTGATATTTTAGCTACCGTTGCGGTGCTATTATTTTTATTGGTATTTAATGCGAGACTAGCATCCCATTCGCCTGATTATTAGCGATACGACTGCTCATGGACAGTAGCAACCAAGCAACACCATGAATTACAAAAAGCTTAGCATTGCTCTGCGCTCGCCATGCTGGGACATAAGATGTTAAGTTTCAATATGTCTAGTAGTTACTCTGGCTACAATGTCCTTCAAGCCGAACCACAACAGTGCGTTAACACTGTTGTTTGGCGGGAGAAACAGATATTGCGGTGGTATCTACCCGGGCAGCCTCTCACATTAATGAGAGACCTATCTCTAGTAAATTTCATAGTAACTTCCTACTAATTTCATAAACAACACATGGTATATATAGAAACATTGGAGTAACTGTGTCTTTGCATAGGTTAGTGAAACTTCAACTATAGTTTCGAAATAATTTATTGTCGAAATTATATTCTGACCTAAATTATATTGTAATAACAAGAACTGTTGTAAACAGAAAGAAATACAAACAGTAAGTCATTTGTCGGGTGCCAGCACACATTTGCTGATAGTGATTGCTTGATAGTAAAAAGACGATGTGATTAAAGGTCAAAGCTATTTGATAATGAAACCTTTCCGTTTGACGAGACATGTGGAAGCTCAGCCGATCGTAATCTACGAAATGTTCACCCAGATTCCCTAAGCGCGACAATTCGTGTAAATAGTCAAATATGTTTTAATCAAATAAATGTGGAAACGACTTTGATATACACCAAAGTCTCTAGAAGATGTGTAGTTGTTGTTATTAATTTAAATACAAAACAGAAACAAATAAAAGTTTTGATGAAGGAAAGTGGATTGACCGATGACATTTCATTTACATGGCAAAGCATTTACTCATACGCATTATTGCGTACTATAGACTAGTAATGTGAAAAGATAGACATAATAAATAAAATAAACTATTTTACCTAATGTATGATGCTTATCGTACAATAGAAATATAATCATTAATCAAATATGAAATTAACTAAAGTGTAGGCAATTACGTTAAAAAATATTAAAGATCGTTTGATGCGTGCGTGTTGGCTAAAGGCGGTAATTTTTGGAGTAGTTACATATTGTAGCATATCGTAGGCCTGCGGCTTGCTTCGTTACCACACTTAATTATTCATAATCTTGCGCTAGAAACTAACAAGTATCGACATTGAGACAGTGATATCAATAAAATCGTACTGGGCGAAACAAGACTTTAGGCTTTCAATAAATAGTGCAGTTATTACTTTTACAGGAGACTAAATAGTTATATTCTCACCACCTTTTATTCCATTTGCTCTTTTGTAATTACGAACCAATCTTCTACTGTTAAATATTTTATGCTAGGATTAATTTAATTGTCATTTATAATCGCTTGTGCTTACTTCGAGTTTCAGACAAAACAGACTGTTTCACAGATAGCAATCAATGTGTATTTAGTGAAATGGGAACAGGAGGTTTTTTCTGACTTCATAATGAAGGTTTAACAGTAGTTAGTAGTGAGCAAATGAATGAGAAATAGGAATTTGTTCCTGTATCATGTCCTACATCAGAAACCAGTATTGATCTATATCTTATGTGACGTGTTGTGGTCAGGTATCTGCATGGAGCTGCCGGAGCAGGGTCCGTGCCGCGGGCTGTACCAGCGCTGGGCCTTCGTGGCCATGAAGGGCATGTGCATCCCCTTCAACTACGGCGGCTGCCGCGGCAACCAGAACAACTTTATCTCGCAGGAGGACTGTATGAACACGTGCAAGGTCGTGCTCGGTGAGTACACTAAAGGATATAAACCGATCTGTTATTTCACTAGTCAAGCATCACTACGTATGGGCTGTAATATTGGTCTATGTAATATAAGTATATTGGCTTGGTCTATGTTAGTTAATCCAATTATTTCATTTTTTGATTTGGTAAATTGTTGAGTTGCAGAGGTCTGGGATTTGTACCTGACATTGCTATAGACTCGCCCTCAATTACATGTCAAGACCTAAATAAGCTTTGCAACTGTTAGTCGCTTTAGTGTCACATCAGGCTTTATATTTGGACATGATAGCGTGCTGCGTAAGTTTATCAATATATTTGTTGAACATTGTATTTTGGGAACAACATCATCCGAGGGTATTATAACAGATAAAACACGTAATTCGTAGAAATACTTGGGCAGTAGAGTAGTTAGTTATTTAATCAGCTTGAACAGCCGCTAGCAATACAGTGAAATCACTCAGCCGTTCAAACTCTGTATTTAATAGCACAATTGCATTGATATACGCATTGTATGCATATTTTATAGCTATGTTGAGAGATATAGTTTGATCCAAATTTGTTTTAATTTTAGGCGCAAAGTGTGTCTTTGATTTATTTATTTTTATATATTCCTGACGGAGTGACTAAAGTGTACCTATTTGATGGTAAATACAATCCAATTGCCCTTGGTCCCTAATATTTCGTTGGCTCACACAATTTGGTCGGCTCTCTCAAAACCGGGATACACACATGCTAAACTAGCAACGCGATACATAAATAAATAAATACACCCAAGAGTCACATACATATGTACATAGTCCTGATTCCATATTGAGATCAATTAAGTTTTGTGTTGTGAGTACCAGATACTACGAGAGACTTTTCGGTCTCACAATCATCTAGACCCGAGACAAATACTTGTGGCCTGTCGGTTTCATAAAAAAATGTTTCAGTGCGGGGATCGAACCCGAGGCCTCTCGTTTCACAGCTGGCGTCTAACCAACTTTGCCCCCGACCTGTCATTATGGGCTTTCTACCACTGTTCGAGGCTAATTATTCGTACAGATACGAATTCTAACACAATATTAATAACGCCGTATTAATGGCCCGATTATTCGACCTGGGAAGAAAATATTTGCGAATAGTATTAAGTAATTGAAATGTACAATGTTACCAATGTAATTTAAGGCAGCTAATTATTACATTTGGAATATTCGTGACGGCTCACTTTCAAGGATCGTGATGTAAACATTTGCTTACAATGTGTACGAACACTGTTATTTGTTTGAAGACACTGTCATGTGCAGTAAATAACGTGCCATTAGCAGGCCTCGACACGACCCTGTAACGTTGTGTACATGACGCGGGGGAATCGGTCCGCGTTCTACCCAGGTATAATCAGGAGTTACATGAAAGGCACTTTTTTTTGTCTTGTATTGTATCAGCCCATATACGTCTCACTGCAGGGCACGGGCCTACTCTACAATCGAGAGGATGATTGAGAGTGGTTAGGCCATATAGTCCACCACGCTGGCCTAGTGCGGGTTGGCGGACTTGTATACCATAGAAATTCTTATAAATCGCTATTCGAAAGGCATATACTTGTAATTCAATTGACATTATTATCACAATCTCCAGTCACGTGAAGATCGCTACAGAAAATAGGACTCCTCCTATGAAAATATGAAGCTGCAATTAGAATAAATATAATTTATCGGTAATCAACATATTGAAGGTTAAGATAAGAATAACACTTTTTTTCAAAAGTGAAATTGAATTTTAGGCAATTTCGCCTATAAATCAAGAGTTCCTGTAGATTTTATGATTGGTAATCAATCACATAACATGCAGTTTATAGCTAACTTTTTTACGTCTTACAATATGAATTTTCTAAGCAATTATAACATTATAAAATCACATTATAGGATATAGATATCGGGCGTAGAATCAGAGTGTGTTGCGGCAGTGAGGTCGATGTCAGTGCATTTGACCGATGAGCTGTGGAAACTGGAAGGTCTTGGAGTCACGCGACAATAAAGTTTAAAACCAACCCCTACACTATATCTATGTGGTATCTACAGATAATATGGGCGCAGTGTGTACTATATAGGTACCTCAGCAGTGTTGTATATGTTGTAGAGCTATTATGTGCCCGTAGCTGAGAGAGCATCTCATTTTAAAAAAGTCTTTTGTTTCTTGGTCTCTTGCGTCCAAAAATGCTCTTGATATTTTAGCTGGCTTTGTTTTCATTAAAATATTAACAGGTCTTCATATAAATAAACATATACAGCCAGATTATAAACTTATTTTAGGTAGCGAATGTTTTGTCTTCGCTCAATCTAAATTCAATATTCGGTCGATAGGGTCCTTAATAAGTCTATTGATAAGGGCCGTTAATTATTAATAAAAGCAAAAGTGCAATCTTTCATTCCACAGTTGATATGATAACACTAAACTACATAGTACATACCAAAAAGCTTAAAATGATTAATTTTGCAAGTAAAAATCTCAATCTACATTCTTCGCATACTTCGTGTGGTTGCCATACGTATTGCGTAAACATTAACATGGTCAGTGTCTGGATCGCTAATAGTGTAGAATTCCGCGCGGGTTGTATAAAGGTTTGTGTGACGTCACCGCTGCCATTGTTCCCAGCTGGTGGTGTGACGTGCGGTGACGTCACCGCTCTCGCACTGGGACAGGCTTTACGAGCAATCGATGGAAGATTTGGGACAGTTTACTAGGTGCTTTTATGTCTAAAAGCCAAGGTCGGGACGATAAACCAAGTCGTAGACAGGTTATTTGGGTAGATTAAATTGTGTGACCCGGTTTAAGTTACATAAATGTTTAAGGTATTTAGAATACTTTATATTTACTGGCTCTTATGCCTTCTAGTGTGATCAATTTAGTAGTAGCGTATCTGGTCTGACTGAATGCTTCAGGTTCAGTGGACTTACATAGGATAACGTGTTTTTTAGATCAGAAGTCCATTCAGACTTAGACCTATTGTGGACATAATTTTTAATACTCGTACATCAACTCCATGCAAAAAGGACAGCTTAAAAACTTTCATTCGTTTCTACGAACTATACAAGATGATTTAAAAATATTGAATAATGAAGTGTAAAAACTACGCTGATTTAACTATATCTTTATTTCACGCTATGCAGTTTATGTATGATGAAATTATTGGATTGAGAATAAACTGATTTAAGCAAAAGACGTTTTATTCAAGAGAGAGATTTACAAAGACAATAAAAAGTATCATAAACAATTATTGGAATAGAGCACAAAATTCAAAATAAATTAATCTCTATTCCACGGTAGAATACACAAAGCAGGTCAAATTTAATTATTACAACACTTGCACCAAATTTGAACTTTATATAAGATTTAAATTTCAATTAACAACAAAAAATCCTATTTTATTTTAAACATTGAACACCAATTTTCCGTCTAAGATACTGAAATCTATCTCTAGGAAGAGCTTTTGTAAACATGTCAGCATATTGCTCCTTGGTGCATACATAGTTCAAATCTATTTGCTTCTGTTTTATTCTTTCTAGTCATCGATCTAGTTGTTATATTTCGTGACAGCTCTGTTAGATCTATTGATTTTTCAGGCTCATATATAGATCCTTCATCGGAATAATAATTATCATCACTTATTCCATCATTGGTTGTTTCCAACTGTTTTGAATTATTCAATGTTTTGTCATTCAAGATGTTGTCATCGTCTTTTAACATTGATTCTGAAACAGATTGTAATGGAACCATGACAAAATTTCTTTTAACTGAGCTTTCTATAAACATTACATCTCTACTTATTAGGATTTTCTTGGTCTTTGGATCTAAAAGTCGGTATCCTTTGGTTTCTTCACTATAACCAACAAAGATCATTTTCGTTGACCTTGGATCCCATTTCTTGACCTTTTCCTTTGGAACATGAACCATTGCCTCGCAACCAAAAATTTTCATATGAGAAATATTCTGCTTTATACCAGACCATTTCTCTTCAGGTGTTGCAAATTCTAGAGTTCTTGTAGGGCATCGATTGGTTATATAGCACGCTGTTACCACTGCTTCTGCCCAATACTGTTTTTATATTTTAGCATTTAGTAACATGCATCTTGATCGTTCCAAAAGTGTTCGATTCATCCTCTCAGCTAAGCCATTCTGCTGAGGAGTGTACGGAGCAGATGTCTGATGTTTGATTCCTGACTTCTTAAGGAAAGCTTGAAACTCATTACTCAAATATTCTGTACCATTATCTGTACGAAGTGTTTTGATAGTTAAATTCATTTGGTTCTCTACAGAGGCTTTAAATTCTTTGAATTTTTCAAATACCTCTGATTTGTTTTTCAAAATAAAAACAAATACTTTTCTAGTGAAGTCGTCTATGAAAGTCACAAAATAGCGAGCTCCTCCAACAGATTGTACCTCCATCGGCCCGCAAACGTCAGAGTGAATGAGTTCTAGTTTACTTTGTGCTCGGTTGCCTGCTGTGGGAAAAGGGTTTCGTGTCTGTTTTCCTTCTAGACATGTAATGCAGACGAATTTCTCTTTGTTTTCCAGTTTCACTCCTGTATTATCTGATAGTCTATTTAAGTCTTCAAAATTCAAGTGTGCCAGTCTTTGATGCCAGAGATAGAAATCGTTGTCTTTCGAAGCAGATGTGTATGCTTGTACACTGTGTGTTTTCAGCCTGTACATATTGTTTACCAAATTGGCAACTGCTACTTTTTCATTATTTTTATTGAATATCATACAACCTTTTCTATTAAATTGCACGTGGCATCCACTATTTATTATCTGACTTACTGATAGAAGATTTGTAGCCAATTCTGGAACATACAGAACATTCTGAACCATAATTGAATTTATCTTGCCTCTCTCATTGATTACATTCAGATTTACTTTTCCACAACTTTTCACAATAAGCTTCTTGTCATTAGCTACCTTTATTGTACTAATCGGAGGTGCTACTTCGTCATAGAGCCAGTCACGGTGCATTGTCAGATGCATTGACGCTCCAGAATCTATGTACCAACCATTGTCATTGTTTGTAGTTGCAGAGAACACAGCGACATATCCAGTGTCATCCTTTGACTGTTGTGTCTTCTTATTTCGACAATATTTACTTACATGTCCATATCTATTACATGTAAAGCATCTCGGACCTTTGGACTTGTTTGTTTTATCGGTAGCTTGTTTGGCGGACTGCATCGGTTGTCTTTTACCTTTGTTAACATATAATGCAGTAGACTCGGAGTTCCTCACGTCCTGAAGAAGCTTGGTCTTCACAAAATCAGCTGTGATCGCCGCACCAGAGCTCTCAAGTGCCATTATCATAGGTTGATAAACTTCGGGTAAACCAGCTAGCAGCAAGGTGCCTAGCCACTCATCGTTTACACTGAAACCAATGTTTCTTAGTTTATGCGCTGTCGAAATAATTTTATTGACATAATCTTCTATGTTCATGCAAGATTCGAGTGTCGTTGTTATCAGATCTCTCAATAAACCAACGCGGCGTGTCAAACCATTATCATCGAAAGCTTTTTCTAGATTTTGCCACACTGCCTTGGCAGTCCTTGCTTCTTGTATGTGTACATAATTAATAGGATCTACCAGCAATATAATTTTAGACTTAGCTTTCGTGTCCTTTTTGACGTCGGGGTTTTCGGTGGTTATACAATCCCACAATTCTTCGTGTTCGAGATAAGTTTGTACTGCAAACTTCCAAGTAGGATAATTTTCTCTTCCTGTCAACTTTTCAATCAGTGCCATCGTATTGGAAGACATTTTGTTGATGAAGCGAATTTTACAACCAGTTGTCACGTATGATTTTTCTTACTGAATACGGAACTTCTTTTTGCTTGATATATTATATTCTCAGCAATTTATTCACTTTTACTTTATAATGTGAATCAGGTGGGCTGGGCCCATAACCTGATGAAATTATTGGATTGAGAATAAACTGATTTAAGCAAAAGACGTTTTATTCAAGAGAGAGATTTACAAAGACAATAAAAAGTATCATAAACAATTATTGGAATAGAGCACAAAATTCAAAATAAATTAATCTCTATTCCACGGTAGAATACACAAAGCAGGTCAAATTTAATTATTACAACAATGTATGAACGGAAAACCTCGAAATAGTCTTGTTAAATGTTTCGGGATAATCTAGTCGAGATTGTAATGTTAGTCTGCGTGTGAGCTAATAAATCAGTAATTAAACAGTGTGGCGTCAAAACAATGTTTTGAATGGAGTGATGAGGTTATTGCTGTTGGCTTGGCGCCAGAGTGCGGGTTCACGCGCCGGGCCGCGCCCACCTCTGTCACTTACGCACTCATTTACAAAGCGATACTATTTAATATATACATATACTAAATGTATAGATGCTGTGATAAATTGTATTATTTAATTAATTTAGCTTTGAAAACAATTTAATGCATATTTAATGTAAGGCGGACCCGGCGGCTTTAGTAAGTTAGTAGCCTTCATAGAATTAAACTAAGTAGGAAGTAAAATACGGAGGTAATATCAACGATTAGGTGAGTAGAATTCCCATCACGTACACCGTACCACTCGTAACTAAGTTTACAATATTAGTCGTACGCAATGATCTACGTATTACGAATTATTAGGATACAGAACCCGTATGGTACCTTAGATTGAGAATTTTCTACCCATGAAGAAAAATAAGTCGCTTGGCTATGAGTCAGAGACCTAGGCAGACTTAAGCATCTGCAAGCAATTGGGGTTGATAGCTGAAGACACTAATGCACCCTACGGCTATCACTTATCAGTGTCGAAAAGCGTTTAAAAATTTTCCTCTCGTAAAAAGGTTATACCCGTTTTGATGTTGTTAATTTTACGATATTTGAAGTAAATACAATGAATTATTAGTACGTGCTCGTCTCCGACGCAATAGGGAATATGCATGCTATTTTTTTATATTTTTAATAAATTATGTATGTTATTACATTATCAGAAAAAAATATAAGTCTTTGAAAATATCAATAAAAAAAGTACAAAAAAATAATCAAAACTGCTATCAGTTTCGAAGCATTTAAACGCCATGTTGGCGCGAACTCGCTGTGACGTCAGAGGGCACGATATGAACAACGTAGTATTTGGATTAAGTTTCTTTCATGAATTGCTACAGAACTGTATTTCGTGACAAAATAATCCATTTTATTTAATAGTATAAAGAAAGCACAAAATAACTCATAAACAAACGTAAAACAACAAGCTAAAACTTCATAAGAACGTGCCCTTTGTCGTCACTTTCCTTTTCAAGCAATAGATCGCGTTTCGGAAAAAATGCGCGGCAAATTTGAAATGTCATTTTTTAAGTATTTATTTTACCGATTTAAAGTTGATAAATTAAAAAAATATCTTTAAGGTATATTTCTATATTAATAAAGATTACAAAAAAAAATATTTTGACTTATTTTGAAGTCTGATGCATATTCCCTATTGTCATAGATCGACCGTTGGCGTAAGTTAAAACTGTGTGCAACGGTGTATGTGGTGTTGTACATCGTACAGTTATGCATCTGTTGACATGGCCAGCCGGAAGCAGGGGAACAGTTGGCTCAATCCAATTATAGATTCGATTAGAAGAGTCCTCAGTTCAGCTCGACGTATTTGCTTATTTTTCACATGCAAATACTAAGAAATGCGACATATATCACCAATTATAATACAGTAACAGCCAAGGCCTGTAAACGAAATTATCACTACACATAATAATATGAGCGTAAGCGTGTGTCATTACAAGAGCAGCCCATTGAAGAACAACCCCAGTGACCTTATTAAATCGGGACCAAGTAAATAGTCCGCGGTCACAGACGTTAGTTGAAGCTGTGACGTCACCGAATGTGATGTCATGCCGACCATGACAGGCGTAGACTATCCACTACGCACCGTATTATGTTACACACACAGCGAGCTTAGAAAACTTCCAAGTCTAACTAAATAATGTTTCTGAATCACGGGGATTACATCATCATAAAAAACGAACTGCTTTGAAGTCGACACGATAGCTTCATATACAAAAATTGTACGATATTTAGTGGAAAACTTTTGTAACGCCTATTGTTTCTTGTTTTTATGTGTTTGTTTGTTAACGGATGGATACATTTCATGTCACGTGTAGTTTTTATGTCTTCGATTTGTTGCTAAGGCGTTTCGAGAATTTTAAATTCACGCACATCAACAAAAAAAAAAGGTAGAATAGAAGATCATTTAGATAATAAGGACGGAAAACATGTGTTTTATTTTATTTTCTTATAAAGCCAGGACACGAAAAGCTTACAACTCAAATCGGTAAGACATTATATATGAAGTCCGGTAGGTGATTATAGAACTTTATTATTATATACTGAGCTATATTGAGTATATCATAAATTAAAAGTTATTATTCAATAGGTTATTTATTTTCCTTTCTACTTATTCATGAAAAATAGTTGGTTAGTGTGTAAGAGGCGTCAGTTTCGCACTCTATCATACTAGCTATAAGTCAGTACATTTTTGTCTGTATGCTCAGTTAATTGACACCCACAGTAATTAAAAGCGCCAATGTTACCTTCAGGTTGAGTTACTGTTTTTGGGTGTGGGTCTCCCCTGACGTAACAATGATTATTAGATATGTTGGATTTTGCGCAAGCGGGGCGAGTATTAACAAATACTCCCGCTTTTAGAGTAAGCTTATGTTCAGCAGTTGACGTGTGGCTGAAGAATGAGAGAGGGAGATCAATTAACTGTATTTATTTAAAGTAATATAATGTGGAAGGTACTTATATTAATTTATAAATCACTTTTCAATATACACTACGCCACGTGTATATTTTGTACGGGGCAATATATCACTTTTGAGTCACCATAAATTTGCACTGAGCTAACGAGCCAGTTCGGTAAATGTGTTGACATAAGTGATTTGCATAAGAATTCTTATGATTAATGTGAATCAGGATGTTTTTGGGATCATTTATACTTTGCTATAATAGCTGTAAAAGGTACCCAAATATCGTGATTATCATATAGAACTGCATCCTTTATCCCATCTAGGTAGTACTGTTATATAATTTAATATTTCGTTAATGTTTTGCATTGCAGGTTTTCATCAAAAACATGATCTTCTGGCTTATGTAATGTATTGTTTGATCCAGGTGCTGCTGCTGCAGGCGCGGCTCCGGCATTAGCCTCGGGCTCCCCTGGACTTACCGTCAGCTCCGCCGTGCCCGTGCCAGCTAGTATTGCAGGTCAGTACACACCAGGTAAAACCTTAAGGAAACTGACCAATATTATTTTTTAAAGAGATTTTTCCCCATCAAGTGAACACACCGAGTGAAACCCTAGTCTAACTGACCAATGTTAGTTTTAGACTTTTTCGCCATTAGCTGATTGTGACGCAAGCACCCGCAGGTAAATAGGTCGTCTTAAAGTTGCAGATTTCAATGTAATTTCGCAATTTGTGTTTCATAAACAAAATGCTAAGATCAGTTAATTTGGTAGGTTATAAGGCTTTCTTCTGAAAAGATTTCGTGCGGTATGTGGCTGGGTGTAAAATAAATTAATTTCTGATTCATTTTGCAATATGAAAGTTATTTTGCGCCATCCCCTTATGTGTGGGATAAGGTGGAGAAAAAATTGCGTAATTTACACCCATGTACTGAAACAGTATGTGTATATTTAAAGGTATTGTTTTGCTCCCAGGGCCGACATTATCCCAGGCGAATGACTGCCAAGTGAGTGCGTGGAGCGAGTGGAGCAAGTGCAGCCAGACCTGCGGCGTCGGCTACCAGGAGCGCACCAGGACTGTACTGGTAAATAATCTTCTATGCTTATTTGTACTTGGTCAAGTACTGCCTACTATTCCCAGGTAGTTGAAGATGTTTGTGTGCTCCGCGGAGCATTGGTTTCGGCTCTTGGTGGGGTGAGACCAACAATTGTCTCGTATTTTCTGACATGTTATACGATTCTATCATAATTCAGGGTCATGATACATTTGTTGAAAGCATCATAAGTATGCAATGCATCAATTAGGTTAAAATTTATCCAATAAAGATATCATATATCTCGTGAAACTTTGTTGCGGCTGGAGCGTTACGTTTGTCTTCAGTTTATTATTATTTGCGTGTTATTTTTATCAATTACTTACCTACCTTTGATGCTTATCCCACGTCTTTTCTCTCGAGATGAATCAAATCGAAAAGACTATTAATATATCTGGCGCTAAGTCTGTTTACAATGTTTTTGATGGTATTTATTCGGAGGATGTCAACTTTTTTATATTTAAATAAAAGCGTCGCGTAAATATATTGTGTTGGATAAAAATGATTCAGCCGACACGACGGCCGTGAAGCTAGCTCCAAAATAACCGACATACATCACGTTTCATAATTTATTCGTTCTTGATGTTTTATTGACCGGCCGTATGTTATGAAAATGCAATTGGATTATATCTTCTATAATATTTAATGGCGCGTTTATTATACATCGAGCTGTTTTTACATTTATGAATGATTTAGTTATAGTATAAGCAATACATTAGCATAATCGACAATAAATAATACGTTATTACTTATAGAAACTCATTAAGAAACACGAGAAATAACACAGGTGCGCTGAGGTATCACCGTAATACAAGGATGGAAGAAGGAACTCATATAAAATATAGGAGCGTACGTTCTTACCCCTTTATACTGCTACGGTGTCACCCAACGCACCTTACATAAAATAATTCAAATCCGATACGCAGGGGTAGGAAGTTCGTTGCCTCTTCAAAAGTAGTGAATGAAATTGTACCTTATTTGGTGTGTGTCTAATAAGGTATTGTGAGTATTGTATTAATAAAAGATCGGTTGATAGACACGTCCGTTTAATATGCAACTTCTACAATACTGAAATCTTAATACTATGACATTACATTATACCATGTCGGCACAATACATCCCCCTTTCTTTAATTTTAGGCATACAATCCCAAGGTAAAACAACAATACACAAGACAAAAAGTAGTTACAAAACAATTAATATAAAAATGGAATAAGGATGTATATTTTCTTACATTTAGTATTTAATAATATAGTAAAACGCATACATTTTATTAACTAAGTCTATACCTTAAATAAACGTATCAGTCCGAGTCCAAAACCTGAGTCATAACGCCACTCACAACACTGTTCACCGAATACATTGTTCAAAACACAAGCACTAATCAAATGACGACTCGCTGTGGAAGACCGCCGTGGGAGCCAGGCTCACCGCTGCGTGTCTCGACGACGTTCTGCTGCTGTAGCTCTCGTCTCAAAAAGGATGCGTATTTTGTCTTGCACCTGCGCCACATCAAGTATAGTCCAACTGCCAGAATGCATATGATAATGAACAATAGATACGGCTCGTATCTATTATTTTTAGCGTCAATATCTGCGGTGCTGACAGCCGTGGCAGCGCTGTTCCCAGCACCATTCTGGGCGATTATGATCTCTTCCTTTTGCTCTTTGATCTGGTTTCCACCCATGTTGCTTTAATGTGTTTTATTTTTTATGGTTGGAATCGCACGACAGGTTTGATGAGGCGTCCGTATCTCGATGCTCTCGTTACATTTGTCTCGACTTTGTGTCCCGTTGCATTATTTGTCATGTCAGCAAATTCCTTGTCGCTAAGTGTAAACGCAGGCTTCAATCGGTCGATACTAACAACTTTCTGCGTGTCCGCCTGCATCAATATAAAATATTTGTCTGTTCGTTGCAAGACCTTAAAAGGACCTATGTATGGCTGTGTTAAAGGTTTTGTCACCTTGTCAACACGCACAAAAACATGACTGCATTGGTGTAAATCGGGATGGACAAATATTTTTCCTTGATGATTTTCTCTCCTAGGTACAGAAGCTAGGTCCGTTATTTTGTTACGCAGATCTTGTAAAAATGTTATATTTTCGCTGTTTTCTTTTCTAAACGGTTCAAAGAAGTCTCCGGGTAATCTTAAGCCTTCACCATATACCATTTCCGCGGCACTTATGTCTGTGTCATATCTTAAGCTCGCTCGTAGTCCAAGAAGTACTGATGGTAGTTCTGATACCCATTGATCCGTTTTCCCTCTACACATAAGTGCAGTTTTAAGCGAACGATGCCATCTCTCCACGAGTCCGTTCGACTGCGGATGGTATGCAGTGGTCCTGAATTTTTGGATACCCATTCTTTTTGCAAGTTGAGTAAACAATTGAGATAAAAATGTTGTTCCTTGATCCGTTGTAAGGAATAATGGCGTTCCGAATCTGGTTATCCAACCGGTGTAAAGTATATCAGCCACTGTTTCAGAGGTAATATCTTTGACAGGATATGCTTCTGGCCAACCAGTTTTTCTATCCACCATAGTTACGATATACCTGTACCCTTGGCAATAAATAAGTGGGCCGACAATGTCCATATGTAAATGCTCAAAACGGTCAGTTTGAATAAAATGCCCATGTGGAGACACTGTATGTCTGTGCACCTTTGATTTTTGGCAACCTATACACGATTTCGTCCAAATTCCAATGTCTTTATTCATGCCATACCATATAAAGCGTTCCTGCATCATCTTTCGTGTAGCCCGTATGCCTGGGTGGCTTATCTCGTGCACCGCTTTGAAAGCTGATATACGGAATGTTACCTTTAGCAGGACAATTATATTCCGTCTGTACTTTGCACTTTCTAGTCTGCGCGTGTCCGATCGGGTCACCACTGTACCTTATTTGGTGTGTGTCTAATAAGGTATTGTGAGTATTGTATTAATAAAAGATCGGTTGATAGACACGTCCGTTTAATATGCAACTTCTACAATACTGAAATCTTAATACTATGACATTACATTATACCATGTCGGCACAAAATCCTCTCAGGATATCTCACTAAGTCTCGGTTCATTCATAATTTAGTTCAAACATGCAACAATAAAACTCTACAACTTCCGGAAAATATATCTCTTGCGAGGGAAAGTATATCTTACTGCATTAATTGTGAGATTAGAGATTCTCGGATTTTTGTGAAATAAACATTTTGTATTAAATCAACCGCCGTAACTTTTCTGCCGTCATCAATACAAGCGTCGGAAGTATCTTGGAGTGTGACGTAAATCCAAACGTACTGTCGTAAATATAACACGAATTATGTTTACTTTATTCTTTCTATAATAAAACTTTATGAATAATCATGCCTTTGTGGCGCAGTTGGTTAAAGAGGAGGATGCAAAGGATCGCGAGTTCTATCTCCAGATTGAATATTGTGTAACCAACAATACTGTCGTATGTTTATGCATTATGAGACGGTAAAGCCTGGTCGCATGCGTATGATACACGACTATGCATGGAACTATTCGGACAATTTCATCAGATTGGATAATAATATGATGAACTAACCAAACAACGGAATCTTCACTTCCGTGCGGTCATTAGTTGAATTTTGCTTATTACTATGAGTCACGTTTGAATGCGGCTATGATTTAGCTGTACCGGAACATTAGATAAAATCGCAATATTACATATTTCCATTTATTTCGGTGTAATAGTAAGCTAAAAAAAATATTATTTTATTTTAGTAAGCTAATGATCATGAGAGCTTCCGGTATAGTTATATGAAATATCCTTGATCGTGCTCAAAAATCAACATTTTATTGAATAGGTACCTACTTAGTTTATTTGCACCGGGAAGGGTTAGGATATTGAATTGGTTTAAATGTGACAACCTAACAGCAGCTCTACCATTATGAGAAACTAAGCGTAAATGTTTGGATTCTCAGCCGGAAGCAAAGCTGTGTGTAAGTTTTCCGATCCTAAAAAGTTTTTATACGCGAAAATATATAATTTCAAGAGAGGTGTTTCATAAGATTGTTCCAACATCATGCCCCATTTTACAGCTACATACATGAAAGTCGTATTGGGTAGACCCCACACAAAAGTAATATTTGGCCCTTAGGGTATTATATCTTACCATAGCAATAATTAAGCCACAGAATTTAGCTCTTACTTCTAATTATCATTGTGTACACAATAATAGAAACGGAAGTGACTACGTTACCGCGCAGTATTGTGTGACTGATGTGTGTGTACCTGTGAAATAGAAATATTCAATTATCACATGTTATTAATACTACGATGTAATTATACTGCGTTATGAATATTTTTGGTGCAAATAAGCGGATCGATATCAAATATTGTAACAACAAATGCTGGTTTCACAAAATAAATCTCACTGCCTGAACTCTGGGGGAAAACCAAGTTATTTCTTAATTATTTCAGTTCAAAAAAGTAAGTTAAGCTCTTCGGATTCATCTCCTAATTTTTCTTTGATTTAGCATTCGATTCTCTGTATACATACAACATGGCAACCAAAAAAAAATATAGAGGCGCCACCTGGCCGTTTATATGGCATCTCTATAAAGTTCGGTTTTTAATTTTGATTCTTATTACTATACATTAAATAATAAATATTGTAACTGTAAATACTTAACTAAAAACAAAAACTTCACTGCAAGATACGGCAAGATACAATCAAAATAAGCAAATATGAAAGATGTGAATAGTACTGGCGCGTGAAATAAAGGGTTAGTGTTGTTTTTGCACTACTTTGCCCATTTGTAAAGTAATTTTACGCAAACATAAATTGGTTTCGAGAAAATTTACATTGTTTTAGTATTATGTCACTGAGGAATACTGACCACACTTGACTATCACAGTCCCACACTCAATTATACAATTAGACTATGATTTCATAGTGCTAGTTAACGTTCACCCAATTTGCAATATTGCTTGGCGATTTATATCTTGTCAGGGATGAGATAGATTCTTGCGTTGTTCAATTGTTTTGGGAGATTGTAATGGCAAACATATTGATATTGGTCTAAAGTTTCGATTATGTAATCTTTATTCAAGCGCAATAATCGTTTTAATATCTATTGGTGTATCTTGGTTCATTAGATTGTAAAAAAATTGGGTAGTTTGGTATTTAGTTTAGAGCTTACGGGATTGCCTAAATTAAGTTAGCAGAATCTAATCCAGGACACACTTTTCTTAACGTTACTTACTTTTCGAAATTATGTATTTGCTTATAATATTTAATTTTAAGGACAAGAGAAAATATCGTTAAAAAACTTGCATATCTGAGAATTTTTACAGGGATCTTAAAGACATGTGAAGTTCAGCAACTTCATGTTAACATGTTAGTTACGGTAGAATCTACCTCCTACCTATTATTTTTTTGCATAAAGGCTGAAATCTACTAATTTACTCATTTTCTCACCGTAAAATTACTGTATTGCAAAGACCCCATGTTAAAGAACGGGCATTTACAAAACTAATAAATAATATAGTAGCACTTAAGAAAGTGATTGTCCATAGTAATGAGTAGTAATTGTCGTCGCTCGTGTGTGATGGATGTCGCCGGCACTCCTCACTCCTCACTCCACACTCCTCACCCACGTACAATTACTCACAATCCTACAGCCGATACCATTTTAATGGCCCATCATTTCCACTGCAATTAATTTATGTCTAACTAGGGCTGTCACTTTCTAATATTATTAGGCAAAATATTGTAATTTTGTTCGGAATAATAAGAGGCAAAAAATGCACATTAACAATCACATCCAATAATTGTTTACTGCAGCTCTTGTAGGAAGACTTAATGTTAGCAATGTAATTAATAACAAGAACAAAAGCTTTATTTCATTGGCTGGCCTTAAATCGGCGACGAAATTAATGAAAAAAAAATGAACAAAAACGAAACAAACAATTATTACAATTGCTATTTTTACCGGTGGTAGGTCTCTCATATGTGAGAGGCTGCCTGGGTGGGTACCACCGCAATTTCTATTTCTCCCGTCAAACAGCAGTTTAAATGCACTGTTGTGTTTCGGATTGAAGGACATTATAGCCAGAGTAACTACTGGACATATTGAGACTTAACATCTTATGTCTCAGGATGGCGAGCGCAGTTGAATGCCAAGCATTGCTTTGTAATTCAAGGTGTTGTTTGGTTTTGCTACTGTTCATGAGCGTTCGCATCGCTTACCATCAGGCGAACGGCAGGCTCGTCTCGCCATACACAGCAACAAAAATAAAAAAAATAAAAATTGTCTACCTTCCTTGGGAAAGCGCCATTTGTTTTAATCTACCCTTGGAGTATCTAATGAAAAGGGGGATTAAATACTTTCGCCTTAAAAAAATGGAAGTATAAGTGGGGTTGCGCTATGGTTCAATAAACTATTATTATTGAAGAAGTAGATGCACTAGAAAACTATAATATGTTCTATAGTTGTGTAAATACACTATTCAAAATCTAGCTAAATAGTATTCAAAGAATATTTAAATTCGATTGGATGTGCCAACCCTACGCGTCGCAGTGACATACTGCGAGTGAGTGGGTGATGGCTCATTTACCATGAGATTGGAGTCAGGTTAAGAGCGAGGTCAAGGGTGCTGGGTCAAGGTCGCGGGGTCAAGGGCGCGCGTGTTGCCGCCCGCCGCGCTCCATTACACAACTCATGCGATTTACATTAGCATATTAGTTGAGTTGCTAGGCAGCACTTGTTATTGATTTCATCGCCGGTGCAAAGTGGGCCGCTGTTCAAACTTTCAGGAAGTTCTAAGTTCTTGGAAATTCGCAGTAGGGAGTTAGTTAGTAGTTAGAAAGATATATAAGATTTTTCCAAGTAGTTCCTATGAATATGCTAGTTATGCTAGTTATGTAACGGTAAATATGAATAAATATAGTCACGCACGTAAATCAAACCACGTAATAAACGTAACGTAAACTATGTGCTTTTTGTCGTAAGTAACAGAAACTACAAGATTCTTAAATGGCGTTTCAGTATTCGGGCGTTAATCTCACATCACCCAGATCGTAATAAAATATTTGTGAATTACACGTGTGGCCTGTAGGGAGAGAATTTAAAATCACATGTTTCATTCGGTGTTTTTCAAACCGCTGAACAGGAGGAGGAGTTAATTAATGTGATATATTATCCCGATTAATAAAATCTATTTTTGTACTGTTGTTTCTATAAGTGATGTATTTTTGTCAGCGTGAGGCGGGTCCGGGTGGCGCGGCGTGTCCCAGAGCGCTGTCCAGGCGCCGACGCTGCTTCAGGAGATGTTGAGCACGCAACAGAAAACTTAGTCTTAATACATAACTGTACTAGAAAGTATGTATTTATGAGAATGATATTATAATTCAGAGATTATGAAAAAAAAGTTAATGTAGTTATCTGCAATATTCAAATTTTACTCTTCAAATTATTTAGTTAATATTTACTTTAATGTATTTCAATATACGGACTAAACGCGACTGCCAACATGTTCACGGTGGTCGCGGGTTCGAATCCCAGGGCACACCTCTGACTTTTCGGAGTCATGTGTGTATTGATAGTCAATCACCACGCACTAAAAACGGTGAAGGAAAACATCGTGAGGAAACCTGCATACCATTGCGATTTAAAAAAAAATCTATGGTATGTAAGTCCGCCAACCCGCACTAGGCCAGCGTGGTGGACTATATGGCCTAACCACTCTCAATCATACTGACGATTGTAGAGGAGGCCCGTGCCCTGCAGTGGGACGTATATGGGCTGATACAGACACAGATACAGATTTCAATATTACATGAGGCATTATTGTGACTCAATTATAATCTATTATGATTATGATATATTATTTGTTATATATGGCGCATTCGTATATTTCCAATAATAACTAAATTGAGATCACTAATTCCTTATAGGAATTTGAGTCTACCGAAGACGGCGAGCGAATTAGCATGGCGGTTAGATGAATTTTGTTGGAGCAAAATATACTGCTTGTATTTAGGAGAATTCAGTAATATCCGAATTCCCCGCAATTCGGATTTAGGCGGATAGATCATACAACTAGTAACTTACAACAGCTATAATAAAATGCCGTCTTTGCTACATTTTTCACAGAATAAATACGAAATACTTTCAATTTCGTAGTTTTATAATTTTCCCGATGGTTCATTGTTACAGAGAGCCATGCAGCCAGCCCTACTTAAAGTCGAGAGCATTTGGAGCATTTACTTTCATGATTCAAACAAACATAAATAATGTGAAACGCACTTACTGATAAATATAATATACATCATTACTTTACGTGTCGTTTTATTTACTGCGTTTAACTTCACCATTCTCTAAAGGTTAAATATAATTTCATTATGTGCTAATATTGAGTCAAATATTAAATTGGGCTATTAATACAGGGTATATCAGGACTGCTACCGAAAACGAAGCTGGGTGGTAGTTTTAGTGACTTCAGACACAATGCACAATTTTTTTTTTGCATCGTCGTTTTTTCTTAAAGAATAGTGTTCACCCTTTTATTATTAAACACGCTATAGTACGCAAGGCTTTAAATTATTAGTTTTAGCAGAAAATATGGATTTACCACCCAAACTAGACGAAATTTAAAAATGTATAAAAAAATGTCGCGTTTCTTTGCGAAATTTTTAGTTACATTGTGTTTGTAGTCACTTAAACTACCACTCGGCTTCGTTTTCGGTAGCACTCTTGATACACCCAGTATAAAGTTGGAAAAAATGATTCTGGTCTTAAATAAAATGGTTACAGAAAAGGGTTCTGATCTGATGTCAAAATCAGAATACAACAATCCTGTTCCTATTTTTAACTCATATTCACTCAATTATTAGGAAAATTAAACGAACAAACGAGAAAACTAATTTAGATAAGTAAAATGAACCCATAAAGAGATTTATTTTAGAAAAAAAAAACATTTTTAATTCACTATTTGTGTACAAGTAGGTACTTAGACTTAACATCTATATTCCATAATTTATAAAGAAGATGTGTTGTAAGTAAATAATTCCGTCCATTGTTCACTATTTAATTAAAATGAGACTACATCTATATTCCACATTAGTCTAAGTATCTTGACGGACGAGCGATGACTACAAATTATTTAATAGCTCCCACGCCACGCAACCATCGGTCAAACAATGGCACACGCGAGATTTCGCCACCCCTAATGGACACGCAACACGCCACGCACAGGGTTGCCAGCCCATTTATATACCTTTTAATTCGTTTAATTACTTTTAAGAATATTGTTCGGCAAAGGGGTTATTTTTTTGTTTATTCAGTCAGATGTGTTAACAATCAGCCTGATGGTAAGCAGGCCCTGACGCTCATGGTATTGGCAAATCCAGAGGCACAGATACACAGTACAGACAGTGCTGCATATGCCGAATTTAAACGCTAAAAGACAAATGTTAAAAACCATAATATAATGGAAAAATGTATGTTCTTTAAATTACAATATAGATAACAAAATGTCTCAACAAAATATATTTTTTTAAGCGTCTTTATACCTTAAATAACAGGTGTTGATATTATGATACAGCCAATTGGAGTTAGAATATTTAAGTAAATTACAATTAATTATTTACAAATTCTTTCATACATGGAACAATTCAATGTCACCTACCAAAGGGTAAATGGGTAATAACTGTCTGAGTCTTAATACAATTATGTATTTATTAAAAAGTATTTACCTTGTTACTTACTTAATGTCATACACTCATTAGTTCAATGACAGCGTACATAAACTAAAGGGGCCATCACCTCCGGAAGGTAAGTTGAAGGTTAAGGTCTATGAAACTCCAAAATTGAGGGAGTATATTATCGTTAAGTGTTATTTTTTAGATATGATTTTGCAGTCACTCTATTTGGGGATTAAAGAGTTTCATGAAGAACAGTTACCTAATAATAAAATCTCAGGCTAAAATATTTTCCATCATGTAACGTGTAATATCGTCATCCACCAACCACAAATGAGATTGGTAGGATAATGGAAAATAGGCAATCGATTATAATTAAAATTATTTGGTTTATGGTCAGCTAGGCTGGCAACCCACCGGCAAATGAGTCAGGGCAAAGAATAGACCACTAGAAGAACGACATCTCCATACTTTAAAGTCAGGATTTGAGTTTATTATGACAACTAGCGCCGCCAAAAATTAGCCCATAGAACTAAAAACAATTGGCGGGATTTACAAATCGAAAACGCGGTATTTCCAGGTATTTCAAATGTATATTTAAAAATTGCGTGGGATCTCCCATAATATAGGCGGGTAATTTTCAACGTTAATGTAACTTAACAAATAAGTACCGTTTGATGTTTTATACTTTCCAAGTCGAAACAATTTGTACAGGCGTAACTCACACAATTTTAATACGACAATTTTATTGAATTTTCGACTTGAAAGTATGAAATGTCAAACAGTACTTACTAGTTTAGTTCATCAGTAGATATTTTTCTTTTTCTTGTGAGTTTAATAAATTAAAACCCAGGTTTCTGCTTGTATTAAATTATTTATTGGGCTAAAAGTGAAAATCCATCACTGATTATGCTGTGAAATAATTTTTGATTAGTTGACTGGCTATTAACAAATAAAAAAAAAGAAACTTATTGTAAGTTCCGACTAAATAAACATTCTTCAAGCGGACTACAGATAAAAATCCTAAATATCAAGAAAATCATTTTGTAAAACTAGGCAATTCTTGTGTTACATATGGGCCTAGTAAATTAGATAAAAATTAGTGCTATATATTAATGAAATGTGCTTATAAAATAACATTGCTTCATTTAGATACACTATTGGGGCGCAAATTATTTGTATTTTAGCATGTGATGCGGCAGTGTTTTATAATTCGTTAAGATTTTAATATATTTCGCAGAATTAGTATGAGTATTAACACTGGGCATATCATCTACAGTACCCTGTATCATAGTTCTGATATCACGCCAGTCTAATATGTATATTGCCACTGTAAATTAAGCTAAATTAATGAATTCACTCATGTTTCTAACAAATACTATCGAATCACTGATTGTTAACTTAATTTGAAATCTGTTTATTGTCAATAAGCTTAGCATATTAAGAAACATGTATAGCGGCCATCTTCTGGACTACAGTTACTTATCGTATTTAATAATCTATTAATTTATATATAGATGTGGTTTAATAAAGATAGTTAATCTGAAAGATGTGTGATAAAATGATTTAACTCATATAAACTCATTTGCAAAAAAAAACGGGCACCTAAGCAATGAACCATTTCAAATGTTACTATTTATTTGTTTGATAATTATAGGTAGTTTTACTTTCACAATTTTGTAAATTAATAAGCAAATAATCGTTTTCGTCAGTATTATCATAAAATTTTGATAAAATTTATGGGTTTAAATGCTAAAGTTCACTAGTAGTGTATGCTCGCTAGTAGTGCATATGCTCGTGAAGTAAAAGTTAACAAAGATTTTTGTTTGTTTTTTCTTTAATAAAGTAAAAGCAGATAAATGTTTAGTATCGAGTGTGACCCCCTCTAGCTGAAATCACAGCATGAATTCGTCTGGGTATGCTAGCGAGGATATCCCGGAAACTTGCTTGCGGAATACGTTCCCACTCCACGGTAATCAAATTCTTCAGCTCTCTGATGGTCTGCGGAGCCGGTTGTACTGATCTCACGCGTCGTTTCAGAACGTCCCAGACATGCTCTATAGGATTGAGCCTGGTTCTGGAAGAAAACCATGTACCCAACCACGGGATGATCGTTTTCTTGTGAATCGCGCATTGAGAAATCGCAAGTCTTCGTATGTGGACCTTAAGAACAACCTCGAAGAAGTAAGAAATGTGCATAGTAGTCTATGGACGGTCAGGAGGAGGCTTCTCGCGGCCAATATACGCAGTCATCGCCCGGCCCGCGGCCCTAAGTTACTCCGTGAGCACAGAGTTGCCAGGCTTAGGTTTGCTCGAAATTGTGAGTCATGGACTCAAGAAGACTGGAATAGGGTATTGTTCTCCGATGAAGCCAGGATATCTCTGTTCGGTGAAGATCGACGTCGGCGAGTGCTACGAAGACGAGGAGAACGCTTTGCAGAGGCTTGTTTTGAAGAAATCACACCTTATGGTGGGGGCTCTGTTATGTTTTGGGCAGGAATAAATTCAATGGATTGTACAGAGTTAGTCTTCATTGAAAACGGCTCACTGACTGGACATCGATACATAACGGAAGTTCTAATTCCTCATGCACAACCCGCATTGGCCGCTTTAGGCGAAGACTCAATTTTTATGGACGACAACGCTCGCGCCCACCGGTCTGGCGATGTGGAAGCGTATGTGCAAGAGGTCGGCATTCGTCGTTTGGATTGGCCAGCTCGAAGTCCCGACCTCAATCCTATAGAGCATGTCTGGGACGTTCTGAAACGACGCGTGAGATCAGTACAACCGGCTCCGCAGACCATCAGAGAGCTGAAGAATGTGATTACCGCGGAGTGGGAACGTATTCCGCAAGCAAGTATCCGGGATATCCTCGCTAGCATACCCAGACGAATTCAAGCTGTGATTTCAGCTAGAGGGGGTCACACTCGATACTAAACATTTATCTGCTTTTACTTTATTAAAGAAAAACAAACAAAAATCTTTGTTAAATTTTACTTCACGAGCATATGCACTACTAGCGAGCATACACTACTAGTGAACTTAAGCATTAAAATCCATAAATTTTATCAAAATTTTATGATAATACTGACGAAAACGATTATTTGCTTATTAATTTACAAAATTGTGAAAGTAAAACTACCTATAATTATCAAACAAACCAATAGTAACATTTGAAATGGTTCATTGCTTAGGTGCCCGTTTTTTTTGCAAATGAGTTTATTACAACGAGATACACGACAAGACAACACACCGATAGCAAGTAAGCTGTGGTAGTGTAAACTGTTAAGTGTCCGAGTGACAAATTATGATTTTTTTTTAATATTATTTGATATTTCAGTGCGAAGCTATTTTTATTGAACACAATTTATCACATGCTATCACAGCCCCGTTTTTGAGTCACTCGAAATTTTCAATTGCCGATCTTCGTTATACTACATCTTTGATGTTTATCAACTATATACAATCGAAAAACTTACACAAATTAATGCAATCGTACAAAGTATTAAAGAACCAACAGTTCTCAAAGTGTTAAAGTTTGGAAAAAGTCATCGATTTCTTATATTTCTTTATTTGTGTTTCGTCATAGCATTAACTTATTACTACCTGCTGCATTTACCTATACATATAAGTAAAAGTGAAATGTCTGTGAAGTGAAAATACAAAAAATGTCCATGTCGAAAGTTTGTGTTTTTAAAATGAACTTCAAAATTACAATTGTATCTTCTTAGATAGGTGATTTTGAAGAGAAGCAAAAGCAACTTTAATTTAAAGCGTAAATGGGTTTCACGTAAAAAATACTCATCAGTAAAATTGTGCGTGGTTCCGAGATTAGAAATTTTGAAGGTAGCAAGTTATTGTGTTTAAATAGTATCTATTTATTATATTATAGTTAAATAATGACCAATTTATATGTCTTAAGCGAAGATTAGGCAGGAAATCTTTGTAGTTAAGAAAGTAATAAATTACATAATTTGCCCGACGTTATATTTTGTGATGTAATTTGGATTTTTAGAATTATCTCATTTTGATGGAAGAAATTGGGATGTAATTGGTATATTTAGGGGAGTATGTATCGATTTTAAAGATATAAAACATATTGTAAATACAGTTAATCACGTAGACCATATTGCGGTCAAAAGCAAGTTTAAAATATAAAGCAACAAATGCTTACAAATTTTAAAGAACAATAAAATAATTTAATTAAAAATTAAAAGACCGACTTCAATATGCATTACAAAGTAATAAATAATACATATTTCATTGTGCTAGTACACATTGATTGATTTTCTTATTGACTAGACTAGCCAACAAATCTTAAATACGTAATATTTTGAAGGCGGGTCGCCAAGTGCCAAACCAGAACAAATTTAAGTAATGTAACACAGTTGAATATTACCTACTTGTAGATGTATCGTTGGCGCTCAGTTAGGTCCATATGTAAACTAGAAACAAATTAATTTAACATATTGATCCTACGTGTACATTTGTTGAAATTTTAATAGAATTAATATGTGTCATATGTGTAGTATTGCATACGATCAAAGATACAGTGGTCAAGGGTTTCAACACCAGGGTACACCATTGACTGGAGTCACTTGCATATGTATACAATTACTTTAACAGTGATAGGAATCATAGTGAGGAAAGTATAAGAAAGGGAAGGGTTGTTAAGTTTGTATGTTTCCCTCGATTGTAGATAAGTCCGATGCTCAACAATGTTGATTAAGAGCTGATATATTAAGGACGGGCGATTTTTCTATTAGTTATCAGGACACGGACTGGAATTTGCACCCGATATGACTATAGACTCTCGCCCCCAACCACACCGAGGGACAAAACACGCAAGGCGTAACGTGGGTGTCCTGGTTGATACCAGGAGAATCTCTGCATACCCCTTCTGGGAAAATGGCGTAATTTATATAGATTAAGACAAATTAAAATTGCGTGTTTTTCGCTAGAATGTTTTACACAAATTAAATTTAAGTGTAGGTCGTGGTGTTCGTAATTGGCGACCCGCCTTCAAAATATTACGTATTTAAGATTTGTTGGCTAGTCTCGTCAATAAGAAAATTAATCAATGTGTACTAGCACAATGAAATATGCATTATTTATTACTTTGTAGTGCATATTGAAGTCGGTCTTTTAATTTTTAATTAAATTATTTTATTTATTACTTTTTGGTTTTCATAAGCATTGTAATGATGCCAAAGGTAATCATATAATGAAAACTGGATTCAATGTATATAAAAATGAACCATTGTGATCCTTTATAATTTCAAAAACGTTAATTAATATTTTATGATTTTTAAGGAAGCTACACTGTCATTTCGTTTTTATGATAAAGAAAATACTAATATCGGCTGAACCTGCTAGAGATATTGAGTACACTTATGCGTGGTAATCATTCGTGACCCCCTCACCTCTACACCTTCTTTACTTCCTATTTTTAATAAAACACATATACTTAACCTAATGAACAAAAAATCATTGCGTTTCTGCAAAGTTTTGTGGAGGTCTGCTCTCCATATATGTACCTATTCATCAGGTCTTCACCATATTTTATGTGACCAACATTATGTATAATTCGTTCTGAAGAAAAGTTATTTAAAATCATTTATTTATTGTCGCAGATATTTAGTATTTATATTTGTATATATCCCCCTCCCCTTCCCACGCCCCTTCCTATTTTCCCCTTTCCACCCCCCCCCCTTGTAGTAATAAACGTATACTAAACCTAATGCAAAAAGAATTATTGCTGTACTGTTCAATTTTGAGAAGTTCTGCCCTTCAGGTCCAAAGATATTCATCAGGTCTTCACAATATTTTTTTTGTTTAACCTATCATATAATACTCTTTGAAAAAAAAGTTATTTTTAAATCGATTAAGAACTGCCGGAGATATTGAATATTAACAATTGTACCTATTTTCTACCCTCTCACCCTCCCACCCCCACCCTTTTCCCATTTTCACCCACCCTTTGTAATAATATACTTATACTTAATCTAACGCAAAAAGAATTAATGCTGGACCGTTTAATTTTGAGGAGTTCTGGTCGGTAGATCCTAAGATATTCATCAGGTCTTCACCACTTTTATATGGGACCAACCCTGTATATCATGCTTTCCAACAAAAAAGAAATATTCAAAATCGGTTCACAATTTCCGGCGTAATCGCGTAACAAACATACAAAAAAAAAATCAGTCGAATTGATTACCTCCTCTTTTGAAGTCGGTCAAAAAAGCTTAACATCAGCCATCGTAGTAAGAAAAGGTCATAATTCATCACATGTTTTTATCATAATCCTACCAAAATACATATTTTTTTACGAAATAAGAAAATAATTGTAAGTTTGTGTGTGTGTGTGTACAATGCACACACGGCAGAGTAAAACATCAAAAAAGTAGCCTATGAGAGAAAGATCGACAAAAATATGACATTTCATACAATAAATATTTAAACAGAAGTATTTTCACTTTGATATTATGTAAGAACTTTTTTTATTCAAAATATTCATGTTGCATTTTGATTTTATACAATTTTAAATTACAACGATTTGGTAGTAGTATTCATTTAAAAAAAAAAACTTAAAATCTCCTACAACAACGTTTTTTATAGACCACCTTGAATAATAGGTAAGCATAATTATTAACTAAAATTTCGTGAAGTAGACGAAAGAATTTTTGTCGCTTATTTCTTACCAGCAGTCTGGCCCAGCTTTGCCCGGGTACAAATAGATTTCTATACAATAATATGTACGTATTATACATATAAACCTTCCTCTTGAATCGCTCTATCTATTAAAAAAACCGCATCAAAATCCGTCGGGTAGTTTTAAAGATTCGAGCATACATAGGGACAGAGAGAGCGACTTTGTTTTATACTATTTAGTGATTTAAAATGTTAATAAATTTTCATTTCTTATGGTACTTTTTAATCATATTATTCAGATTTAAAAGATTGAAAACTGGGAGTAAAAATAAGTTTGTAAAAATTATGTTCAAACAAGGTGCATAGTCAAAATGAAGAAAGTTTAGTATTCTTGGATGAATTATTTGGTTGCTTTTTTAAATACCATTCTTCTATTGACAAACTCGTAATTTTCAGGTTCTGGTACAGCTTATTTTCTCTACTTGTTACTTCTCGGATCAATTCACATCATGAGCCTTCAAATTGCACTATGTAGTACTTGTGTGCTTTTTATCATCTGAAAAGTACAGTAAAGAAAAATTAATGTAATATAAAACCATTTTTAGGATTTGTGTCTTAAATGTAAAATATAGGCTTTCCTCTTTCTCTCTTCAGCTACAAGCAAAAGAGTTTAGGCTTATTGTGCTTTAATAGTTGGTAAGTTAAATGAGGATATTACATTCTTGATGTGAGAACTTTTTGGAATCTTGATGTAACATTTGGAAAATGCCAATAAAATCAATACAGTGGTACATTGCATCTGTTGAAAATGATTTTAAAACAATAGTCTCACACACATAGGAAAGTATAATAGTACCTACATTCTTACTCACATAATGTCCTTTATTATTACTACAATAATGAACGAAAGTTCCAATTTACTGTTAAAATAGTGAATTATATACATACCTACGTTATACAGACTTGTATACAATTTTTTTATTTGAAGAATTGCATTCCCACTCTGCTGCTCCATAATTTCAGTTTGTGAAAGCAAATGAACTGGTACTATTTGCTGAAATCATATTTTTATTATGAAAATAATAATAAGTGTATAAAAATATTGCCAGGTATAAGAAAATAAAGATATAATAGAAGACATATTGGCAAAGATCCCGTTATGAGATAAGACAAGTCTGATTTTAGTAAAACCTGATGTTTATTAATTTTAAACTGAAAGAAAGATTCAGTTCATAGAGCCTGTTTACTTATATGTACAAATATAGTGTGCACTTTCTGTTAAATACAAATTAGTCGATATTTATTAAATTATTTGTTTTCATTCCACTTTACATTTATAAATATCTCAATACAGTAAGCATTATTAGCTGGTGAGATCATAATGTCATAAAACTTGTGTTGTGAAAATTATTTGAACATGTATTATTTATAAAAAAAAGTTTCCCCACTATTTGTTGAACTAATAATTTTTGTTGTTTCTACATTCAATTTCAAGTCATTAATGAAATATGGTATAAACATACATATCTGTTCAGAGAATCAAACTTCTAGATATTAAAGAACTGGTTATGCAGTCTCGGTTAATCCAATCCTCAGTTGCATAGTGAAATACAGCCCGGATACATACTCTGAAAAAACATAAGCAATTATTTTTAAGAATAAAAGTAAAAGCAAATGCAGATATGGACAACAATTAAGCAATCAACAAATGGTAATATCCTTAAATACAATATTATTTTATATGATGTTTTATTTTCTACTTAATTATTATTTTCTACTTAAATTCTTGGAAGTGATATTTTGTTACATATTATTGTTTAGAGTTATTTCCTGTATCATTTTATTTTATAGTTATATCATAAAGTTTGAGTGTTGTATATTTTTGTTTAAAATTCTGACCTCATAAGGGTTATTTTGTTTGTTTAATGTCTAATGCAAATGTTATGTACATGTGTAAATGAGACTCACCAACTCCACGGCCAAACCGAAGCCCGGTTTCGTGGAAATAATATTTATTTTTTGTTTCTAACTCTGTATTTTAATAAATAAATAAATAATAAAATAAATTAAAATAAATAATCACCACTCAGCAGTATTAATTTAATGATACAGATGACTTGATATACTAAGATAACATTTTATTAATATTATCTATTAAAAGGTGTCCTAACATTGTAGCCCTTCTCTAAACATATTCATAATGTCCTGTTGAAAACAGTCTGCCTGTCGTCTGTATAATGAGGATATATATTCGATAAGCATTATTGAATACAACTTAAAACATAGTACAAACATACCTGATGTCCTTTAAGATAGTTATTTTCCAATGTTATAAAACTTGTGTAGTTATGGATGGATGGCTGGCCAGTAAGTCAAATCACACATCACATTTTCTATATTGATTAGTTGTGTTGAACCAATTCCAGTAATTATGTGAATATCTCCGCAGTAATGGATATTAGAACAAAACATAAACACAAAACTTCAAAAGAATAGTTTTGAAAATTAAACTTGATAAACAGATTTTAGTCCGCCATTTGTCAATGTATTTTTTTCATTTTTTTTACACAGAAGATCACAGACCAATTAGAACAGAAGACTAAAAATTTTATATATTTTAATTACAGATTATATAATACACTGGGTATACAGATTCATGGGGATAACCACAGATGAAAAAAAAAAGCCCATAATATAATCTGGGGATTTTGACAACTGTTGGAAGGCTCGATCCGTTCATAGAGAGATGGACCACCCTGAGTCAGGGCGTGAAGGTCGGCTCCATAGATTATACACTTATATAAAGATAGATACGTCACTCCACAATCAAAATTCGCCATAAGACTGCAACCTCGTCACAGAGATGGCGTATGTGTACTATTTTATTTAATACGGATCCTATAGATGGCGTTTAAACTGCAACTTAAAGGTATATCCAGACTGCGGCCAAAAACGAATCCAGGCTAGTTTTAGTGACTTCAGATATAATGCAACTAAACTAGATTTTTATAGTTGCATTGTATCTGTAATCACTAAAACTACTACCTGGATCCGTTTTCAGTTGTGGTCTGGATGCAGCCGTTACGTTGTCTATTATTTTTCTTTTATTGTTTTAGTAAATATTATGCATATTATTCATTTAAATATTCATATCATAAAACTGACAATTCTTAATAACCAATTTACAGAGTTGAAAAATAAAACCGTGATAACTATATGATTTCCATTTATTTATGTTTCCTTTTATTATAATATTCGAACGCTTCTATTTTCACCTGGTCATTCCTATCAAAGTGTCTTATTTTGCCATTTAATAATCTATTAACCCCTTGACACCAACTGTGTACAATCAACTTAATTGATAAATTAGTAATAAACGCAATTAAATCAGGTTTATGTTTTTCACAAGATAAAATACTAAAATCACATGCACAATCAATGAAAAATTTTATCATATCTTTTATATATTTTGAATTAGAATGGTATCGAAGGCATACAGTAATCATATAATATATTTCATTCATTAAAATTCTAAATTCGTCATTTGGGTGAAACAATGATTTTTTAGTGTAATCTATCTCGTAATTAAATGATTCCAAATCAACATCAGGTCTCATTAAATTTCTTAAACAAATATTACAGTTTTTAAATATTTTTGATTTGCATTTCTTAATCACATACCCAGATACATATTTTTTTGATTCAGCATGCAATAATGAATCATCATTCTTCATTTCATTCATAGCATTTAATAAATAATTTATGTCACATGCAAAATCAATCTTGTCAGAATCAACTGGATTTCTTATTAACAAATATGATAATGATTGCATAGATTTATTAAAATCAGCCTCACAATTAGCATGCACAGAATGTGGAGAATTATAATTATTTACAATCAACGTTTTAAATGCATTTATAAATTGATTACAATTAGGATTAACATTTCTGATACCATGACTTCTTATACAACTAAAAAAATTCTCTAATGGATCTTGATTAAAATTTCTAGTAATCAAATTAATTACATTATAATTTATTGATAAATGCATCCAAATTTCTTTAAAAGTTTTTATATTGCTAATCCAATTTTTGATTGATGGGACGGATTCGTATTTTATATAATCAACACCATTTCTTTTGCAAACAGATTTAAATTTTATTGATTCTAATATTGGAATCAAATCATTCCACAGTTGGAAGTGGGGAGAATTATTTTTGATACATTGTTTGTATATTTTAGAATCACCTTTATAGGAATGACCATTAAAAGAATCAAATAACTTATCAAATATGAGGAGAAAATCAGCTGTGTCCTCGCATTCGGCTGGTAATACTCCATGTCCTGAAAAAGAAAATTTTAGTATAGGACTCAACGATCCTCAAATATTGAGTTTAGCTTTTTCATTTATATACAATGGGTTATTTTAATTGAAGTGAGGAAAAAATTGGAAACAATAAATCTACATATGCAGTATAGCATTAAACAATCAGGATGTACTTTTACCAGTGGTCTATCATAAACAAGATAGGCCGCTTGGGTAGGTACCACCGCAATTTCGGTTTGTACGCTAAATAGTAGTGTAAATGCATTGTTATTGTAGCGAAAGTAAATACTGGTCATATTGAGACCTAACATCTTATGTCTCAGGATGGCGAGCGCAGTCGAATGCCAAGCATTGCTTTGTAATTCACGGTGTTGATTAATTTTGCTACTGTCCATAAGCGGTCGTGTCGCTTACCATCAGGCGGATGGCATGCTCCTCTCGCTGTTCAGTGCAATATAAAAACATTAATTCCAATTTACAATTCCAAAGAATAAATAGCTTAATTAGAAAAAAAATTCTAAACTAAACAATCGGACAATAAAAAGTTCTGTTAAATAATAAAATAAAATAAATAAAAATAACGCTTTACAAAATACTTACTTGCTAAAAATCGAAGAGCTGATGAGACTCTTTGGCTGAAAACTTGTGCCGCTAGTTTCACTTTCATTTTTTTAATCTTATCTTTGTTTACATGGGCTTCAGTTATTTTATTTACCAGCCTTATTTCATCTTCTCCAACATCTATAGTTAATAACATATTTAAATGCTCCCACTTGGCAACTTTTTCTTTACCGTTTTGAGTAAATTTTGCGTCTTTATTTAATAAATTATTTCTTACACCTTTTAAAAGATGTGGTGTGTCAAAAAGAGTGAACACTTTACGATTATCCACCTCAAAATACGTTGTTTTCTCGGTGTTCCCTTCTTTTATTTTATTTTCGTATGTTTCCTCACGTAATTCTTTGATAACTGCAACATTTGTGGGAGCCTGATCGCAGATAGTGGAAATCACGCTAAGCCCGGTACCATTAATTAGTTTTATCACATCTATCAGCTGGGCTTTTAATTCATTTTTTTTGGCCCCACTCTTTGAAAATGTAAAGCACACTGGCTGTTTAGTTTTACTTTTTACACCTTTTATCATAAAAACTAAGGCACGATCAGCAATATGTTTGTTTTTATTATTGCCATTGTCTTCAAACCCTATAATCTCATTCAGCGAAGCACTAAAATTTAGACCTGGTGCAAGAGATATTTCGTCAAATAATAAATTTACAAGTCGTTTTTCTTGTGGTAAATGTTGTACTCTATTTTTTAAGTTATTGAATATAACTGAATTGATGCCGGGCCTAAGTATAAATGTAGTAAGCAATTTTTGTAAGCATCGTTTTGAGGGTAGGATAAACATATTCTGAAGCATTTTATATCCCTTTGGACTTTGTTTAAAAATAGTCAAGGCCATAACTTTTTCTTTCAGAGAAAAGCGTCTTCCTCTCGCCTTCTTTCTTCCTTTCATTTGTAGATTTATGAATGTTTGTACTGTGTCCGGTAACTTTTCTATTGTTCTTAAAAACGATGTTGATGACATCATTTTTTTTGCAGCTTGGAATTCTTGTTTTTGTGTTCTACATTTTTTACGAAGTTTTTCCAACTTATCTCGTAATTTTTTTACATCACATGAATTTTTTTTTCTATCATTTCGTTTGTTGGGCTCTGAAAAACATAATGAAATGAGAATTATAGTTTGAAATTAGGTTAACGTTAATTACTGATGTTGATGACTTGTTTTAGTCTCACATTAAGTTGCTCAAAATGTACACAATACTTTTACATGTAATCAATTTAATTTCAAAATTTAGTTGTTTTGTATTACTATTAGTGCAGAGTTTTAGTAAACTGGTACTATACCTATTGCTCATTAGAAATAGTACTGCTATATCCACCGTTAAGGTTAAGATAAAGTACTCAAACTTTGACCTCTATAATTTTTTTTATTGAAGGGAATGGCAAGACGAGCACGCCGTTCGCCTGATGGTAAGCGATGCGACCGCTCGTGAACAGTAGCAAAACCAAACAACACCCGATTACAAAGCAATGCTTGGCCTTCCACTGTGCTCGCCATCCTGAGATATAAAATGTTAAGTCTCAATATGTCCAGTAGTTACTCTGGCTACAATGTCCTTCAATCCGAAATACAACAGTGCGTTTAAACTGCTGTTTGACGGGAGAAATAGACATTGCGGTGGTACCCACCCAGGCAGCCTCTCACATATGAAAGACCTACCACCAGTAAAATCAACTTAAATTATTAAATAAGAAAATGGCTTCTGGCTAAATGAATGTTTTACTTAAAAACTTTGCAAATTGTCTCGAGTTATGTATTTATTAGGACAGGGTCTTAATACATATGGGGAAACTTTGTATTAGGACGGGGTCTGTGGGGGCTGCGCGGGTTGGTATCACTGTAATGTCTATTTCTACCGCCAAAGAGCAGCGTAAATGCACTGTTGTGTTCCGATTTGAAGAACATTGCAGCCAGTGCTCAGTGTAATTACTGAAAATATTGGGACTTAACATGTTATCAGTGGAATGCCAAGCATTGCTTTGTGATTCACTGTGTTGTTTGGTTTTGCTGCTGTCAATGAGCGGTCATATCGCTTTCTATCAAGTGAATGGCATGCTCGTGTCGCAATTTGTTGCAATAAAAATAGTGGTGTACCACAGTGCTTTAAATGTAAAACACAATACATAAATATGAGGTATATGCTAAAATCAGAACTAAAATGAGATGTCACTATCTCTATGATCACTAACTATAGCATATTAGTCAACATATTTATGAAGATACAAGTATACTTTACCCGGCGTAACAATTTCTGATTGTTGACATAAGCCTGATGTTGACGGCTGCTGTGTTTCAATTACAAGTGAAGCTGTTATATTCTGTTCATCATCAATGTCGATATTTTGCATTGAAGCTGAAAAAATATGTAAATAATTTCAAATTTATAACAGAACAAAAAACAAAAATGTTTCAAGTTAATGTTTATTATTTTGGGCTCTTTGTTAACTATTGGGTTGTTTAGATGTATAAATATTGTATGAATAATTTCATAGTTCATAACTTCATACTAAGCATCCCACTTTGCTCAAAGTAAAAGTATATGAAGTAAAAGTAAATTCTTAAATATATAAGAAAAGTTAAATAGTAAAACCAGGCCATTGCTAATAATATGGGATATCCTTGGGACAGATTCAAACTTTCTCAACCTAAAGTGGGTGTACTTAACTTCCTTCTGACCATAATTCTTAGGATGTTACAAAACATAGGAAACAAAATAACAAAACATCAAAAATGTTATACTTATGTGTTATGAAACTATTGCAGATGCGACAATTTCGCCAAAAAACTTAATTATACACTAATCGCCCATAATAATGTTCCATGTCCCTTATCTCTGATTTGAGGTTAGAAACTATTTTTGTTAACTTCTTGAAAATTTGCATTACCTTGTAATAAGAATGATATCGATATAATCAGGGACCTAATCGTTGCCACCCATAATCATTTTTTACCCTCTCCTAGTACCAACTTATTATATATACTCCATCCGATGTTACACATTAATAGTTGAATTACTTGAAAACCATTTAATACTTACTGTTATTAGGCAATGTAGGAATGGCATTTTTTGTTAACCTTTTACTTGGCAAACAATACTTCTTATCAAAGTGTCTATAGCATAATCTAATACAGTTATATATGTAGTTGTCTCCTCTCATTTGTGTACTCAAATCGAGAACCGACTTCCACTCGTTAAATTTCTCAGTATAGGGCCATTCCGGTTTTGGGAACCGATGCAGAGGACCTGTAAATTAAAATTCTTGATATCAAATAAGCCACAACATTCACAACTGTAATTTATTACTATTTTGTTTAGTAAATATAACCAGTATATAAACATTATATTTCATAATCCAATATAATAAAACACTCACCATCAATAGCACATCTGAAATAACATTTTAATTCAGATGCTTTCGGCATTTTAAAATCTCCAATCCGTTATGCAAAACTAAAAGTCCGTAGAACAAAGCGCCAATTTATCAGATATGCAATCTCTCGGAGTCCAGATTCAAGCCAGGTAATACAGTAGTATGTAGTTTCAAAATCCGTGTTCAAGCCAAGTCAAAAGTAATTATAAAACGAAAATTCACACAACGCTATCGACGACAGAAACAACTGGAAACAATTAACAAAATGTCCGCCAAGCGCTAAGTACCTGTCAACTGCCAACGAACTACGAAGCGATTTCCCAAAACAATCAATAGAGTTGCTATTGTCAAAAGTACATGTTGATATTTTATCACTATTATTTTTTTATTTCTTAAAATTATAAAATCTGTATAAAAGGTTATTAAAAGAATATAAATAATGTTTATTAGTTGTGATTAATTTACAAAACTTATTGGTTACGACTGCCCTCTAGTGACGATTTTTGATAACACGGTCTCAAAGATACCCTACCTCCAACATCAGAGAGCGTTAGTTTGTATAGAGATTTTTTGAATCTAAGAATGTATGGAAGATTCATACCCCTGGTAATAGCGGCGGGCGCGCGTGTGCGGCGTATAAACACTCATAACACCGGCTGACTGCTCGCCTGGACACATCGACACATGCTCCACCACAATAACAACACATTCTGCCATTAAAACGTGCTGTTACTACCTAATCAGTGCCGTGGCATTGAATTATTTTCAAAAATGCATGTTAGTTACTAATGATATTGTTGGAAAAATTTTGGATAATACAATCAGTTCTGCAGTGTTATAGGTTTATTAAAATTACAAGTCATAGACTTATTGAGACTTAACATCTTGTGTCTTACGATGACTAGCGCAGGAATGCCAAGCATTGCTTTGTAATTCAAGGTGTTTGTTTCTTTTGCTATTGCATATGAGCGGTCGTCTGGCTTACCATCAGGCAAACGGCATGCTCGTTTTGCCATTCATCGCAAAAAAACATGGGATTGTGTCATTAGGTTTGTATTTTCCTAGGATAAAATCATAATTGATTGACATGACGTAGTATGCTCCTACAACTAAGTACCCCTAAACTAAACTGTGCAGAGGATTAGTTATCTAATCTTGAGCGTGTTTACAATCACGTACTTATTCTTTGATGTAAGGATTGATTAGTTTTATGGATTTCCAAACATAACAACTGAATGAAGCGCTTCGTATTCTTTAATTAAATTATCAGTTTCAAACGCATGCGTTTAATTAACGTATAGACAGCTTCCCTAATTAGTGGTTACGATTCGATTAGCACGCGCCAGTGGGTGAACGACTCGCTGGTAAAGGAAGATTCCGTGGCTGCTAATGGTTCCCCTACAAACCGGGCTAAGTGACTGGCACTAATACGAACCGACGGCAAGCTCCGCCTGACTCACTGGCTTACGTGGTTTTTTAATGCAATTAACAGTTTATTAGTGAATTTTATGAGTTCGAAAATGATCAAGGCACTTCGTGCTTGAGTCAGCCTCATTACGCCACGTATATGTAGATACCTTATTATGTGGATAAATATATTCAAGTAGTTTTAAGCTGAAATGCTATGACCACATACGTTTAAAATATACCGGATATATCAAGACTGCTACCGAAAACGAAGCCGGGTGGTAGTTTTAGTGACTACAAACACAGTGTAACAAAAAATTTCACAAAGAAACGCGACGTTTTTTTTTTATTATTTTTTAAATATCGTCGAGTTTGGGTGGTTAATTCATAGTTTTTGCTAAAATAATAATTTAAAGCCTTGCATCCTATAGCGTCTTTAAAAATAAAAGGGTGTACACTATTATTTAAGAAAAAACTATGTATTTACCACCCTAATACGACGATAGAAAAAAAAATAACAAAAAAAATTCGTCACAATTTTTTGCATAAAATTTAGTTGCATTGTGTCTGAAATCACTAAAACTACCACCCAGCTTCGTTTTCGGTAACAGTCTTGATATACCCTGCATACACACATAAACTCACGCCTTTTTCCAGAAAGGGTAGGCAGAGGTGCTGCTAGTAGCCAGTACATCCACGTTTCGCCTTGTGTGTTCCGTCCCAAGACGTGTTTGGGGGCGAGCCTATCGCCATATCGAGCAGATTCCTGACTCCAAGCTGATAATGAATTGAAGAATCCAGTATCACTTCGCCCGACCCGGGATTCGAACCCGAATAAGTTTAATAATCGGGTTTAAAGTCAAAATATATTAGGGTATTGACCTTAACGAAATCATGGAACTCATTTAAATTTTATAAAAAAAATCTTTTTGTATATATTTAATGTGGACAACTCGAGGTACTCTGGCACTTTTAAAAAAGACAGCTGCAGATGTTAAGTTCTTTAATTTGTGGTTGATAATAAATTTAATAAGACACGCACAAGGCCACGGGCAACGGAAACCCATGTGGGATGTGTGTTGTGTGGTGTTCACCAACCATGAAGTTGGCTTCAGCAATCAAAGCGGTAATTACGTAATCGTTTCATAGCTTCCTGCGATTGAGAAGCAAACAACGAGTAATCCAAACTCGTTAAAAATCAAACTACTCTATATTATTATAACTATTATTTTAATACCTCGTAATAAGTACTATAAATAGAAGATTTCGGTTTTTACAATTTACGATCAAATTCATGATATTGATCTCATTGAAATAAACATTATTTAAACATAATTGATGTAATTTGTATTTTGATGTTTATGCGATTTCTATCGATGATTATACATAATGTATAATGCTATATTTAAATAATTGCTGTAATTTTCCTTAATATTTTTTCCATCATAATTAAAATCAAAGTTTTTATTTTTATGTATTAGATTCATATGAGTTATTAAGTAATTATTAGATAATGATCGTATTAAATAAAAATGGATTCTAACTATAAGGTAGGTATATGGATTCAAATTATTAATTAAAGCAAAAAAAAATTATTTCATAGTTTCGGTAAAGTGCGAACCCCCCCATTCACTCCGAGTCCTGAATGACAACAACGTGGCTCTACCACTTAAAAATCTGCTTAATGCAATAAAATTTATGAGGAATAGATATAACTAGACTAGATTATCGGACTCCAAAACATTATTCAAAGTAAATACGGTTTTATTCTCTACAGCCCTTGATGTGGTAGAGCCTTCTCTACCACTTGCAAATTGCAGTTATTCCTTTTCCTTATTATGGAACTTCTATAAACACGTGTAGGTTATACCGCCCACATGATTGATTCCTATAGATTGGTTACACAGGTTACCTGGCTAGCCGCCAAACTGAATTCATTTTATAAAGTCATCAATGAAGCAATTTGGACGAACACACCCACTTGTTAGTGTAGGAAATTCTGCGATTTACAATCTAAACGTGTTCTACAGCTTTTTTTCGAATGTTTACCTTTGTAGGAGTACTAAATCTTTTTAAACTCTAATTGAGAAGTCTTTCAGCTCACCCAATTCGTCGCTTACTTTGTAATAAGTATAAATATGTATATTTTCGAATCCGAGAATCTCATGCGTTTTTCCCGGAACTGGAATTTGGCGATAAGCTTGTCTTGTATCACAATTATTGGACTGAAGTAATTGGACGCATTATAAATAACTTTGGCGGCCTAACTTATCCTTCAGGCTCGATACCCCGAACGCCTGAAGGTAGCCACGCCTGTGCCTGGACATATTTATATTATAAGAAAAACTATCGAACACATTTAATTTACTTATACTTGGACTATATGGCCTAATCACTCTCAATCGTACTCTCGATTGTAGAGGAGGCCCGTGCCCTGCAGTGGGACGTATATGGGCTGATACAGATACATACATCGCATTTAAAAATATTTAAGTAGTCTTTCATGAAGTTTACTTTCATAAAACCTATAGGACGCCATGTGGCAAAACAATTCCTTAGCTCATAATCGGGGACTAGTGTTTATTTCTGTTATCAAATGAATTTAAATCTAGAACAACAAAGAAAATATTGTTTTATGGCCATTGAGATAATATACTAGAGGGGACACTGCAAACAAAATGTTTGTAACAAAATGAAGGGTACATTCTATTTCTGTCTCTGTCACGCCAACGAAGTAACATTATCTTCCCTCTCGCTTCACTGTGTACCCTTGCGCACGCACCGTACGCACAGATTTTGTTCCCGATGTCCGCTCTAGTATAATACCTCAATGTTTATGGCGTAAAATATTTCGTTTATCTAATTAGTTTTTAATATAGCTCAATTTTCGGCGATTGATGTTGGGGTGTTTGACTGTTTAATATACTTTTAATGATAAATGCAATCAAATGACCATTATGGTTGCGTTTGCTTTCATAACAATAGCTAATTTACGACTTCAAAGGTTCCCTTGGTTCACGTTTAGCAATATCTACAGATACTTGTTGATATCTGATTGAATTGAAATAATGTGGCCTCAAATTTTGAAGGAGAAATATTTCATTCCATAGGTTAATATTGTCACCACAAAACTGCAGTTTATGGATGAATGAAACTCGTGTAAATCCAATTTAAAGGCCATTTACACGCAGCGAGAGTCGTATGCTATTATCGCCTGCTATAATCTCTGTATGGGTATCGCATCCTAATGTTTATGTGGATTGTTTGCACGATGCAACATTTTAATACCCTTACCCTTAGTTGTAAGGGTATAAAAATACGATACGATTAGGTTTCATCGAGGCGAGAAAACTCTTAGCTTTGTATGTTTTACATAAAACATTCTCAATATTTTCATCCTGTTACGATATATACGAGTATCCAAACCAACAACAGTCTAAAATATGTTACGATATGTAATCAACACATAAACATATCCTTCCGTGATGAGATCAGCAATTTACAACAGCATCCAAAAATGTGGCAAACGAGAGGTTATTAGCACGCTCGCAATTGTGCGGTGACCTCAGCGGCAAGGCCGGACTATTGTACCAGCTTTTTTCATACTATCTATGGGCAATTGGTCCATATCAGCATCGCCGCAAAAAATTACTTTCACTTTACCACAAGTTCAATTGATTTTTTGACTTGCAACCTAGTTAGTCGTTGATAGCACCTCGAATGTCATCGAAATTGATGAAGAATTTGATTATTTTTATTGATGTCCACACTTTTGAATGTTATAAAATTACGATCTTTATTATTTGGCCTTTATGCACGAATATTAGTATCAGTTAATATTGGTATTGTATAATATCATGTGATAATCTCAAATAGATGTATTTTTGAAATAGTAGCCTATTGTGGATTCAAAGATGAATAGCCACTTGTTGGGTCAATCGATTGGAAAAGGTCTTGAAGTTTCTATCAGGTCGAGTACCTGTATATTACTTATATTAGCATCCGTTCATGATTGTCTTGAAACCAATAACAAGTAATGAATCAAATTAAGCATCTGTCACTCAGAGAAATCAGCTTTGCAATAAATATTGTACGTAATGACAGGATGGAAAACAAGTTATTTCTAAAAGCAGCCTTGAATTGGCTGCAATTTTACGCATGGGTGGCTCCAAACTACAAGCTGGATTCGGCATACGATCATCAGCTCATGGTGTCTGGCCGCGAGGTTGATGGGAGTGTTGTCATTTGTGCGACCTCATGTACAGGAATTACTTATTTGCACATCACTGAGTTCATTCACTATACATTGTGAAAGATAATATAAGACGGCTATTTTTGTAAATTTTAAGATTCGAAGGAAAATAATGTAAAAAAAAAATTTTTTACCTGTGTTATGTGAAGTCTGCCACCCTGCGATAGGTCAGCGAGATAGGCTATCGCCTAAGCCCTTTCAATCGTAGTAGAGACACTTGCACTTGCAAATGAGATTCAAATAGACTGATTTATTTTGTTATCCGTGTGAGGTCTTTATGAAAAGTTGTTTTTGTGTCACAAATGACAATGTTTTAATTCTAACTGTATAAAAGATCTTTCAGTTTTTTTTGCATTATATCTCAGATTGCCTCAGTGTTCATTTTTAGGGATTCTATGTAAAATTTTTATTTGCTAATTTTATTTGAATATAACTATTTACCACGAAGCTACAAAGCGAGTTTTTAGTAAGGATGTTTCATATTTAGTTGTACTGCATTAGGTATTTGTCGATGGCGGAATGTTGCCGCGTGCCGTGCCCATATTTAACATTCTAATATTTTTAAACAAATATTGAAATGTTTTATCGTTTATTTGGTTTTACGTTCCTAATTTTAACTGCTTTTTCTTTTTTTCTTGTTTTAATTCTAATGGTGTTCTGCGACTATTCTCATACGGCCGATGCCAATAATCAATCGAAAAAAATAGATTGAAGTCAATCTGGATTGTTTTCTACTTTTCGATTGGTCTCTTGTCATGTTGCCATAGTTTTTTCAGTACTGAGATTGATTACTGGCAATATAGTATCAGAAAAAAGATTGAGCTGTCAATCTAAAACGGCAAATTTTGGATTGGGATTGTTTGTTGGCAGCGGCTGATAGATGTCAAGAAAAACTTACGTAGAAAAACTCATATTTCCAAAATATGCTTCAAATATGAACAGAACATTGAAATAAAGAAATAATTAGGTCAATGGAGCATTAACATTCAGGTCTATCCCGAATACAGTAGTATAAAAGCTAACGAAGCGTGGCGGGCGCGCTCTGCCGACTGCCAAGGCCGGGCTGGCCCCCATACTTCCCCTTGTACTGGTCAGGGTTTTCGGGAACTATTTACAAAGAAAATACTGTACACCTAATTTTATCTTTGTAGTCTTAACAGTGAATCAAGGAGCTTATAGTAATCAAAACATTTTCTGTTTAATTACAGAGACGGGAATATGTTTACCCTCTTTACTTTTGCGTCCTTATAATTTAGCCTGTAGAAGCAATTTAGTATGCCCATATAGTGATCTCGAATGATGATGATCACATTAGTTTTAGTAATACAGTTTTAACGTTATTTTCTTGATGACAATCACTATGTGACTGCAATTACATCGTACAGCATGGAAAAAAAAGAAACGCGACTGAATGAAACTCGACGGTAAAGCTGATAAATTCCATTCGATTTTTCGTAAGGCTGTGGAGAGTGGAATTAAGACTCAACTCGAACTGACCCATCCTTAGACATCTTTCATTTGCGTCTTGAATTAGCGCTACAGAAATCTGCGCGTAATCGTCACGTAAGATGCATTGCCTGGACGAATTCAGAGTGACCTTACAACAAATTTACGGAGCAGACAGAAATAGCGTAAACCGAATCTATCAATATTGAATGGGACGCAGAATACGCTACGACCACCTTGCTACAATTCGTAATAAGAATATTCTACAATTTATGCTTTTCCAGACAGTTTTTGAAATATGTATGTAAGCATGTGAGGGTCACAATCATAAAGTAAACGCTGTTTACTTGGAAATTATTGTCCAACAAATATTTATTTCCGAAAGTTGTGGGAACCAAACCAAGTTTAGTACTGTGTTATGTGTTGTTTATTTTGTATAAACCATGATTTTTTTAAACTCAGTAAATCATGGTCGCCGTGATTATCTCAGGACTATTTTAAGACTCATATATAATGTACTAACAGGTATAAATAGGGAAAGCCTACGCAGCACGCACCACAATATAATTGGTTGTATATTGCCTTCTAATTCGAAAACAATCGGTTTGTTTACCAAACTGTTTACCAAACAAACTTGTAGCAATTACCATTCATTGTTAATGTAATGCTTTTAATAGTATGCAGATAACGATCAGCTTGTATTTTGGTAACTCGTGGAACAATGGGCTCGATGTATTTTTTTAAAATTCTAGTTCGGCTAACAACTGCATTGCACCTCATGGCACGCGTAGGTATATCATTTTACACATACTCTTAGGAAATTCATAGGATGAATATTTATTATTCATGCATGAAATGTATCATTATTCGTAATGCCCGAAAGGAACATCTTATATTCGAGAAACAAAAACAACGTATTCTTTAACTTTTTTTTATTGCAATGAATGGCGAGACGAGTATGCCGTTCGCCTGGTGTTAAACGATACCACCGCTCATAAACAGTAGCAAAACCAAACAACACCTTGAATTACTAAGCAATACTTGGCATTCTACTGCGCTCGCCATCCTGAGACATAAGATGCTAAGTCTCAATATGTCCATTAGTTACTCTGGCTACAATGTCCTTCAATTCGAAACACAACAGTACATTTGCAATGCTGTTTGACGGGAGAAATAGACATTAGTGGTAGTTTTCCTTACTTATGGTCTCTTACATATGAAAGACATACCACCAGTAAAACTGTTATTAGTTAGTACCTACTCATATTACGTGACTATCTAGTCAGAAAATATTTTCTACATTTTAAGGGATAATAAAATACTGACAATTCTGATCTTACATCGCACCTGAAACTGAATACGAGTATAAATGACAGATTAAATCGACCGGCTTACAAAAGCTTACAAGGCATCAATGCTAATCGCATGACTTAATTAAATTCAATCAAAATTGATTGAAAGTGAAGATAAGGTATGTGATATGAAGCAGGTGTATGAAGTAATCACGAGCCGGTATTACCGGTACCCGAGCGGACCGTGACTTCCGTCTCAAACCAGCAATCTTCACAATTTAATCTCTTGAGGGTATCGATCGGAGAGTAATATTTAAAGTAAAATATGCGGCTGTTTTAAGGTGTTCCTTTTGCGTTAAATTCGAAGATCCGAGAAGTATCTAAATTATACTAGCGCTAAAGGCTAAAGCCAAGAAGTAATTATGGAATAACAAAGAAAGTAGAATTCATTGGACAGGAACTAGCTATTGGCGCCAATTGTATGGAAACACTCCTATTGATTTGTTATTGCTTGTCCTCCAACATTTATTACTGATACTGATGTACCTGGATGCTTTCTTGTTATTTTACTATTGGTGTCAAATTGATTTTTATGCAGTTCTGGTGATTGGCTTAAAGAACCCAATTTAATTGAGCTCAGGTTTCCCATGGCGGCCATTGTGATAAGTATCCTCAGATTCTCTAACTTCTGTCGAGACGGTGTGATCAGAGAAGCTGTTTACTACTTTATAATTTGGAATGCAGCTAGGCAGTGCAGGAGCACTAAGTGACTAAACTTGTAGGAAACGTGACTTAACTAGCAGTGAGGCGCGACCGTGACCGATACACCGAGTCGTGCCGCGCCGGGCGAAAGTGGGCGAGCAGCGCCGGCGTCCAACACTAGTTACTACCCACTAGATATGCTGCTTGTCACAATTGGACTCATTGTGCAGTAATTTAAATACAGAGAACTTTGAGTATATTGGCATGTATATTCTGGTGCATTTACGAGTATACACACATACTTGCATAAGCTCAATTGTGAATGCCCAGTTAAAGGCACAGTTGTCGCTAGTGTAGATTTAGTTTTTATTTAAATACACAAATGCACCCAAAAATTACATATATCGTCCTAACCCACACTAAGAACGACTGTTGTGGCTCGGGTATCAGGTAGAGACATTTCGGTCTCACAAACACCTAAACACGAAATAAGTATCTGTAGATCGCACTAACATTTGTCTCGATGGAATCGAACCCGCGGCCTCTCGTTTCAAAACCGACGTCATACCAACGTCTGTGTGTGCGTGTAATTTTAAATTAACATTGTGCAGCCAGTTCCGTACGCAATCTCTCGAAATATTCCTTAATGATATCACCCCGTAGTCCGTACACTCGAGACTGTTGCTTGCGGGCCTTCCCAGACGTAATGGAACGAATGTGAGGAATAACATCAAAACAGGTTGATGGATCGATTTATTTTGTTATTATTTATATTTTTATAGACTTACGGCTTACTGCACTGAAGAGGCACTCAAATAAGAAGAAGAAGAGGAGGATAAGTGTTTTCAGGCCACCAATTAGTGCCCCGAAGGAAAACAGACAGAACAGGAGTCATCGATTTAAGCTGCTGCTAAAAATTAAAGTGAATAGATATGTTTGTGGCCGTGTAACCACAGGCCACCGAAATCATCAAATGCGACGCTCCCCATCCAGGAATCAAACCCGCTTATAGTAAACTAATCATGCGTTTTCACTGAGCTATCGGTACATAAACACGGAATGTTATAATCCGTTCCATATATCTCGAGAGCTTATAATAATAGTTTTTAACAAGATAATCGTGACTCTAAAATAGATTTCTTGCACCACGGCCAAGACTCAATTGTTTCACTAATATTCGTTGTTATTGTATATTTTTGTAATGTTCTCGATGAAAATAAAATCACCTTACTAATTTAATTGGTCCAACTATTTTGTCAAGAACTTATTACTAAGCTTTCTTATGATCATTTGTTTTTCTGGTACTTTGTTGAACTACTTCGCTGAGTAGACGTTACGAATGTTATTACAATAGCGCACTTAATATTGATGTCGAGTACCGAAAGACTTAGACGAAACGAAATTTATCTCAAAAATATGATGTAAATAGATATATCTACCGAACATCATATTTTTTTACAAAAGAGCCTATATTCTAATAATAATTACATTTGTTTTTTTTATTGCATAGTTCTGGCAAACGAGCTATGTCACCTGATTGTAAGTGATCACTGCCGCCCCTGAACATCCACTACGCTTAAATCACGGATGTATTGCCATCCCATCAAATCGGAAGGAAAGTGGGAAAGAAAAAAGATGCAACGAGGTAAGGGGTATTGGGCATCCGGCAATCTCACTCATTGAATGAATCGCGACAGCCACGTTGTGGCATCACGTTGATCTCCTGTGAGACAGTGGTAACTCCCCCAGTCATGACTGACAACAGCGTGGCTCTTCCACTTCGAATATTTTGTGAGGATTCACAATGGCACGACGCACATATTGAAATTGCACCGAGCACCAATTTCAATCAAATTACAAAACACAGATGTATTTTTTTTAAATATGTGAATATGAGATGACGGTATTTACAACTCGTGGCTAACGCTTATTTCCTTGTTCGTTCAATATCCTGGTAGGTGTTTAAATGTAATTTAAATACATTTTTACAATGAGAATATTTTCACATTTTTTAAATGTCATGTCGAAAAACGAGTGCTTGTGTAATAAGACGTGTTTCTTACTAAGAATTACTGAAATTACGTCGGTATGTTACTTTTTAAGATATCAAGTTATTGGCTACTTAATGATTTGTAAGCATTCGTATCTTCTAAGCATTGCGGTTACCGCCTCGTACGGTGCACCATTGTAATATTTTAATGTAATAAATAATTAAACCATTTATGAATTACAAGCGCGTAATGAGAGCTTCACGCGACACGTACGTAGAACACGCCACCTTTTTAATTATACTCAACTTTTACGACGTTTCATTATTATTACTAGCATTATGTAACAATGATGGACATATTTTTGCCGAAATTACCATACAGGGGCGGGTACTTAATTAATTGCCATCGTTTTGCAAATGACTTATAGACACGATTTTTTCACATCAGCTGACGTCACAAGAATTTTATGTAAGTACTACGTAGGTATAGATGATGGTTTCAACTTTTAATAATTTTTCATTCGCTTTAATACTGTTACATATGTGTAGTTTAGGATGTTCCTAATAACAGCAATTAATCATATTGGCGATTAACAACATTAATAAAAAAGGGTGCACAAATAGCAGAAATTAATTTGTATATCACGGTACAACGGTAATGGTTAAAATTGATGCTAATAGCCTTAAATCTGTAGGTTGCTTCCTTCAAACTCATAAAGCAAGTGATATTAGCAAGTCCCTACCTCATGCCTTGTGTGTTTTAATATTTTCGACACCGATTCAGCGGTAATATCAGTAACCAAAGCGTTTTTGAGTATGCGTCTGATATTAATAACGTGAATCAAATCATTCTGCCACAATTACAACATTTTCGTTGCACCGACAAGATATAAATAAGTGATAAAATTCAATGGAAGAAAAGAGATAAGAATATTTATAATTCAGATAGAGGGAGCGCTGGTACTTCAAAAATGTAGATTTTTATCTACATTGGTGGTGCCAGGCCAAATTTTTCTGCCCTGTCACCAACGGAATTAGTTAAATATTAGTTAAATTTTCGATAATATAGGTGTCCTAAGAACATTATGAACAAGAAAATGTCTACGTTTTTGAAGACACAAATGTAAGACAGTGCTCCTTCTATATTAAAATTACTCTTGGCAAAACACCTAACAAAGTTCTCCGGTGAAGCCTTTGCACGGTATTTGCAAATTGCAAGTCATCTATCCGAAAAGCAAGTACGTAAATAACTCGAGTATATTAAAGTTTGTGACCTCTTTGTGAGGCTACAATCAATAGCAAACTCGAAGGCCGAAGTCAGACACCAAGAAAAATAAGTAGGAATATTAAATTAGCTCAACGTGTACTTTACATTCGACACCGTTGATTAATGATGGAGTATTGATTAATGTACACAAAGAACGATGAACGCCGTACTTCAGTAGTATGTTGGAAACCTATTAATATTATTCCATATAACTACCTCTATTTTACGAGAGAAATTTGCATATCATTTTGTGGTAGGTCTCTCATATGTGAAAGGACGCGTGGGTACCATCACAAAGTCTATTTCTCCCGTACAGCACTGTAAAATATACATTGTTATGTTCCGGTTTAAGGGACGTTGTAACCAGATATCTACTGGACATATTGATACAACATCTTATGTCCCGCGTGGCGAGCGTACCTGACCAGTCACCGGCAGCGTATACGCATTAAAAGGGCCAAACAGCAGTGTAAATGCATTGTTGTGTTTCAGTATAAAGAATGTTGTAGCCAAAGTTATTACTGGACATATTGAGATTTAACATGGCGATCTCAGGATGGCGAGTGCAGTGGAATGTTAATCATTGCTTTGTAATTCAAATACGATACATTCTCGACCGCATTTTAATATTTGAGATGCATCAGATTTTGCATTATTTTTGAGACTCACGTCCATACGTACGGTGATTATTTTGGTTATGAGTAATGGCATGAAATATTTATGTAACACTCTCAGTGCAGTATGCAGTATCATGCAGTGCTTAGTAATGGTAGGTTCAAAATGGTGTCGCTTTCATTTGGGGCAGGCGTGACGTTCGCTCCAGACGAGCGACCTTATCGTCTCCTCATTCTCGGTAATAAAATAACCATTTGTAGCAGAAAATATTGTATAATTTAATAATAGTTGGAATTATATGAAAGTTTTTAAGATGTAACATGTGATTATAGTAATGGCGGCGAGTGCATGCGAGGTCGACAAACCCACGCCCGACACAATTTACTTAATCGGTACAAAAACATCAGTTACGTAACTTCCGCATGCTATGTTTATATTTAAACGGTGAATCACGTTTATTGAGCTTTGATTTATTGTTTAATTTGTCCTTATTGCTTTATAAAATAATGGGCTGGTATTTTTTCTCTTGCGGTCAACTGAACATGCTGCTTTATAGGAAGATCTTCTTCGATAGCACCGGAATAAATTGCGACAAAAAATATTAAAAGATCCTAATCCCTATTTAAGTATTGATGCCGAACCCAAAACCCGTACCTACTTTATCCATTCCGTTTTGCAAAACCGTGTCAATGAAAATGATGTTAGGTTTACCCATGTAAAATAATTTTATGATACTGGTCATAAACAGCCTTTGTATGGATACGTAGTACTTTTGCTACGTAAAAAGGATAATCAACAAACTCATTTGCATTTACAATATAAATATGTTACAAATCAACCCACGCGACACATGACGGAACAAGTCCATAGAAATACGTAATTACAATTAGGTTAATGCTATTGTTAACAGCGGGTTTATAGCAGGTATGTGGGTTAGCGGCTCACCCTTGACCCGCGCCTAATTGCCGCCCTAGGCTTTTAGCACATGACCAGCGGTTTAGGCGACTGACGCGACTACACTCATTGTCGCTATGGTGAAACTATTCGCTGATTGGCAAGGGTTGTAGGTCATGTTGGAGAAATGGTTAACTTATTCAGTAATTTAACACGACTGAAACATGATGATAAAAATGTAGTGTTAAATTTTAAGCAGACTCTTCAAAAAAATATTCTCATGAGTTGTGACGTATATCTTACATGAAAGTAGAAATGTCTTTACCATCAGCTTTTTCTGATGTCAAAAAAAATATCAATACGTTTCTCCGTAGACTACGACCCAAACCAGCAGAAACTGTAAGAAAAAATCATTTAACAACCTTGGAACATAATATGATGAGAGTAGGTACGTCAACAAATCCTGCAATAGATGTGAATGTTTGATTAAGTCAAATTCAGAAACCAGACGCAAAACTTCATTTTGGTGGTAGAAATTTAAATCTTACGTATATTCAAACTGCGATTACCAAATTTCAAATACCCATCTGCCCTTGAACAAGTTTCGCAGCCATTAAACGTATCCAATATTTGATCCAGTCCAGACAAGTACAATTGGGTCACTTAGGCCCATAAAACTTTGGGAGAGGCCGATTATGAGTTGTGGGCGGAGTGAGCTATAAAAACCATTTAATTAGCTGAAAGTTACCTCACGGCAGTGACATAACACATGGAGCAGGGAGCATGGCGTGCCTTCCAGCTCTAACTCAACTGGAACGGCTCGACGCGATCGAATGGCGGGGCGCGGCGCTGACGCACATACTGCCTCCACGCACCGCCAGATATATAGCCAATGGTCACTTGATGTAATAGGAATTTCACAAATACTAATTGCGTCAATGATGGACTAGACTGTCTTGATTTGTACCTGCATTAATGTCAAGGTAAATGTGGTGTTTTCAAATATCATGAAGATATGAATACTTCAAAAATATATTCAGCAAATTACATAGCTCCACTAAGACGACTAATAAGTTATGGATTGTAGAAGTTTAACAAGGTAAAGTTATGAAGGATTTTACTATTCTTTACACAGAAAAGTAGAACTTGTCATAAATTACTCTTGGCCAATAACTACTTAAAACATGTAGTTATTGGTAGCCCAAGCAATCACACAACCTTTTAGAAACGGCATTCTAAAAATGCAGACTTGTTAAATTTGACTTGATGTAAGCAATAGTTTACATAAGTAAACAAATATAGCAGTAATTTAGTGTGGGTGCGGTGTGCGTGCAAACTCGTGGAATATGCGGTGTGATTACTCAAATATGGCGCTGGCCGAGTGCTGGCGAGTCCAGATTGGCGACCGATGCGGGCCTGGCGTGCCCAACACATCGCTACACGACCTTTGCTGATATCAAGTTTATTTATAGAATAATATTTTGACAATTTCATAATTGGGTAATTTAAATGCTTTATTTATAAAGAATTTAATATTAATTAGTCCAGAGTATTTGATATTAGGAATGTCTGAGTCAGTAGCAGGTTAATAAACCCAAAGTCAATGTCAGTCAAATAGAAGCACGCAAACACCTGACATGACTGTGTATAAATAATTAAACATTTATAAAACTTAGATAGTAGATGCGCTACAAGCCGAAAACGCCGAAAAGCCGCGGCGAAACGAAGGAGTATTGTTACTTATAAAAAACAAAATTCTTCCAATTTCATGTTCTAAATCAAAGACTTTCTAGATCTACAAATGAATCAGATAATGCTAGAATTTGATTCCATGATCAACGAGATTCCCCAGTTCCCGGCACGTCATTAGGGCAATCAAAACATCATTTAAGACGTTAAATGCGTTTGAAGTGTTCCATCGGATCGTATCGTCTGGTAAACGAGCAGGAGAGTGCCAGGGATCTCTCGGAACATCAACACTTTGTACGCACAGTTTTATTGCAGTCGTTAGTTTGATGGAACGCAAAGAAGCGAAAACAATGAATGAGAATTGAAATTTAAATAAATACATTAATGTTAAGTGTTAAAGATTATATTAGGTGCCGATTTTTTATTAATGTATATTGAATGTTATAAATCTTATTGATACAAAAAAAAAATGGCAAGTTACCGTGATTACCTCATGTTTTAGCAATTTTAAAAGGAGGCGTACATAATGTATTTAACGCTAAACAGTGCTCTATCTCATTGTATGTCGGCTTAGATGATATATGTATTTTCACACAAAATACTCGTATTGTAGCTATTTTTTTATTCTATTTCAAAATAATCATGAATGTGTGGTGGCGAGTTTTAGCAAGTAGTGCCGTGAAATTGCAATTACTGCGGATCCCGTCTTCGCGTCAAGGTCTTGTGTTACACAGTTCGTAAAGGTGTTTTTGTTTTGTACTTTGCAAATAACAAATACTTATTTATATTTTCATCGGTTACAACATATTGAAAATATTTTTTAATAAGCCCCATTCGCTTATACGAGTAGGTAAAACTAAATATCATCTATCCGATAGACATATCTTATCACATCAAATGACATTTTCTGCTTTAATTTACTGGTCCAGCATTGGTAGGTGACCCTATTTTTGTGAGATCAGTCACTTTCGGTAAATCTGGTGCCAATTGCATCTTTACCTTCACCTGATTGTAATAGTTCAATAAACAAAATACTTCTTAACCCTGAAAATGTCTGCTCGAGACTCAACAATTAGACCCTGACATTTAGCTTCTTCGCGGATCATTATCACATATTTGGTAAACAGAGCCTCGGCGAGCCGTAATCTTTGTTGTGGTAATACGGATGACGAACGTATCTTGTTGTGTGTCTACACTCATTGTTGTCTGAGTGTCAATTAAATGGGCTAAATGGGTAGAGACAAATGATTAATTTTCACTGTATTTATCATTCGAATGAGTTGTGAACTTGAAGTTCCTATTAAATGAAATGTTGCGAAAATCATGTAAATAAAAATATTCAATGTAGTTGATTATTTTTGTGGTTTTTGTCTACTTAGTGATTATCTCATTGCGTGAATCAAGATTTTTAACATAAGTTAAGATTTGTCGAGTTATCCACCGTGTTGACTATTTTAAGTTGTTCATTATTCGCGCAAATTGGAATATTAAATAAACTTTAAAGTTTTTAGCAAATTAATCCTTGCTTTTAAAGAGTATTTCTGATCTCGAAGGTGTTTATTTTTTTTCATTTCACATTTTTTCATATGTAAACTGCAGGCTTAAAGTTTATTGACTAAATCTATTGAAAACGAATAATTATTAAGTCCACTAAATAAAGACAATATACGATATTGCACTACCAAAGTTTTATCACATAAAACATATTTCGCGATGTGAATCAATTAGGGTTGGACGTGGGGCGCGCGTCCGAGTTCCGTCCGGCGCTCGTCCGGCCGCTCCCGGCACACACGTCAGGTCAAGGGCACCTCCCTTCGCTAATGTTTGAATAATTTCAGCTTGCACCAAATATCTGCGGAACTACCCGGTAACTTCAGTCCATAAGGAAAGGTTGGAAGAATTGTTTGTTAATTTCATTTGTATATAATATTTAGATAATAAATGTTTATTTGAACTACTGTAATTGTTTTTACTTATAATTAACTTAACTCGTTTTTCCATATTCTCTGAAATAAATTATTGTTATAAGCAAAATTGAATTGTTATTAGCAAAAGTTATACTTGTGAATATTTGTCTGCAAGCTTCAATACAATAAAAAAATAAAAACCGGGCAAGTGCGACTCAGACTCGCGCACGACGGGTTCCGTACCATCATCTATAAAATAAATAACATAAACTCACGCCTATATCCCAGAAGGGGTAGGCAGAGGTGCCAGATCACCCACATTTCGCCTTGTATGTTCCGTCCCACGATGTGATAGGTGGCGAGCCTATCGCCATATCGGGCACAAATTCCCGACTCTGGGCTGATACTGAATAGAAAAATCCAATATCACTTGGCCCAACCCGGGATTCGAACCCGAGACCTCAGCTTTGTAACCGTACTTTAGTACAACTACGCCACCGAGGCAGTCATCTATAAAATAAACCCTAAAATCACGTTTGTTCCTGTTTATTAAGATCGAGGTAAAAATTGCTTAAAATTACGTTTGCTGTATGGGAGCCCCCCTTTAAAATTTACTTTATTTTTATTTAATTATATATTTTTAAAGGTAATAAACAAATAAATATTCAGTGAAAATTTTAAGCGTCTACCTCATTGATATACAAAAATAACCCAATGGTCTACCTGTTACCGTAATTAATATTGATCCAAAAAATACGAACAATACGTTTTTTGTATGGGGACCCCCTTTAATATCTTCATTTTTTTACTTTTAGTATTTGTTGTTAAAGCGGCAACGGAAATACACAATTTTAGCTTTCTAGCTATCACAGTTTATGAGATACAGCCTGGTAACAGACAGACAGACAGCGGAGGCTTAGTTTTAGGGTTCCGATTTTACCTTTTAGGTACAGAACCCTAAAAAAGACTAGTTATAAAATGAGCAGAATTGTAAAGTATAGCCACATATCAAGTCTCAGTCGTAATACACATAAATGAGTAACTCGTTTGCATAACGTAGTAGTAGTAACCTACTTGTATAAGTCATAACAGCCATTTAACATTGTCGAGTTAAGAGTGGTAACTGCAGGTTACCGTCACTAAGCGGCAGTGGTGACTTGCACCGTCATGTCCGTTGCTGATGACTGACCAGTTAATCTAGTTACAACAGAGTACAGACGTAGTGGTACTAACCGCTTCCCACTACAAGCTGCTACTAACTACAAGGTAACTGCAAAAACTATAATCAACGTCGCATTACGTACAAATACGGATTACTAAGGTTCATTAGCAGGGATTCCTGCTAATTGAAGGATTAAACTTGTAATCTACAACGCTCAATCTGTACTGTAATGTAATTATTTGTTATTACACACGCAGTATCTTTGGAATTTATTCCCTTGTAATAAAACTTTGGGAGAGCAACCGGTAATAAAATTATACCTGAGCCATAACATAGGGCGTTGAGGTCTACAAAAATGAGCTGATACAATATCATTAAAGAAGATATAAGTGTAGGGTCTAACGATAGAGGTAAAAGATGGGACGACGAGTGCAGCATGTTTGACGTTGACACCGGCAGAGAAAAGTCCAGGAAGACCGAAAAGTATTCTTCTAGCCAAGAAAAAACAGCAGGAAGAAAATATCTTTCTAGGATCGATCTATCGTAATTGACTTTGAATGTTATTGTGCCTTATTTTATTATTTGTTTCCACGTAACTAAGCACTTAGATAATTAACAAAAAAAATAGTCTAGCAAACATAATGCTTCTGTACAAGTCGGGTGAACAACAACTAATTAGTACTTATAATTAAGACTGTGGCAATAAACATGTTTGTCTTGTTATTGCGTACATCTGATAAGTTAAAAACATTTTATTGTAAGATGAAATAACTGTTGGAACAATATTTCTACACCTTTCGAGCTTCATAATCCAACTCCATTATTCCTTACTATCCATTAATATTTCGCTTAGGTATATTTTGGTAATTATGTATTAACTAAAGTAGAAAAGTAATGGCATAATACTTTCTACACTACTTAGGAGAAAGCAATTGCAAGAGTTGGATTTTACAATCATATTACCAACATATGTTATTAAGCATATCACTGCTTATTGTAAATTGTATATACATACATGCCTAATGTCTATTGATTTTCTGAACACGGGTTTGTGTACAGTATAAGTCCCATTGTTGTCTGCCGTAAGATATTGAGATCGGGTGAAATTCGTGACAGTATGCTAAATGGATTATTTTCTTTTCGATAGTGTTTACTTGCTAAAGGACAAATTTAACATCTGGACCTATACGTAACTTTTAAAATTATGATTTTGTTACCAGACATAATAGAATAAAACTATAAGGATGATGGCGACTAATGACAACTGTTGCTGAATGCAAGGATAGATGCGAACCTATGTGAACATGGATGAATGCTGTTTATAGATTGAATTGCTCTTTCATGTTGCAGTTTATTAGGTACAAATCAGATTTCTGACAAATTTAGTCAAAACAAAACCAGCATCTATTTATACAATATATTGTTGGGAATTTGAGACCCATTTCCTTTGTACTGAGCTAACTGATATTAACCGTGTATAAACAACAAATTATAACCGTTACACATGTAGGCAAATTTAATGCGATATTTTACGACGGCACGGTTTGGCTGGGCCCGATACAGGCCAGGATCAAAGCCGGGCCAATGTCAAGGAAGCAATAAACTACATATCAACAAACTGTTGCGTCACGTCCGCAATACTCCGCGTTACAACGCTAGGGCCCGCTTCCATACCACTGAAAAACTTCGCGCGCACGCTAACATTTTCTTACAAACTTTCGAATTGTTTTGGTTTGAAAATATCAATATTTTTAAGCATATTAGTTGTTCTGCGTCATTTGTAATTGAGTTGTTAATACCGTTCGTTCGATATATATAGAGATAGATAAACAATTACTCGGAGTATTCTCGTCTTGTGATGTCATGTTCGGAATCCATTATTAAGTTTGTTAACTGATGTATACACTTTTATGTCAATAAAAGATAAACGAGACACTGACTGTGAAATGTTGAAATGAGAATATCTGGCATCAGAATTAGTTATGAGAACGTAAATTTTACCCAAGAAAATCATTCCCTTAGCAAAGTAACTTGAGATTCACAATGAATTACATCCAAACATTGCAGGCGGGCCGCTAAAAGTTATAAAAACAAACCCAGCAGCCAAAGAATGCAATTAAGCGTAGAAACGTAGATAGTAATTAACGCAGAGTTAATTCATCACTCGGACAGCCAGTCTAATTGGTGCACGGCTATAAAATTCCACAATGCGCGTTGTTTGCCATATCACAGCGAATTATTAACACGTGTAGTACCTACTGAGTCGATGCGAATGTTACTCCAAAACTCCTTACAGCTTCCGACCGCATAATTAGTGGGCTGTTTCTAACGTGTCTGTGTTTACGAATTAGGAAGGAATATTCCGAATGTTAGGTTTATTTCCGTGGAACAGTGTTAACGCGAGATAATTATGTTAATTTGTTTAATCGAGGAAATATGTATCATAGATAATGTAACTTGGTACCGATTGTAAAAAGTTGAGACCATTAAATGAATTTAAACATAAATGGTGCTGAGGGCATACTGTCTTGACTTGACACTAACTGGTGCGTGATCATATTTATCATGCATTGTAGTTTGAGAATACATCGTAAAAAACCGCAGCTATCCAGGCTTTTACGAAGTCTCTACAAGAAAAAAAAAAAACAATGATTTACAGTAACACACACTCGAAAAGTGTGGTAAACAATCGCAGAAGAGACACATCACTCTCAGAGTCTCGTCACTCTTGATAGCCTGTATACGGATAGAAGTAGACTCTTATCTAGGTAACGCCGGCTCTGGAAAGAGACGCTTAGGGCCTTATTAATAAACTCGGATGAGCGAGGGATTAAATTTTAGCCAAAACCTTTAAAATTGACTAATTTATATTGACCGTTCCTTTTACTTTTAAAATCAGTGGATTGCCATAACAGGATTATCATGTCAGGCTGAAGAATATAGATTTTTTTTAAATATAGTCATTACTGTGTAGCTATTCATAATAATAGATTGAATTCTCTAGCCCAATGCCTAAAGTTAATCCTTCGCTCATCCGAGTTTATTAATGAGGCCGTAAGGGTTTATCCGCAATGAGCGAAACGGTTTACAATCAACAGATTTATATCGGATGTTGTGTGAGCGAAGAGTCTCTCATAGTTTATGTTGCCCCCGACACAATTCTTGTCTCTTAATGTTTGCTTAGCACTTTGTAATTGTTAGTGCGGTGAATTGTAATGTTAAGCTGGAGAGTGGTATGCGAGGTGGTGAGACAGCGTGCGGTTTGCGGCTGCGGCGTCTGGCGCGGACACTTGATTAAATCTGGATCCCGACCTTCGCCTCAATAGCCCACTCGTTAGTGCACGCTCGCGATCACATACATCGGGCTTATACCAAATACGTCGACGCTAATTAAGGTAGAACACGTCTAATGCAACGCCGACTAATGAAATGTTACGCATGTGCACAGCAAATTGAAATTTATGATTAATTTTGTCAGGTGCTGGTATACCTGGTATTTCAAGAATGCTACCGAAAACGAAGCCGGGTGGTAGTTTTAGTGACTACAAATACAATGCAACTAAAAATTTCGCAAAGAAACGCGACAATTATTTTTTATGATTTTTTAAATATCGTCATTTATGGGTGGTAAATATGGATTTACAAAAAACAGCAAAAACTATGGAGTTTTTGCTAAAATAATAATTTAAACTCTTTTATACCTTAGAGTATTTATAAATAAAAGGGTATACACTATTATTTTAAGAAAAAAAATATTTACCACCCATATATGGCCATAGGAAAAAAATAACAAAAAAAAAAGACGGGTTGCACTCCGGGAGTGCCGGCAGAAGTGAAAACTTGATTATTAACGTTGAGCATGTTTGATATTTTGGAATGGTTAGGGAATAATTTTGCACCAATTGCTTTATCAGTATAAAAGTACTATCATTTATGTGGTAGAATACAATATTCATTTATTGCGCTATCGTACACAAACATGACAATTTATATTACATTAAAAATTTAACACTTTAAAACTATTACAATTATTTTATATTAAAAAGTTTATCTCTCCGAAAAATCAACTTTCATCCATAATTTCAACGACTTTATCACCATCATCATTACCAGAACTATCATCGCCAATCTCTAAAACTGATACGATAGGTTTATGGTAGCTGAAGCAGGGCTCGGAACCGGTTTAAAGAGAGCGGTTAATTCTGATAAAATACCGGTAAATTATATCGCTCCTACGTTAACCGGTTAAAATAATGAACGGTTTCAAACTAACCCAAACGATAAAGGTTACCGGTTAATTCCGCATGAACGATTTAGTATCGGTATTAACCGGTTAATTCCAAAACAAGTAATACGCAACGCACGATGCAAGGTCAAACGTGTGCCGTGTGCAGTTCGGGTAGATTCATGTTATGACATGTTTTGTGTTTATGTCAAGATACCGCGTGCGGGCTCGTTTCTCGTCTATTGTATTCAGTGTTACCAACCCTACTGTTTTAACAGTAGATTTGCTGTTTTTACATTTTAGTCCCTGTTTTCTGTTTTATTCTTTATTTTTAGTGCTTTTCAATTTGCATTTAGGCGGCACCTATCACATTATATAAATTTATTTTCATAACGAAATTATGCAATAAAACGCAATTACACTAGATAGCAAACATTTTCCACATTGTGTGAATTGGTAAAGAAACTTTTGTGCCTACCAGCGCCGCCGTGGAAAGATTTTTCTGAGATATTAATTTTATGAAATCCATATTACGGAACAAATTATCGACCACAACTATTAAAGGAATATTACGTAAAAATCTGAAATAACCGATTGCTACTCATTTGAAGCCACATGAAGAAATTTTACAAAAACATGTATGTGTTAAAAAGGGAAGATGAGTCAGAAAATATTGTAGATGAGGCAGTTGAGGATGATCAATATTATAATTAATCAATGTATGTGACTTCTCGTGAGTAATAAAAGTAGGTGATTGTTTTAATTAAATGAGGAAATAATAAAAACTGCTTATTTTTACTTTACCTACTGTTTTCTCCTGTTTTTTTGTGGATGAACTACAGTTTTTTAGTTTCTTGGGGTTGGCAACACTGATTGTATTAGAAGTATTCAATAGAATTGGACGTGCAAAACGCAACTCCGTTTTGGGTACTAAACAATTTGAATTAAAATTGTTTAATACTTAATTTAAAGTTGTGGATCGGTTACTGTTCAACTGTTGTGATGGGGAGAAAAAAAAATTATTCGTTCTTTCGATATGAAAATTTCAAATTTCAAAAATTCACATCGAATGACATAACTCAAGTTTTGAAACAACTGTTAACCGATGGTATTATTATTCTTAGTATTATCTACTGTTGTTAAATAATATTTTTTACCTCTTTTTTATCATGTTAATTTAACTGTCATATTTTATGATATGGTCAGGGATGCTCCTATCTAGTGGTCATAGCCTGTCCTAGTATAGGTGCTGCGAGTACGCGACCTCGGCCCCCGAGCTACTGCAGTCACCTTAACTTCCCGTCCGTGACTGCAGTATCCACTCCCTCAGGCCATACTCTCCTTTCCTATAACATCCTCAACCCACAAATCCTATTTCCTTTCCCTGGTTAATGGCGGGCAGCAGCGTCATCAACGCCAGTCTCCTACTTCGCTCGCCAACCCGCCTGCCTGGCGAGTATTGGCAAATACCCCCTTAATAGCGACACATATAGAGACCAGGCCCCCAGGCCCGGCAGCCCCACTATGCCTGGCTATGGTAGAGGTCATGGTTACGGTGAGGCAGGGGGTACTAAGAATCCCCGGGATGGTCCCGGCTACCACCCCCGACGACGACTGGCCCTGGTAACACACAACATACGCACATTAAGGACAGACGAGAAGATTGTCGAACTGAAAGAAGAATTGAGCAAGTTACACTGGGATATTCCGGGGTTATCGGAAGTCCGAAGAATCGGGGAGGATACGATAACCCTGAAGTCTGGTAACCTGCTCTTCTACCGGGGGACGACCAACAGTCCCGAGGAGGTGTCGGATTTCTCGTCCACAAGTCTCTCCATAAACAACATCGTATCCATCGAAAGTGTGTCGAGCAGGGTAGTATACCTTATACTCAGAATATCTAAAAGATATTCGTTGAAGGTCATACAGGTATACGCGCCGACCTCGACACACTCAGATAAAGAAGTAGAGGAGACGTATGAGGACATAAGTCGGGCCATACATACTTCCAAAACCTACTTCAACGTTGTTATGGGGGACTTCAACGCAAAGTTGGGCAAGAGAAGCGATGCAGAGTTGAAAGTGGGGCAATTTGGACATGGGCAACAGAACCTCAGGGGTCAGAGTTAATCGTTTTGATTGTCTAGGAAAAACCTTGCAGTGGACGAGCTAAACAGCGGTTTGGTAGAAACTGTCCATACGGTGGGATCTAAGTATTTTAGACCTCGCCGTAGAGATAGACCACAAAAACTCTCGATCCACACTCTTGACCTCATGGCCGAACGTCGATCTTTGACGCTGCAGTCTTCCGTTGACGCCGAAGTATATCGGCAGCTCAATAGACGGATCTGGAAGTCCTTGCGACACGATGTCCGTGCTCACAATACTGTGAGCATTAAGGAGACAATTGAGCGGAACGGAGGCTCCAAAGCGTTTGCAAGAGACTTGTCTATTGGGCAAAGCCAGTTGTTTAGGCTGAAAATGGATGATGGCCGCATGGTATCGACTAGGGCAGAGTTATTAAGAGAGATCGAGAGGTTCTACGGACAGCTTTACACCTCGGTTGCCTAACCTACTGTTAGCTCGGCTAAAGACCCGAGAGCCGAGTTAATCCGACACTTTAGCGATGATATCCCGGACATCAGCCTGTTTGAGATTGAGATGGCCCTCAAACATCTTAAAAACAACAAGGCGCCGGGTGAGGACGGAATCACTTCAGAGCTTCTGAAAGCGGGCGGAACACCGATACTGAAAGTCCTTCAGAGGCTCTTCAATTCCGTTCTCCTCGAGGGCTCAACGCCGGAGGCATGGAGTAGGAGCGTGGTGGTCTTGTTCTTCAAAAAAGGTGATAACACTTTGCTGAAGAACTACAGGCCCATCTCGCTCCTGAGCCATGTCTATAAGTTGTTTTCAAGGGTCATCACAAATCGTCTCGAAGGCAGGTTTGATGACTTTCAGCCTCCCGAACAAGCCGGTTTCCGAAAAGGCTTTAGTACCATAGACCATATCCATACGCTTCGGCAAGTTATACAAAAAACCGAGGAATATAACTTGCCGCTTTGTTTAGCGTTTGTGGACTATGAGAAAGCCTTTGATTCGATCGAGACTTGGGCTGTGCTACAGTCTCTTCAGCGGTGCCACATAGACTATCGGTACATCGAAGTGTTGAGGTGTATATACAACAACGCCACCATGTCGGTCCGAGTACAGGATCAGAGCACGAAGGCTATTCCACTACAGAGAGGCGTGAGACAGGGAGATGTCATATCTCCGAAATTGTTCACTGCCGCGCTGGAAAATGCCTTCAAGCTCTTGCAGTGGAAAGGATTCGGCATCAACATCAACGGCGACTATATTACTCACCTTCAATTTGCCGACGATATTGTAGTCTTGGCAGAATCGCTGGAAGACCTTAGCACTATGCTCGAAGACCTTAATCGAGTTTCCCAACAGGTGGGTCTTAAAATTAACATGGATAAAACGAAGATCATGTCGAATATCCATGTTGTGCCCACCCCTATTGGAGTTGGGGGCTCGACTCTCGAAGTTGTAGACGAATATGTCTATTTAGGACAAGTGGTCCGGTTAGGCAGGTCTAACTTCGAGAGAGAGGTCAATCGGAGAATCCAACTCGGTTGGGCAGCGTTCGGGAAACTTCGCGACGTCTTCTCGTCCAAAATACCTCAGTACCTAAAATCGAAAGTCTTCGATAGTTGTGTGTTACCAGTGATGACATACGGCACCGAGACGTGGCCTCTCACTGTGGGCCTCATTAAAAGGCTCAAAGTCACTCAACGAGCAATGGAGCGGGCTATGCTCGGTGTTTCCCTACGAGATCGAATCAGAAATGACGAGATCCGTAGGAGAACCAAGGTTACCGACATAGCCCATAGGATTGGCAAGTTGAAGTGGCAGTGGGCCGGGCACATAGCTCGTAGAACCGATGGCCATTGGGGCCGAAAGGTTCTCGAGTGGAGGCCACGTACAGGCAAGCGAAGTGTCGGACGCCCGCCTACAAGGTGGACGGACGATCTGACTAAGGTCGCAGGAAGTCGCTGGATGCAGGCCGCTTCCAACAGGTCATTGTGGAGATCATTGGGGGAGGCCTATGTTCAGCAGTGGACTTCCTGTGGCTGATATGATGATGATGATGATAAAAAGACAACAAGAACAAGACGTGTGCTCGAAACACGATCTTGCCTACTTTGGAATTCACACATTTTATACATAAGTATTTCTAATATGTGTACACGGCATTGTTGCTTAACATTTTTCCACGGTAAATTTATTCTCAATGTGTAATCTATGTTTGCGTACAGAATTTAATCAATTATAGTATGATATAATTGTTTGATGTGTGATTTAATATTAATTAAATCATTGATTCTGACAATAAAACAGTTGCAAACTCGAATGTTCTAGTACCACAGGTTATCACAGACTTAGGACTGTTTATAATAAGCGCCAACTAGGATTAATTTCATTTTAAAAAATATATTATTTATTTGTTTATATAGAGATGAGATAAAGAGTACATTAAAATCGACTCTTCTATCCCTAAAAGCTTAGTCATTGGCAGACGCGAAAACCGTCCTTTGTCAATGAAATTAAAAGAAATAAAAACGTACGCGGGCTCTCTGACGACCCGTACGCACCATATCAGTCGCGCTCTTTACCATAGTTTTGTACTCTTTAAGAGTAAAGAACTACTAGATTGTAAGTTTTTGTCTTACGCATAGAGATGCGTAAGACAAAAACCTACAATGTGTTTTCAGCTTTACTCTATGCGTAAGACAAAAACCTACAATGTGTTTTCAGCTTAAGGAACGACGGAAGGTATTCGGTACTGAGCTTGGTTTTAACCGGTTAATTATCGCTCGATATCGGTTATCGAACCTAAATTCGTGTAAACCGGTTTTCCATGGTAACCGGTATTATGTTAACCTATAACCGAAATTGAGTTTTATTGAGGTCAATGTCCGAAACCGGTTTGGAAATTTAACCGGTTTCCGAGCCTTGAGCTGAAGTAAGAAACGAACAGTTTTGATTCGAACCTATTTAAATGTCTAATAAAGACCGCATCAATAGTAGTTTTGTATTTCGTTGTGCTAAGATTGCGATCATTCGACATAGTTAAACCAAATTCATTATTTAAAAATTCAATTAATAGTTGATTTTTATCGTCTGCGAAGTTTATGTTGAAATCTCCACTCAAAATCATTGGCAATTCATCAAAGCTTTATAAACTGACAGCTAACTGACAGCTGTCTACTCTCCTTACTGTCCTCCTTAGCTGTCTACGCTTTTTCGATCAGGTCACGTGTCCTGACGCGAGTTTAAGATTTTATACCCATTACAGAAAAAGTGTTCAACGCCGCTAAAGAAGTTTTCACTTCAATAAAATAGAATTTAAAGAAGAGGTTAATATTGTAAAGTCTTTCTTTCAGGTGATATAAAAGCAGCTCGTCGCTATCGTAGCTCGCAGCTCTACAAGGTAAGTATGGCAACAGTTTATTACTATAGCCCCTAATACGGTTGACCACGTTTGTGGCGACCAGTTTCTTGATGTATTGGTAAGTATAGGTACTAGTGGGATTGCAAAATTTTTGGAGTGTTGGGTTTTAAGAAAAATCGTATTTTGCCTGCTCTCAATTGTCGAGCTCGTCAAGACGATTCCTCTGACTCCAAACACGGGGGGTTTACTTTAAGAAATGACGGAGTTATGCCTGGACAAATATTTTAGGGGAGAGAGGGAGGAATTTGGGGATTTGGTTGGGGCCAATCTGTAGAGCTCACCGAGCCGGTTCCAACGATACCAAACTCGGTGGGTCTACGATCTATATTGGCCGAGATAGGATTGGGGGGGGGTGAGGTAAATTTTCGGGGTGGGGGTAAGGGAGGGGGGGGGGGAGGAAGGTTTCGTGGGGAGGCTAACTTAAATTAATTTTTTGGAGGTAAAATATTTTTTTTTGGGGGGGTAATTTTTTGCGTAATTTGGGATTTCTGGCGGGGTCAATTTGTAGCCCTCACCAAGACGGTTCCAAGGATACCAAACTCGGTGGGTCTACGATCTATATTGGCCGAGATAGGATTGGGGGGGGTGAGGTAAATTTTCGGGGTGGGGGTAGGGGAGGGGGAGGGGGGGGGGTAGGTTTCGTGGGGAGGCTAATAGGCACTATTTCGGAATAAGGGTGGGGGAAGGCAGGGGGGGGGGGGGGGGGGCTATGGGACAATTTTGGAAAAAGTGGGTGAAACTGAAAAAAAAACGAAACAGTAGGCCCAGGCATACATTTTCGCCGCGCTGTAGAGACCATAGCTGTCTACTCTCCATCCGTCCTACTAAGATGTTTATAAAGCAAACGTCATTGCCGTCCTACGCTTTTTCGATCAGGTCACGTGTCCTGACGCGAGTTTAAGATTTTATACCCATTACAGAAAAGTGCTCAACGCCGCTAAAGAAGTTTTCACTTCAAAAATGTCGCTTTTTTTGCAACTTTTTCTGTTGTATTGTGTCTGAAGTCGCTTAAACTACCACCCGGCTTCGTTTTCGGTAGCAGTCTTGATATACCCTGTATATTACTTACCTACTATGAATAGTTTTAAATAATAAATTAGAGAACTACCAAAAACTAAATAATTGAATTTATATGATAGTATAATCAATTATTTTGTAAATATACATAGATTATAAGTACTATGTATTGACTTGTCATAAGAGCTACCTATCAAAAACATCCTGTAAAAAATACCAAGTCTCGCAACTCAGTTTTTCTACCGCAAAAAGTTTTGAGATCTATGTAATACCAAGTCGATTAAATTATTTATTCCTTGCTTAAGGGACCTTCTGCATAAAGTTATTATCATATCAATATTAAAAATCCTTTACGTTTTAAATAAATAGATCGACTTGGCCAGCAGCATTATGTATAAATTGTACGATACATCTTGTTACGATGGCATGGATGGCAGGATGTTTTTGATAGGATCTCACGTCTTTTTGTAGAGTCCTACTTTTTTCCTTTTCGGTACTTTTTACTTCTAGAATATGAATAACGATTTTTCTTAAAGCCTCTGACTTATGGTTTTTTCTTATTTTTGTAGGTATCAATTTATCAAAAATATAGCGGATTTGATTATTACTGTTCTTTCTTTCATGGTAATTGATAATTTCGAGCTATTTAGTTTATTTATTTGCAAGTTTTTCTTCGTCATATTTTTCTAGAGGAATGTTATACAGTTTCACGGGCTGAATACACCCTTTTCCTCTCTATACCCCCCTCCTGTTATGCCTCATATATATAGATACCTATCTACAACTAGTATTACATTATATACGGGTACAATGATTCATTAACTGCAAATGCAACTTTGTAATCCTATACATTTATATGGGATTACAAAGTTATTCACGCAATTGGTGTATCTAGAATAAACTAGACAGAAATTATGAAATGTTTAAGTTTTCCCTTTATTTAGACACTAAACACTAATTATATTATAAATTTGAAGGTTCTATATCTGCTAGAAGTGCCTTAGACTTTTGATGATCGGTCAGTCAGTCAGTCAGTCAATTCTTAAACTACTGGTTCAAATTGAATGAAATTTCAAATATACCGTGTTTACACAATGCCTGCTTAGTAACTGAAAATTCAGACTTCTTGCTTTAACCACAACAAAGTTATATAAGGGTAGAAAATGGTCTGAATTGCTTCGAGAAAAGGATGGTACGACCGTGCCGCTTTTTAGCTCGACTTGGACGTGCCCCCAGATTTAATTGCCTATATTAGCAATAAAGAAAAATAATGTTCTGAAATATAATTAATAATTTAGTTCTGATCTTCAAAGAAGAACATATGGGATAATTTCGTACTTCATGTATTCATTGATGCACCATCTCCAGTGATTATAGGCTTAGAATATGGCGACTGGAGGAACCGGTCAAGTTCTAAGTGGTATTTTACTAATAGTTATGACTAGGCATGACGCTTAGCATCATGCCAATGGCTCGTCTCGTCATTCTGAATAATACAAGACCCGGCTTGTTTGACATCCTCTAAGAGAAAATTTACACCCCCTTTTATATTATTAATCACAGAAGTTTCAGCAAAGTATAATATATCTTAAGTAGAAGCTAAGCGAAAATTCCAAGCCAGACATCGATACAGACATGTACAAGTGTATGCGACTGTCGCAACTAGTTATTTAATCCGACCCGGAGTTCACGTATGACTGCAGACTGTAGACGTAAAGCCGCCAATTGAGTTTATCCACAACAAAACTTTCGTTTCCTGCTCACTTGACAAGCGCGGTGGAGCTGCTTTCCAATTCTTTGAATCTCACCCGGAGTCGACTGAACTTGGGCTAGATATTGGAGCAGCTAGGAGTCATACATGATGAGTGCACGCGTACTTTACTCCAACTTCTACGATAAAGCACGCCGCTGTATTGCTAGCCCCACAATGTAGGTATCTAATCATTACTGTCTCAAAATCTGTTAGGGGCGAAATTATCACCGTAAGAGTTTAATGCATATCAATATTATTATGGAATGTCCAATTAAGTGTACCGGTAATTTGTGCACCGCCGTTGGCTGTGTAAGCGGGTAGACTTAAATAATCGTATTCGAATTCAACAAAATCAATATTATAATGCATTAACATACAAAGTTGACACTTTGTTGAATAGTTTTTAATATTCTATTTCAGACACGTAAAAGACTATCTTCAATAATTTTGCACTGTGGTCCTTTTTCGACCGTATTCGCTACCCATACTGTATGTTTGCATATTTAAGATGAATATTCGCATATGTATATTCCGTCCTCGATGGCAGCTGGCGCTAACACAGTTGGAAGTAGGTGCCTCAGGAGTATGTTCCGTGACCCTGGCCCGCTTGCCTGCGCAGGCATGTACTATGACACCTGCTTAGTGCTTACACATTATCACTAACATGGTGTCACACGCTGCATATATCAGTTCTTTTATAACCTTGTCAATACACAACTTTACTATATTGTTGCAACTTAAAAGAGGAGGCATAGAGTCAAGACCGAGATGATTCTTATTTCTATTTGGTAATAGAGTTCGTGCACTTTTTTGATATTTAATGTGATTCAAACTTAAGCCCACTCTTGTTACAAGAAAGAAACACAGAAAACAGAAATTATTGTGCATTAATTTTCTTCTATTTTGTAAGGTAAATATTTTGGAAATGATCTAACGATATTTTTCTTAACAAATTTATACATTTTAAAATATTTGCTTAGGGATATGGATAATGTCGTTGTGATCGCTAACGTTTCCGCTTTTGTAATCTGTTTTGAGGCTTATGATAACTATTATAATAACATTATAAGAATAACTGCGAAAGGCAGGGTTAGTTGTTCAAGGGAGAGTTTTTATTTCAATTTAATAATTTAAACAAAATTACAATTACATACATAAACTCGCGCCTCGCCTTGTGAGTTTCGTCCGACGATGTGATAGGGGGGAGCCAATCATCATACCGGGAGCAAATTCCTGACTTCGGAGTGAATAGAAAAATCCATTATCACTTTGCCTGACCTAGGATTCGAACCCGAGACCTCAGCTTAGCGATCATACTGTAGTATAAGTGCGCTACTGAGTCTTCAATCGGTAGTGTTCAATTTCTACTTTCGGAGTGTATTCTTATACAGGGTATATCAAGACGGCTACCGAAAACGAAGCCGGGTGGTTGTTTAAGCGACTTCAGACACAATGCAATAGAAAATTTTGCAAAAAAAAAAGCGACAATTTTTTGTTTGTAATTTTTTTCCTATGGCCATATTTGAGTGGTAAATAATTTTTTTGTCCTAAAATAATAGTGCATACCCTTATTTATAAAAACTCTAAGGTATAAGGCAGTTTAAATTATTATTTAAGCAAAAACTATGGATTTACCACCCAAAAATTACGATATTTAAAAAATCACTAAAAATTAATGTCGCGTTTCTTTGCGAAATTTTTAGTTGCATTGTGTTTGTAGTCATTAAAACTACCACCCGGCTTCGTTTTCGGTAGCAGTCTTGATATACCCGGTATAATATACTCCAAATTCATTTACAAAATAGGATGTTTTTCATAAAGCTCTTAAAGTTAAGATCTTATTTCCGGTAATACCTGTGATGGTTCGAATCTAATCGCGTATTATGAATCTCAAGGACTTCGACACCATTAGTGACAACCACAGGTGACAACACATCACTCACCGTGGATCACACGGATGAAGTGATTTGTGCTTTACAAACAACCTAATGGAGTTAAAAGAGATCATGAGGAGTTAATTACATCATACGGAAGGATTACGATAATATCTTAAATATTAGACAAATCTTACGTCTCAAACTTACTGGGTAGGTATCTCATATGTCAAAGAGAGGCCGCCTGGGTTAGTACCACTGCAATGCTTGTTTCTCGCGTCATACAGTAGTGTAAATGCACTGTTGTGTTTCAGTTTGAAGGACATTGTAGCCAGAGTAACTACTTGACATTTTGAGACTTAACATCTTATGTCGTTTCGTTGTTTCTTTCTATGTCTTTGAGTGGTTTTTTCACAGCAGCGATTGCCTTCAAGATAATTCCATCACATATGCTAGGTTAAACCATTTTCTGACCTCGTAAAAAAGAAGTGATTGATGTTTCCATTAAAACCTAAGCGAAATGGTCAGAATTATTGCACTTTTTACGATGCAAACCGCTGCAGTGAAGTTTTGATACGCAACAGATGCGCAAACCGGAACGGTAGGAATTCATAGAACTACTGATAGATTTGTATTAAAAATATACCGACATGACGTGGATTAACAACTTTTTGTTAAAGTGCTTGAATTAAAAATATACAGCCAGGTGAAAATAGCAAATTGTTTTTCTGCTTTCGCGGAACAATATTAGGGAAGTGTTTTGTTTGTGTTAAACCAAAATTAGCGTAAAGAATATTGAAAAATTTATTGAGCGTACCTTAATGAGCTTCTTTATTTTGTTATGGATAAAGACGAGGCTTTCTTTATTGCATAAGTTCGGCAAACGAGCAGATGAGTCATCTAATGATTGATGGTTAATGATTACCAGCTCCCATGAATATCTCCAATGAGTTGTTTATGCTTAGGTGCATCGTCAGCCTCGATTATGGTGATAGAAATGTTCGGTCTCCAGCAATCTCATCATGATTTAGGTACTTATACAACAGCAGAGCTATCACTTACTGCCAGTTTTTTGTGAGACAGCCAGGCTACTCCGGCCAAACCGGTCCATCCCTACATTGTGGCTCTACAGACAGCTATGAGGTTATGCACTACTCCATCAACGATCTTACCCGCTCAGGTACACTCCCATCGCGGTTGTGTTAGTATTAATTTGCACGGAAATAATGATGCCTCAATAATTCATAACACGGATAATATTGAATTCCGACGAGCTTCGTACGCTCTGCCCTTCTGATTAATGAAAGTCAGTATATAAAGTTACGTGTCTATTTAGATCATCAATATTCCGCCAAGATCTATTTTAGGAGTCCTGCATGATCGGTGGCGAAGTCAATGTATCATAAACAAAGTTAATCTTAATACACGAGTATGATTTCATGGCGTTATGTTTCGAATTTATTGAAGTAATAAAAAGTCAGCAACGATATGAACGCAAACATACGCATGACTTAAACCGTGGCGCATAAAAAATAATAAGACACCGAGTGCTCTTTTAACTTCAATCAATATTGTTTTAATAAATATATAAATGGATTTGCACGTGTTATTGTATATTTTAATAAGTGTTTAGTATCTCTTTTATTGATCATTAAACGTCTCAAGACCTGTTTCAGAAATCTATGTTGTTTTGAGAAAATAATATTTACTTACGGAAAATCCAGACTGGAATAAATAAATTCTGTATTTATAAGTGAAAGCTCAAAAGAAACTTCAAACGGATTGCAGAAATTATAACGATATCAAAGCTTACAACTGTTTGAAAGTTAAGGAGTTGTAAAATTTTCACGGAATTTATTTCAATTTCAGTATCTAATTCAGCAGAACTGATACAAATCAAAGTGTTGCTTGTTTATAGTATAGATAATATTTGTAAAGTAAATTTATATAGGTATAGCAATTGGTAAATTAGACTCTATTTTTTATTTTGGCACGGCCTAGTGACTGCACTGCACGTGATGGTAAGCGCAAATGCTGTTAGTTTGATGCTGCATTACGTTCACACAAAATTATCATCTTGCTGCAATAAGCTAGATATTACTATCTTTATCCAACTCAACCCTATCGTTTGCCGTCGTCCAAGTGTTCACTTCTATATGTATAAGCGAATCACTTGATGATTTGCTATGCCGGTTACAAAGACCTACGTAAAGTATTATACATAGGAAATTAATTTCAGATTTATACTATTAAATGATATGTCCCAACACATTCGGTTAGTACAAAAATATTCAATACTTACAGTAATTACATCGGGATTTGTTTACTCCGGTTAATACATTCTGTAGATATTTTGAATCTCAATAACAAACGGGATGGCATTTTTTAGAATCAGTATCTTGTTTTCTAAATTGTTTAATTAGACCATGTAGACCACATGTAGACTAATTTTATCAAAGGTCTATAGTCAATGGGACCTACATAAGCAGATCAGGGAAACGGGTCAATCGCACACAAAGCGTATGGAGAGTAGAGCGTTGTTCAATAAACTGTCGACATCAAAGTGAAACTGTTTATTGTTATTGTCAGCTGTTTGCTGAAACTGTTGTAGCAACAGCGATTGTTGCCGGATACATAGCAAGTGTTCCATGCCGAGCAAATATGGACATGTTATTTTAAATTTAACTTTATTTGGAATTTCTCAGTGATCTCAGAATTGGGAATGCTACAGAACTATTCGGCCTATTATTTCACAGTCGGTGCCAAACTAATACACCACGGAGGCTGTCAATTAAGCAGTTACTTACTTTCCTGCTTAATTCTGACTATAATTCTGACAGTGGACAAGATTTCGTGGATAAAATTTAAAGAAATTCTGAGCTTTTTATTATAAAACCGAACACATTCGGTCCATGGCGTCATCGAGTTAAATTAAGGTAGACAGTTTTCTAACGTCGGGATCGCTTACGACGACCATTCTCGTATAGTTCACGGAGATGGAGAAATCCTTATTCACTCCTGGCAAATAAGAAAATGGGTTTGACGTCAATATCGTGACGCAATCTATGGACTACAAGATTTGAATCCAAAATTTAGACCAAACGAAATTAATGCCTTAAAATGTTTTTGTACAATCATAAAGTCACACTACCCTCAGTGTGTGAGGATTATTTTCGTCGACCATCAGTTATCGGAGGTGCAGGTCGACGCAGGTCACCTGGCAACCTGGCTGTCCCACAAATACTTCCAGACTGCGCGCCAATAATACAATACATCACCGCCGGTACATTGTGACTCATCGCGGCTTCATATAATGTACTCGCTCGGTACTAATGTTACAAGTTTACTCTAGTTTGGAGGAACAAACTTTGGTAATATTTTAATATTATTGACTTACATAGGCTTTTATTATGGCTGGTAGAGCGCAATTTTACATAAACGCTGGTCTTAAGTGAAATTCGAAACTAGGTTGATGGGAACCACATATTTTGATGATAGCACTGCTGAGCCTTTCAGAAAGTGTGGCTCATGTTTCTCACCCTACGAATAGTGTCGTAATAAAGGAATGAAAAGTATTTCTCTGCTCAAGGATCTTTCTCTTAACAGTCTATTTCCCATATTCTCCGACTTCATGAATAACACAGATAAATGCATAACTACGTATAGCATGTTAACGCATGTCTAAGTTTAGTTCAAAAATTATAATTTATGAGGTCGGTGATGATTCTTTATTGTTAGCGTGACATAAAATTACACTCCGAATCAGAACGTAAATACAACCTCCGTTTAGTGCCGTATATCGTGTAATCTCGTTTAAACTGAGTTATAATGGACGCGGAAACGGCCATGAGTGACGGTCGGCGTGCACTTTCAGCGGCCTAATGAAGTTGCGTTTATTAATCTGTCTGACAGATAGACGCGCCAGTTATTATCAATTAAATGTTGCGAATATATCCGGCGATGACTCATTTACGCTGTTCTGATATTAATATTGCATTTAAATTGGCTACGGTTGATGTAGCTGAAACGATATCTTTTCGATTTTACCACTTGGTTTGATGCCACTGATAAATAATGTTATTGAGATTACGAATTGAGCCAGGATCTACCTTTATCAGAGTTTTAGCGCCCCCAAATGTACAATGATTTTCCCAATTTTTGCTTCACAAAGTTAATGTATGTATCTATATTGAAGAACTTAAAATATAAATTATTGTAGCAAACAAATAACGTAGAGTTTTATTAAAAATATGTCATATTTATAATTGAGTTTCTCGTTATTAACGAGGGTGCAGTAACCCAGCTGTACAAACTGGCATCACGTGTCTGTCCGTGTAAATGGGTCGTGTACAAACGCTACCAATTTATTTGGAAACCACACCGCATAATAACAATTAAACATGCAGTTACTGTACGTCCACACCGCTACTGTTGGGATGATTTGTTTATTTTACATTGCGGTTAAACAATTGGGCTAAGTTTGAAAGAAGGCACGGAAGTGCACTGATTGGGCAACAATAGCAGTTCTATACATACATGCATGTGTTCATAGAGATTTATCGTAAGGAAACATATCAGATAAAGATTAAATCACATATAATATTTCTTCATTAAATTGAAAAATACAATAAATATTCTACCGTAAATGGAACTCAGATTTGTCTTTATGGTTTAAACAACCATAACACCAATAAAATTGAATGAAACTAGATACACTGTCAATTTAAATATTTTCACGTGCACAGTGACCCCGTTTTTAAATGACCCTGTTTTACATCCAAGCACGTAACAAAATCATCGATAAAACGTAGCTGGATCAAAATTCCAGCTGCAAATTCAATTGTTGAATGTATGTAACGAGATTTGACTGACGTGAAGCGGTTTCTGTTGCACACGGACTCTCGTGGAGGCATTGACAGCGGCGTGCAGCTCTGTAACACCCTGTTGACCCAATTTTGGGAGCTCTTCATGTCAGCCGGGGAACGCTTCAATTTAAAGTTTTATATGTCGCAGGTAAGAAAGAATGAGCGCAACACATTGGTTTGAAATTGTTTTGTGGCATAAGCGAAGACTCTATTATTATACGAAAGTTTTTCTTATAATTAGTATTACATCGTTTGTAAGGACTTCATATCATTATAGTTCGCAGTCGCCATCCAGACATGGATAAACTTTGTTGGGATTATATACGTGTATGTATTTGTATACTGGTTTCATGATTATATTGTAACAATTTCTTATGTTTATTTTATTTCATTATTAATTTTCGTTGGCGCAAAAATTGAATTTGAAGCTTGTAATTTTTTTGCCAGCTTTTCGATAACCGAGTTATGTATTTGGAACGGTTTGTGCTGCTTTTTAACAAAAGAAATGATTTTGCAACCAAACGCTTATTTCTTTGCCGATCGCCACACCCTCTATTATCAATATCAGAAAATTATACTTGTGGTAATTATTGTGCAAATACCTATAGTATGATTCAGGGGTTTTGACGTTGTATGACTAGTCGTGGTCATACCCCGCGTACTAACGTTCATTATACTACGAAATGTTATGCAGGCCACTACAACAATATCATCTACGTGTTTAAGGGCTCGCCATTATTATATTTATTCAGTATTATGTAAATTAAAGCTGTTTGTTCTCATTTCAGTTGCATAAGTGGAGAAAGTTGTACTTTCTGTTGAATATAATACATAAGTATATAGTTACCTACAACTACCTACTACTTTTTTTAACATTGAAATGAAACCAATGTTTGGTTATAAAACATATGTAGGTACCACAAAGTAGTGTGACTGAGCATTGTTATAGTTCAAAGAATGCCGGTTGGGAGGACCAGTTTTGTTGTTGCTTTCGTTCCGGATAATAAAATAGTCGGGTGCTTTAGTAGGTAATCACTACCCAAGGTACATTTACTCGTATGTATATGTTCTTTCTCGCTACCATTAAATATGTTAAACTATCGACAAGAGTTTTTCATGAATTTTGAATAATCGCTATCTAGACTAGATAGATAAAATGTATAATCATTAATTTTCACCTAACCAAAACATTATAAAGTGCGTGGTGGCCTGTTGGTAAACGGACTAGACGCGGCTGCCAACATGTTCACGGTGGTCGCGGGTTCAAATCCCAGGGCACACCTCTGACTTTTCGGAGTCATGTGTGTATTGATAGTCAATCACCACGCACTAAAACGGTGAAGGAAAACATCGTGAGGAAACCTGCATACCATAGCGATTCATAAGAATTTCTATGGTATGTAAGTCCGCCAACCCGCACTAGGCCAGCGTGGTGGACTATATGGCCTAATCACTCTCAATCTTACTCTCGATTGTAGAGGAGGCTCGTGCCCTGCAGTGGGACATTATATGGGCTGATACAGAAAACATTATAAACTAAACCAACTCTATTCCGTGAAACATTGCAGGTCAAACAAAAGTTGTCAGAGCGTGTTTGAAAAGTTCGTTGTAAACAAAACGGCTCCTCCCTATGACATCATTTTGGCCTTTACGTTAAGCTGAAGGCCATTTTTTTACCTCATAAAGATTCTGTCGACGTCTGGACCATAAACCCGATTGTTTGCAGTTGCATGCACAACAAATATAACAACACAGAACGAAGCACGGAGGAAATCTTAATGATAAATTTTAACATCCTTGTACAGGCATGAAATGTAAAAGAGTTTTTTTGTTGCATAGGACCGGCAATCGAGCAAACAAGTCACCTGATGGTTAGTGATCACTGCCGACCATGAACATAAATAAATAAATACACCCAACAGTCACATATGTACATAGTCCTGACCCCTCATTAAGATCAATTAAGTCTTGTATCGTGGGTATCGGGAACTACGAGAGACTTCTCGGTCTCACAAACACCCAGACCCGAGACAAATACTTGTGGGCCTCACAAACATTTGTCTCTGTGCGGGGATTGAACCCGCGGCCTCTCGTTTCACAGCCGGCGTCTAACCGACTGCGCCACGGAGGCTGTCAACATCCAGAAAGCTTGGATCATAATGTGTTGCCAGCCCATGAAATTGGGAGGATATGATGAATTACTATGTAATTTATTCGCTGCAATTGAATTAAATTGTGATATGGATTGATTACCACGAGTGTATCGGACGATCGTTAGTTGTAAGAGGATTCATTCCGTCGTATGTTCAAGCTGTCTCTACCATAAATTATCACATTTTGCGCTGAAATTACTTTCTACGGTTGACATTAAGGAAAATATTTTATGATAAGATTATACTAGGATGTTTCATGTGACATTACATTTTACAAACATTAATTATACACCATGCATCAATATTATGTATCCCTACATAGCTAAATATCTTATGTGTCATACTGATATTTGCTCGCGTGAGAAACTAAACTGATGCACTAAACGGTCATACTTACTTTTATATCAACATGGTGAGGAAATCTGCATACCATAGCGATTTATAAGAATTTCTATGGTATGTAAGTCCGCCAACCCGCACTAGGCCAGCGTGGTGGACTATATGGTCTAACCACTCTCAATCGTACTCTCGGTTGTAGAGGAGGCCCGTGCCCTGCAGTGGGACGTATAAGGGCTGATACAGAAATATTTTTTGAAGTAAAATATTTTCTGAAGGGTTAGGCAGAAGTGCTATCAGGACACCCACGTTTCGCCTCGTGTATTCCATCCCATGATGTGATAAAGAGCGAGCCTATTACCTTATCGGGCACAAATTACTGAGACTGGGCCAATAGTTAATAGAAAAATCCAATATCAATTTTCCGGAACCGGGATTCGAACCCTAGACTACAGCGTTGTAACTGTACCTTAGTGCAGTCACCACCTTCAGGCAAAATAAAATATTGTCTTCAATATAATTATGATTGTTTTGGGAAAAAACGTGGTTTACCCACAATAACACAATCTTTATGCTACTAATATATGTGATGTTTTATGCGCCAGATTACAAACGTTGTGATAAGATACTCGGAGCAAGATAAGTGAGATGCAACTGAACAGCAATATTGAAATGTAACTATATGACGGATTTAAAAGGTCGTTGTGATTAGATCTTTCCAGCATTCGATAAGGAGATGGAGGAAATATATGTTATTTGTAGAGTCAACTGATCAAAACATTTAATATGTTTAAAATAAAACAGTTTTGATGTAAGTTAATAGAACAAATGAGCAACGAAAATCAAAACTTTGCCTAAAAATACAATTATTTATTTAATTCAACAGATATAATTATACCAACAGGAACACACACTAATCCATATGCTCAACTGTTAAGTATAATTTATGTAAAGATTTTTTATTAAGTCTGTGTTTTTATATAAAATGAACATAAAATAATACGCCCTCTTTATGTTCTGTGGATTACGGTAATATACAGCTTAATTAATAAATGTGAATAACATATTGTTCGAGATAATTGTAATATGATCGTATTTTACACCTACGTCATTAAAATTTACACGTTGTTAAATTAATTTAAGTTAATTGATAAAAACGGTATTTTAATAGTTTACTGGTATGATGGCTATTTCGTAAAGGACTATGGTCCAATAATTATATCAGCTTTAAAAGTGAAGTGTAAGTTTTATCATAGCGAAATAATATTGGTATCTAATGAACCAAAAATTACATCAATAAATAGTGTTACCACTACAACATAAATTTCACTATCCCAATGAAATGTATGATTTATGAATAATGAATGACCTTAAACTAATATTATTGCAACACTTAAACGTCTGATTTCATTGTTTGACGAGCAATACCTTGCAAAAATAATCTATTGGCAAGTCGTATTACTAGCACTATACGTCCTCTTTCACAAATATCGGAAAAAAATAGTTTGAAAACTCTAAACAATATTGTTACTTGATTCTAACTGAATGGGTATTTTCCACGAATAAATCCTGTACTTGAATGAAAAAATAATCCATATACAAAGCCGGGGAGGGTATCACATGGCAGTCTCAGAAGCTATACCTACAAAACGCGACCGCAATGTTAAACTTATAGTCAGTTTTCTATGAGACAATGGTCCCACCTAGTCTAGCCGAAATTAATAGTGCAATCAATTCTGCCATGGCTCAACCATTAATGCCTATAAATCGCAAGAAATAAATCAGTCAATTAACATTCCTATTACGGGAATTATATTATTGACTCCCAGTCAATTACAATCACGAGTCTGGTAATATCTGGGCGTTATGCCGTGGGCACGTGATGGTTGCCTAAAAGAAACGTGTCAAGGCGAGGGCCGTCTGCAGTCGTCATTGTGCCGGCCGAGACAAATGTCACGCACAACAAATGCTACGGAATACCATGGGAATGCTATGACGCAACGACTGATCGACCTCTTCTATTGCCATCATACTAAAAGATATATCTTATTAGCATAGACGTAAAATATACTTATTAGTTATTGATAACTTATTTTTAGGTATATTTTGGTCCTAGAGGCCTAAAACTACTTCCTCACTGGATGTTACCTACTAAACAAAAACATTAATTTAGTTTTGGGAAATGCTGGTGCTAGTACTTTTGATTCGTGCTAGTTTGAAAAACCGGGAACCGGATGATTACTAAAACAGTGATTTGTGTAACTAATTTCTAGATCATAATCCCATGGTACGATTTTATTTAAAAAATAAACAGTTAAAATCTTAACTAATACGAGTATTATACAGAGGAAAGCTTTGATAATTTGTTTGCATTAAAAAAGCTCTGTAACTGCTGAACCGATTCGAAAAATTATTTCACCATTAGAATCCTACATTATCCTTGATGAACATATGCGATGGAATATAAAAAAAAGAGTTTCTGAAACCGAGCAGGGCCGGGACGGGCAGCTAGTTACATATATCTAATTGAGATTTTGTATCAACTTAATGAAATCTGAAAGTGTATCTTGCATTAATGCGTTTACAGAAACGGGCTTTTTAGTTTAATTCAATATTCGTAGATTTGTTTTGTTTCTTAGGGTGACACTTAATATATTGTGTTGTAAATTTACTATCTTTGTAAATAAATTGACTGCGTAGCTTCTGCATCTTGTTCAGCGATAGATCAGACAGCATATTCGCTTAACCAGCCCCATTTATTGGATAGGCCTATTGTCCTAATGTGGTTCGAATTCTTTGGACAATTGAACGAGTTGCATTTACTACGGGGACACATGCTATTGACAGTAACCTTCATTCAACGGCCACAATACGGTATGCAATCATCCTTTTGTAGTCGGAAAATGATATAAATAAAGCGTATAATAAAAGTATGCAAATAAGTAGTTAAATGCCAGTGTAAATTAAAAGTTGTGGTTGAAAACTGCAATAATAAAATATATAGCCGCAAAACACTGGAAACATTTATTAGGTAGTAACAACAGATGTTTGTTTAATGGGTACAATTTGACATTTACGAAAAGTTTTGAAAAGTTTCTATAGGAAGTTATTATTCAAAAGCTGGCTCCACCCGGGTGCAGATACACTTTTGTAAAATATTCTATCTCCCATGTTCATCAGGGATTGTGTAGAATTCTAATAATTAAAGAACTTTTCAAATCGGTCCAGTAGTTTCAGAGCCTATACAATGCAAAAAAACACTCAAATCTCTTTTCTTTATAAAATATAATATAAAATATAGAAGAATAGATGGTATAGATCTATTTTTATGATGGTATTCACCGCAAGGGTGCGATGATAATATTGCAGGGTTGGTTAAGTTACTCGCGTCATGCTGATGGCTAACCGCAGATTTCCGCCTTCGGACACCCGGATATTCCGGGCTCCGATAACTGCTAACGTAACATGTAATAATATGTACTTAATTTGATTATAGTGCATGAAATTATCACATTGGGTTCAAAGATTTAATTAATAGGGTGTATTACGTGAATATTTTGACTTTATTATTTTCATTTCTGTATCTGTATCTGTATCAGCCCATATACGTCCCACTGCAGGGCACGGGCCTACTCTACAATCGAGATTACGATTGAGAGTGGTTAGGCCATATAGTCCACCACGCTGGCCTAGTGCGGGTTGGCGGACTTACATACCATAGAAATTCTTATGAATCGCTATGGTATGCAGGTTTCCTCACGATGTTTTCCTTCACCGTTTTAGTGCGTGGTGATTGATTATCAATACACACATGACTCCGAAAAGTCAGAGGTGTGCCCTGGGATTCGAACCCGCGACCACCCTGAACATGTGGGCAGCCGCGTCTAGTCCGTTTACCAACAGGCCAATTTTATTTTTTTAATTATTTTCATTTGATTTCATTTTATTAGTAATAAAAATAAATATTAGTAATAAAATGAAATCCGCCTTGGTGACCGCGATGTGGCAGATAGACTCCAAAAATGTCGCCTGAGATGGTAATGTCACATATTAAGAAACCCACAGGAGTATATCGCGAGATGTGCCTGAGTCTCAACATTCCCGGACCTCGACCGAGGGGTAGACCAAAGAAGCGCTGGCTAGATATCGTCAAGAAAGATATGAGACCCTTATTATTGAGGTTGCCTAAAATTGGGCAAAAAAAAGGCCGGGACTGCTAGGTAGAAGAAGAGAGTAATTCAATAAAATAGACTGGACTCTAGGGCATAGATGACAGATAATTTTCTAATAATATTTTGTTGATTGTTTCTGCATGTCATGCATTGATTTGGCATAGTTTTGGAAACCTACGGCATTATCTGACATCGTTACAACAATAACTTACTTATTTAGCTTCGCGCGTTTGATGTATAAATTGTCTACAATCTTTTATTGTCTAAATATTAGGAACAGTTTTTATCTCTTCAGATTTTATAATATAAGTCGTGATCTTACTAAATAATGTTTGTTTTTTTAAATAATATTAACAAAAACATATCCAATACAAAGCAATAAATAAATATTTTTAAATTTTCATTGTATTTCCAAATTTCGTCTCACGCTTATAGAGTTCAAATTAATTATATTCTTTATTTACACAAGATTAGACATATTTATGTTTTTAATGGGTTCTTTGATTGGCCTTTTAATATTTCGCTAAGATAAATCTTAATTCCGATATGCTGTTTATATTACGATCATCCTCGTTTTTCTTCTGTAGTCACGAAATCGTCACGGTATTTATGACATTTTAATAATAGTTATAAACAATATTTTGATATTTGGTCTTTCAGAATGTTTGAAGTATTACTTAGTAAAATGGCTGATAATATTTTATTGCATTATGTTGATATCGATAGCGCGAGAGTTTTCGACTACATGCGCACTCGGAACAATTTTCATAAAAGTACCGGTTTTTTAAACTGGCAGTAAACTTTTACTTGTGCGATAACGACTCTTAAATCGCGCCGTGCAGGTTTTGTTTCGCTTGCTCGGTGCTCCCGATAAATAATCCACACAACTGACGCAAGGCCAACTCCTGAAGGCTCTTCTCGCATAACTCAATGTGTACTGACAAACTTTAAACTACCACAATATTGTTTATACCTAGGATATCTTATTTAAAACTGCACGTGCAAGTTGGTGAATACCTTGAATGAAAATAGGTACTTATAAGCACGAGTACCTATCTAGCGAATAGGATGCTTAGAATGGACTGACCTTTTCCATTGAGCTGTGTCTTCAGCCTGGTGATCTCCCTGGAGCGACTCCTGCTGCGGCGGTGCGCCGAGATCCTCCGCGGCGAGCGCGCCATCTCTTGCACTCCACAATGCATCTAGTACAGCGGCACGGAGCACTGTCACATACTTATGAAGCGGCACGCACACGCACTGCACTGCACTGCTTACCGACTGACTCTATAAAACACAATTCCCGTTTGTTTGTAAACAACGGCACGCGCACGCCGACTACTAAACAAAACAGAGTAGAGTACGAGCACGGGCGACACGACCGTCAAGTTCGTTCGGAAACTTGTCGTAGTACAGTTAATTATTCGAGATTTTTTGTTAGTAAGGCACGAGTGTCTTGTGTAAGGCACGGCGGGGCACTGGCATTGTTGGTGGAATGGAGCCGCCTGTAGCGCGATTTGTTTCGCATTGGCGGCGAGCGCGTGGGCGCGACGACGCGGGCCGCCGCCACGCGCCACTCCGCGCCACACCGCCACACCTGTCCGCTTGCATCACTGATAACACAGTCGGCACTAGGTGCCTAGTGGAGGTGTAGTGTGTACACAGAATCTCGTCTGGGACCGACCGCAGCCGCCGTTTCATGTTCTATTCAATAACGATAACATTGATAACAGTAAACATTGATTACGTTTATCGAATAGTAAACATTGTAATACACTTGGGGATTGTAAATAATAAAGATATAATAATAGATCTAGTGTGTTATGAACAGTGATGCATTTTATTAGACGATTAGATACTTACACTTGTTTCTACATAAAATGGTATCTAAAATAGCCTGATAGCTCCGTGGCGCAGTTGGTTAGAAGCTGATACCACAGGTATTTACTTAGGGTCAGAGTGTTTTAGAGACCGAAAAGTCTCTCGTAGCTTCCAATATCCACGACATAAGACTCGATCTTAGTTTTGGGTCAGGACTATGTAGGAGTGTGACTGTTGGGTAATTACAAAAAAATATTTTTCTGCCGCTAATGAATTATGGAATTGTATAATTATTACACTCGTTTCACCGTTCGGCACGCACATTCTCTCACACTTTCTGTTCGCTGGACGGACTACTCGAGGGAGGATAATGTAAGAAATGGGCGGACTTTAGTTCAGGGTAGCACGATTTGAGGGCTAAAAGTGATCACAGGTGATAGGGATTGAGTTCCTGATTACAACGTTATCACTCCTATTCAAAGGAAATGCATAGTTTTCGAGAAATTAATATAAATAGTTCCTAACCTCAAATCACATATTGGGTAAACCGGAACGTTTTTATGGGCGATTTACAAACAAATCATCAGTACTAAGTCAAATATGTTGTCTATGGTGTAAAAATCGGTGAAACGGAACGTAAAAAACCATAAAAACTATACGAGTTGATTCAGGTGTCAATGTCAACAAAAAAATTAAGAATGTTTTGTTAATGGTTTTTGGCGGATTTCGTATCTACGTTATACCAATATTGATTTGTTTGTGTTTTGTTGTGTTATAATATGTTTTATAACGCCTTAGAAATTATGTTGAGAAGGAAGTTAGTGCACCCACTTTATGAATCGGTTAGGTCGAATGTGCTCCAAAACCGACTCAGAGCACCCCGACTTCACGTAGTCTTTTGGCTACCAACCCTAGAGTGTATATAAAAAGCCGGAGGCGCGGAGGGAGAGCAGCCCCCGCCCGCTGTAACAAAGGATAGGCACCCGTGCGAGCCGGAGCGGCTGAGGCTGGTCGCCGGAGGCGACCAGCAAGCCGAAGCTGCAGAGGTGAGCGTGGGTGCCTATCCTTTGTTACGCAAGGGCGAAGGGGCTGCACTTCCCGCAGCGCCGGAGACGTTGCAGAAGCAAATTTGTATTGACAACAAGTGTTTTTGTAGGTTAGGTTACTTAAATTGATATATCTCAGGAATGGTGCATTACCTTTTCACGGGAGTGGTACCAGGTGAGATGGGACACTCCCTCTCCCCTCCTCCACACCCCGCACCCCACTAAATCGTGCTACCCTATTCTAAATTTTACCCTAAGAAATTGTAGGGGTAAAGACATGGTAAAGATGATTAATCGTCATCAATAGCAAATTGGATTTAACATTTTAACAAATATAATACCAAGATAGAAAGACATATCAAAGAGATATACCTACTCTATCAGTTATTGTCAGCATAGTGACAATATTACAGTATAAAACACGGGCATTCCTATATTAACGGATTAAGCGTAGGGGATTACGTATGATTTAGGTATATTTCTTTGCTGTCATGTCGTTACATTTAGGCTAATCTTCTTCTTAGAATACCCAGGAAGTATTGAATACTCGTATTCAGAGCCATACATGCGATAGGTCAAACCAGTTTTGAGTATAGCCTAAAGCAAACTAGTTCCATGAAGTCACCTATAGGATTAACCTTTTTTCATTGCTATGAATGGCCAGACGAGCATTTCATTCGCCTATGGTAAGCGAATGGAACGCTCATGGACAGGAGAAAAGCTTGGCATTCCATTGCACTCACAAATCGCTATACTGAGACATAAGATGTTAAGTCTCAATATGTCCAGTAGTTACTCAGGCTACAATATCCTTTACACCGGAACACAGAAGTACGTTTATACTGCTGCTTAAACTAGCTACCCATCCTAAAATAAGGGGCACAGAGGACGAATACAATAACTACCAAGAATCCACCGAAAGGCAAAATATCAAGTTTAGTAACTTACCTGAGCTTATCACCAACAATCTCATCTCAGCCTACGAGAATATTTGCCTATTGGAACATAGTTACTTATCACTCACACACATTTTTCGGCGAATGCAAAATAAAATTAAGCGAAATTTCAGCGCTGGCGGACCGCGTCACGCTCTTGGTACACATGGAACTGACGGTATACTACTGAATGAAAAAAAAAGTCAACCAAACTACCCTCAGATAGTCTATATTTGTGATTCTATTTTTATAAATAAAATATACTAATATTGGGAAACTATTGCGTTTTTTTTGTATTATTTATTTATAAGAAAGAAAGAAAGAAAGGCACATTTATTTGTCACACAAGACAATAGACATACTCGATTAACAAAAAAATACACATACACATAACAAAAACAATAAAACACTAAACGAGAATGCACGTCGCATCGCTGTGACAAAGTAAGCTAAGCTCTTTAGTAATATAAGCTACAGCTTGTATTACTAAAGAGTAGGCAGAGGTGTTATTATTGCCCACCCTTCGTTTGATGTATTAATTTTCATCGCTAGATGTTATAAAGGCCCGCCATGGCGGATACACATACCAGTTCCTGGTAAAAAAACAATTAAAGAAAATTGCCTCATTTACGCACTGCCATGAAGCCATGTTATTGATTTACTCGTGAATAAATTAATGATACCTATGTAAATCAACGAATAATTGTGCTCTTAACTACCAGCTTATTTGACTATTTGGTGGTGGTGCTCGAAATTAATTTAGGAGAGTATTTTTGTTGTAGCAATTATAACAGCGGTAATTATCAATTTCCTCGCCACTTCACGCAACAATGACTATTGTTCAGCTTATTTTGCTATAATATTTCATCGCGTGCTACTTGTTTCTCAACTCGTTACGTTATTTTAATTGGAAGATTCTGATTTCTGCCGCTCAAGTTTGTTTTCTTGGTACATTCTAGGGTAGTATAAGTACCTTTAGTAAAGACGTATTATTATATTTACTAATCACAGTTCATATTACGCATCTCACTGCTGAAGACTAAGAGGGATTAGGTCACACTCACCATACATAAATAATGTCTTCGTATTAGTTTAATAATTGAACCAACAGTTTCCTTGTACATAGTTACAATACACACGAACTAAAACTTCAGAGTTTTTCCCCTTGGTTAGAGCTCAGAACTAAGTTTATTTCTTGTAAGTAATTTTAGGACTCCATAAGCCTGTGTGAGTCGCGATGCTAAATATAATATGGCTATGAATCAGGAGAGAATGCGGAACAGCTCTATTGTAAACAGAGAGCGCTTGCCGTGGCCCCAGCAGGTGTGAATATTTTATTATTGTTACTTCCCATTTTATATTACCTAGTTTTTCATTTTCATGACATGTTTTAACATAAATAATATCTAGTATACAAACTTCGAACAATTTGACATAACGCCAATCTCACTTTAAGATACATGTGTTGATTTTTATCAGAAACCATGCGAGACCTTTTCGTTCTGACGCCATCCAGACCAGATTCAATACATCTGACATATTTACCTGGGTACCTTATGTGACGTAATTCTGTATCAGCCTATAGACGTCCTACAGCAGGGCAAGTACCTCGTCTACAATCGAGAGTACTATTGAGGGTGGTTTTTTTTTTTTTTATTGCAATGAATGGCGAGACGAGCATGCCGTTCGCCTGATGGTAAGCGTTGCGACCGCTCATGAACAGAAGCAAAACCAAACAACACCTTGATTTACAAAGCAATGCTTGGCATTCCACTGCGCTCGCCATCCTGAGACATAAGATGTTAAGTCTCAATATGTCCAGTAGTTACTCTGGCTACAATGTCCTTCAATCCGAAACACAACAGTGCATTTAAACTACTGTTTGACGGGAGAAATAGACATTGCGGTGGTACCCACCCAGGCAGCCTCTCACATATGAGAGTGGTAAGGCCATATAGTCCACCACGCTGGCCTAGTGCGGGTCGGCAAACTTATAGAAATTTTTATAAATCGCTATGGTACGCAGGTTTCTTCACGATGTGTTCATTCACCGTTTTCAATGCGTGTTGATTGACTATCAATACACACATGACTCCGAAAAGTTAAGAGGTGTGCCCTGGGATTCGAACCCACGACCACTGTGAACATGTTGGCAACGGCGTCTAGTCCGTTTACCAACAGGCCCACAGGTGACGTAACCAATTTCTTTATTCCCTGTCCCGAGAATAAATATTTGCCCGTTTTACAATCTTGTATTTATGCGAGAATTGAACCCGCAGTCTTTTAACCCAAAAACGCAGTTGCTCAGTTTTTGCGCCACTTGGATAATGGTTATCATAGTGACGTACCTACATAATATTCATCCAATTTAAATTATTATCAATGAACAATTAATAATATGTTTCAAGAAATCCTCTGTGATGTGAAATCTGGAAACTAAATGTATAAAATATGAATACGTTGTTACAGGATATAAATAAATTCCTCATATATACGATGATAGATACTTCCCACTTAGTCATACTTCTGGCTCTTTAGGCAGATTCCACTTTACTGTGTAAATCCGATAACTCATTACTTTGACGAACAATTTAATTGGCCATACATTAATACCTCAGTCCTCAACTTACATCTATCAACAAAGGTGTAGACTCCTACTTGCTAGGTAGAGTCCGCTAAACTTGCTTCCGTCCTGAGATGTACCGGTGTTCCTAATGTTGTGTGAACTCTTTGGTATAAATCGACCATATATTATGTAAGTAATAAAGATAGTAAATATAGATACTTACTACTTATTTGTAATGTATCTACTATGCGTTGATTGTGATGCAAACATTCCGTTAATTAATAGTATAAGAGGTAGCAACGTTTTCGAGAAAGAATTTTAGGTCAGTTGATTTTGTGATATGTCGTCCTTCTTGCACTTTCGGTTAGAGTCTGGGCTATCTGGCTGGCGGTAGTGGTTGCGTTCATTAGTGCGCATCCTACCTGTCCAGGTAATAATCCTGGATTTTAAAAGCATTTTAGAAGGCGTAATTTTTGGTTTTTTGTTTTTAAATAAGTCTCTCTGACATACTTTTTTTATTGCCAGACATCATTGACATTGCTAACTATGTGCTATACGCGATTTTATATTTTTTTTTTATTAAAATTTTTAAGTATTTTATAATGTCTGTAATTTTAATATTATGTTATTTAAAGATAAGAAAAACTTAAAATAAATTTGCCAGACATTAATTCGATTGTTAAGTCTGGAATTAAAATGAAAAAGTCATGAAAAGTATTGCAGTATGATGCTAGTATTCCGACAGAGACAGCTGAAGTCATCCAGTTTACCACCCTGTAAATTGGAATTGCAACAGCATTTATTGAGGGTTCGTTACGTGACGAAAATTTGGAGAAATGCTCACTCAAAACATCCAACATCTTTATCTCCAATGGCTTTCGGTTGGACCATTAACGGTGACAAATATGATTTTGTCTGGTTTTTGGGAGATCAATTACCATCCTCAGTTGCAGATATTATTATTCAAAGTAAGTGTAAAATGGAATATTTATCAATAATAACTAAAATGTTTTATAACGAACAAGAAGAATTACACTGTTTATTTTTTTTCTGTTACAGATGATAGAGTTTTAGAAGATAACGAAAGTTCCCAAGAAGATGATAAGAATGACACTGACAAAGACAGCGACGATGATGATGATGATTATGAAGATGCCTCTTTTTTTGTGACGTCACTATGGGCTGAAACAACTTGAAAAACTTAATATTAATTATTTATAATTTACATTTAGTAATCAGCACAATTTAAATAAAAAGTGTTGTTTTTTAAATTTTAATCTAATTTTATATTCCTTTTTATGCTTTTTTTTTGGAAACTTGCTCTGACTAGAATGATTATTATTATTATTATTATTTATATGGTATTTAAAATAATTTCTACTATTTCTGGCGAAATAATCAGCTACGCAGGCTTGCGGCCAAAACGAAACTGATAATGAATAAATGATTGTTAAAACACGTAAGAAATAGAAAAATAATGGATGAGCTTATTAAAATGTTTCTATTGACAGGAATTTACGAACTATTCGGCAGGTATTTAAAATGACAGCTTTTTGCATGAGGGTATATGTTAGGGGATGTATTTGGAGTGTCTTCAAACTTTTATGAAGATACTTAGGAATTACACCCATAGTTGACACCACAATTGGTACGGTCCGTACGGAGTCAACTCGCCACTGTCTTTTTAATTCTATAGAAAGGTTATATTTTGCTATTTTTTCTATATATGTTGTTTGTAGGTTATCGGTATTTGGTATAGCTATATCAATTAGAAAAACTGCTTTGTTTCCTTTATAGTGTAGTGTAATATCCGGTCTATTGTGATGAATTGTCTTGTCTGTCATAATAGTCCTGTCCCAGTAAAGCTTGTAGTTGTCCGATTCTAGTATTATTTTGGGTGAATATTTATAATATGACGTTTTATTTGTTATTAACTCGTATTTGTATGCAAGATATTGGTGTACTATTCCAGCTACTTGGTCATGTCGATGTTTGTAATCCGTCTGGGTTATAGATTTACAGGCTCCGGTTATATGTTGAATTGTTTCAGGACTACTATGACAGTGCCGACAGAGATCATTTTGGACTGCAGGATCTTTGATTATGTGTTTCCTATAATTTTTTGTGTCGATTGTCTGGTCCTGGATGGCAACCATGAATCCCTCCGTTTCGGGAAACATTTCGCCTCGCTTAAGCCACGCGTTTGAAGCTATTTTGTCAACGATAGGATTAGTTAAGTCGAGGCGGTGTCTCCCGTGGAGAGATTTTTGTGTCCAGGCATTCAGCTTTTGTGTGTTAGTGGTCGGGTTTAAGTCCATCATGGAATCTAACAGGTTAAGTGGTGTATATTTATGATCAGCTCGTACTACAGCTCTATGTAGTTCTGATTCATGGGATTTGGAATGGAAAAATAATCGTAGTGTTTGAATATTATTATTATTTTTTATTACATGTACAGTGACAAGTAATTTACTTTTGTAATGGTTCTCTGTATCATTCTCGACTTATTCTGCAACTGTCTCTCTCCGAATACTAGCATTATACTGCAATACTTTTCATGACTTTTTCATTTTAATTCCAGACTTAACAATCGAATTAATGTCTGGCAAATTTATTTTAAGTTTTTCTTATCTTTAAATAACATAATATTAAAATTACAGACATTATAAAATACTTAAAAATTTTAATAAAAAAAAAATATAAAATCGCGTATAGCACATAGTTAGCAATGTCAATGATGTCTGGCAATAAAAAAAGTATGTCAGAGAGACTTATTTAAAAACAAAAAATCAAAAATTACGCCTTCTAAAATGCTTTTAAAATCCAGGATTATTACCTGGACAGGTAGGATGCGCACTAATGAACGCAACCACTACCGCCAGCCAGATAGCCCAGACTCTAACCGAAAGTGCAAGAAGGACGACTTATCACAAAATCAGCTGACCTAAAATTCTTACTTTTCAAACGTTGCTAGCTCCCGTACCATAATGACAATTCTCTCTATACTCGTATGAATATTTGCGGTAAATCAGCGTGGGTGACGAACACCGCATGATTCAGGATGTGTCAGAAGCCAAGGACATCGGTATCTTTTATGCGTTGTCCATCATGGATTTGAAAACTGAACAAAAGTCACATTTGTCACAAGGCCTGTGAAACGAGAGGCCGCGGGTTCGATCCCCGCACCGAGAGAAATGTTCGTGCGGCCCACAAATATTTCTTTCGGGTCTGGGTGTTTGTGAGACCGAAAAGGCTCTCGTAGTTCCTGATACCCACGACACAAGACTCGATCTTAGTGTGGGGTCGGGACTATTTATGTGACTGTTGGGTGTTATTTATTTATTTATTATTTTTTCGATTGGGAAGCTGTTAAGTTTTTTTTCAGAACCTACCCTGAGTGCTGAAAGTGGAGGTTATTGTAGTCGGCCTTCCAATCGGGTAAGCTAGCGTATAATAGGGCCGGGCCCAGATTTTTTACAAGTTACAAGGATTTTCCTAGCAAATCGACAAACAGCCATTATCTATAACCTATATATCTTTAACAAGAAATTTCATTAGATATTTCGATGCATTTTATGTGTCAGTTAAAAAAGATAGAGGTATAGATATGTTGCATATATTTACAGATAGATACATTGGATATGATATGTTTTTTTTTTATTTAAAGAAACGTAGAATTGTACCGACATAGTCATGGTAGCTGTTTTAACTCCTTGTTAAAGATAGATAGGATATAGAGAACGGCCTTTAGTCCTTAGGTACCTAAGGGCGGATCCAGCTTTCAAGCCAGGGTTGGGTCATATTGTTCTTGTCAGAAGACTGAGTACGATTTCAATTAAGACACTTGAATTCACAATTATTTTTGAAGTTTAAGTTACAGCCGTGATACACACCTATTTATATTATTTATCGACATACATAGAATTTATTGTACTTATGAATAGTATCAACAAGATAACAAATACATTCTGTCAATCTGGAGCCACCCCAAGGGGGTGAACTTCCCTGGATCCGCCGTTGTAGAGACCTCTACTTGCAATATGAGCGACACCAGTTGTTCCAGGTTATCCTATCTAAAGTAGTATCCCCTAATTTGCGCGCCTTAACCACCAATCACCTCAGATATTTTTATTAGGATAATATGTTAGTAGTTATATTAGTAACGGTACAGTTTCAGTTCTTAGCTAAAGATGCAAATAATTCAATAAACACAACAAATTAAACAACCGCCCATTCTAGTTTATATGGAATAAAAAACAATCAGTAGATCAAACCACCCCCGAGGTTATAGAAATGAAAGATAGGTCATACATTGAAATAATTAGTCCGGTTGCCCCACTCAGAACTAGAATATAGTACGAGACTTTGGAAGTTTACCCCAAAGCCTCTTCTTAAAGGGGGAGGTGTTATACCCTGGAAATGTAAGGCTTAATGCCTATTCCAGCCTAACAATATTTCATTCAGGATTTTGTCATTTTTCCCATGATCCCATCAGTCACAACTGATCCTCGAGTCAGTCTACATCTCGTTCCTGGTCTGAGCGGTTGTCCAAATAATTAAGTGAATAATTTACGATATGTTACGTGTTCAAATGTTATCGTTTGTTTATCTCTAAGATGTCGCCGGTAAGCGAGCACTGTCAATGCATTCATTCGGCTATACTCGTACTAGAGATCAATTCCATATATTAAACAGGACCTATTAACGTAATTAGTGTTAGAAGGAAAAATACAAAGAATTTTATAGTTGTTTGTTGTAAACATCAGTTTTAATTAATCTATTTTACAGAAAAAAATGTTTAATAAAATATCTTTATAAATAAATAAATAAATAAATAAAATTAATCGTATTTCTGTTTTTGTTATAATTTTTTTTTTAAAGTGATTTTTATTTCCTGGGCAACGCACAAAACTATAACTATACTCAAAATAATGTTTTAGTTACCGTTAGTAAACCGACTATTGAAGTAAACATATTAAAATATAGAGCCATTGTTGATACAAATGGAATTGAAGGTACCATGGACACAATAGTAGATAAAATTGTTTGTTGAAACACTAGTTGTTTATTATTTACACTACCTTGCCTCGTCACCAAGCTATTTTCTGAAACACTACGCTGCCTATATTTTCCTTTTAGGAATGAGTAAGTATGGGCATTGCTATACTGTTATATTGGGCCATTAAGATCTTACATTCGAATTAATCTTAATAAGGATTTTTTTTAAATTGTTGATCAGAATTTTGTAAAGGAGTTTTCCTTGTCTTTATCAACAAATTTTTTAATGGCAAGATACCTTTTCAGTCGATACGAAGGAAAAGTTGTTTATCTTGAAAAACATGAATGTGCCTTCTACAACTTTAAATGTCAGCGTAGGATTGTGGGTAGATGTTGAAATAAAACGACCATTATTAAGAACGAGAACAAATAATATAATTATATCTGTTACATTCACATCTTCGCTTACTTTAAAACGTGGCGGGCGCGAGTGTCGGCTCATCCGTCGTACAGTAAGCGTTAAAATATTTTTGGTGATATACAGCCTCGTTGGTCCCAAAGCATTTTGGTTTTCATGATATCCTCCAGAGGTGACAGGACCGAGGGAGCCACTTAAATTAAGTAGGTGTATAACATTCCGAAATCTATTTGCATTACTACACGATTCACTCCTTTTCATTCTTCATAAGCATCTCTTGCATAGGTTCAAGTAATCGGCCACGGCCTGCAGTTAATACGGGCTAACCCGAAGTCGTATAAACATTGTGAAATGAAATTATAGCATCTACATTACAATAGCTCTTATTTACGTATTTTTCAGGAATATACCGTGACCGATAACTTGTAGGGTTAATCAGTTTTAAATTGAATTACAATATCATACACAAATGCAATAATTCTAAAAATCATATTTCCTTTGAAAATTAATTTAATAATCTTATTAAGTAGACGTTACCTAAACATAAAAACAATACATTTTTTTGTTGGTCAGTTCAGTTTTACGTTAGTGTGACCAATTAAGAGATTAAAGCAAAAACATTAATTATTGGCAATTACGTACTCTAGGCATTTGTATCTACTTATCAAATATCTGATCAGGATATCGCCAATAATTTTCTAATACACACGCCGGCACAATTAGAGGAACACGCACAAAAATTATTATTTTTTTAAATTTTGTTTGCTGTTTGTTTAAATGGTCTTTGTTTTTATATTTCAGCACCTTTAAAAATAAAATGATGCAAAAAGATTTTTTGATATATTGAGTTTTATCGTTAATTATACGCTCTCAAGTGTTTTTAAGATTTTTTCACTTTCAAGTGGTTTCACAAAATTTTGTTTATTTTCATTTTATGTGAATTAAGATATTTGTATTGTGATTTTTTTTAGAGTACCTGTCTTGTAGGGTATAAAATGAGTGGCTTACCTTCCACTGAAGTTGCCAGAGCGGTAACAATGATTGAAAATGGTCAACGGTAGGTAGGTAGGTTAATTGCGCATTGAGTGTGTCGGTATCTGTCGTCTTTCGCAACGTTAAACGTTAAAGGGACATAGGCTCTTATGTGCGGATGCCAGGATAAGGCAGAAAACGATGAACCAGTACCTAGGATGATCGTTTTATACAGCTGCTTACTTTGAGAAATCGTCGTTAAACGGCTATTTATACCCGAAACATGTCACATGAAGTCCGTAATGTTAATATCAATGAGCGTACAGTGAGAACACGCTTAAATGAAGTTGGATTGAAGTCTTACGTTCCGCCCGAAGCTCCAAAACTTGAGGTGGTACATAGAGTAGCCAGATAAGCTTTTGCACATCGACACCGTGACTGGACAAATGAGTGAAGCCGAGTTTTGTTTAGTGATGAAAGCAGTTTTGGTGTGAATTGCATAGAAGGAAGGGAGAGGATCTGGAGGTATCGAGCAGAACGCTAATCGAGCAAACTTTACTGAAAGAGGTGTCTTATGGCGGAGGGTCAATTTTGGTATGGGGTGGTATATGTTTGGAAGCACGTGCGGAGTTAATACTTGTAGAAAATAGGTTTTTAATTGCACAAAGATACGTCTCAGAGATTTTAGAGTCTCATGTATTGCCTTTTGCACCATCCATAGGCGAATATTTTTTATTTATGCATGATAATGCACAGCTCCACACAGAGTAAATGGTTCGCGACTACTTAAATCAGGCCCAAATCGCGCAAATGGATTGCCCAGCAAGATCACCAGACATGAATCCGATAGAGAACGTATGGGACGTCATCGGAAGAAAGATAAATGGAAGAAACAAAGCCCCTCAGATCGTCCAAGAATTAAAATTCATGTTAGTGCAAGAGTGGGAGAAATTGTCCCAAAAAATGATTGATGACGTCATTAAAAGCATGAAGGATCATATCCAGACTCTTATCAGAGCCCGTGGTAGCAATATGCATTATTAATTTTCTTAAATTATTTCTGTAAGTTTTTAAAATACACGATTACATTTGACAATACAGAAATTTCCTTTTACTGTATTTCCGTTTAATTGTATTTGCTTCATTAATTAAAGTACTTTTAACTCAATTATAGTAATTTGTTATAAATTTTGCCTCACTTTAAATATTTAAAAATAAAAACATTCAGATATTATAATATTTTCCAAGAAATTCAATATTTAACGCGTGTTCCTCTAATTCTGCCGGCGTGTGTAGTAGTTTATAGCGAAATTATATTCTAGTATACATTTTCAGCATAATTAAATAAATATTAAGTTAAACGTTAGGATTAATATTAGGAAATAGTGAGATACAGGGGGTGTGGTCCCGCGCACCGCCACATTCTTATTTCAAGATAACAGTTAACAATAATAAACTGTTAGAGGTATAATGAGTTAAACATCGGTTACAAGTTACGTTCAAAAACACTAGCATTCGACATTTGTGTAAAGATTCTGAAAATTAGTTTCACCAACTTATCATATCACAATTATTTACTTTATACATATATATAAACCTTCATATATTTTATCTATTTAATTAATAATCGGCAAATTTGTTACAATTGATATTTACCATCGCAGGACTGACTCGTAGGACAATGTTGTATGTACACACATATACACCATAAATTATATAAAAATATATATTTACAATTACCTAATCACAATATTTATTATTGGCGTTTTTTTATTCAAGAAAAATATCGGAGTAATTTATCAATGTTATTTGATGACAATAACAAAATATCGATATGTTTCAATCGATACAAGTATGGGGTAATTCGCAGATAATTAAAAAATATAATACTATGTTTGTAATATTAATGAGTTCTATAATAAAATATTATAATGCCAAACACAACGCACATGTATGTTTATTATAGCCCTGTCTTCATTACCCGTATCCTTACTGGCTGTTACGCTAACGATACGTTTCTATTTGTTAAAATAAACTAGGAGATATTCAATAATATTCCTACATTAGCTAAAATGGGTAATTTCAGGAGAGCTAGTCGCAAGGTAAAGATAACTACGCGAAAGATATCACTAGCGTTCTTATAAAAACCATTTTCTTGTTAATTTACTGCGAAATAACTTAACGCTCACTTTATCAAATTATTTTGTATTTAGGGCAACTCCCTCGGTTTTACTTTACATATAACGCAATAATATATTTGTTCAGTGTATGATGCTTAAACAATATATTTTCCTTGCCTCGAGTCAGTCACTTTCGCTCACAATTATATTAGAGGGAAACAAAGTCATTTAAGGAGATGACCAAAAATTTAAAATTTTGTAAATCCAGTTGCGCACTTGCTAAAATGAATGTGCAAATACACTAATGTGGTCGCTGAACCACGGTGCACGTAAAAACGATCGAATTGATCTAAAAGTGCTTCGAATTAAGGCATAGTATGGACTCCTTATATTTTAATGAATTTTTTTATAACCTGGATAATTATATGCGCCGCAATATTATTCTTAATTCGGCTTAAAATATCATCACACTGCATAAGCAACTTTATATTTATTTAAAAAATTAGCGAATATTTCCGCTGATAGATTTTACACATTATAATGCACATATTCACAGGATTAAGGCCCGTCCTAAGCACACAATTAGTAGCAATGACTATTATAATTGTTGATTCAATGTATGTTTTTTTTTTCAAGTAATGCTATGGTATAGCCAAAAAATAAACTGATAGAGCTTAACAAACGTAGCCTTTAGTAGATAAGAAAACATTTAACATAGTACTGAGAATGTCCCTTTATTCACTCAGTTGATTTATATTTGTAATGATTATTATCTTCTAGCAAAATGGATGTGACAACATTAATTCTTTATTTATAATCTTTGGGGCTTCACTTAAATTGATTGGTCACACATAAAGAGATTAAAACACACAATGTAGTGATGCGTAATAAAGTTGTCGATTTATTGCGGCGCATACAAGTATCGATAAAATGACGCTGCCCTATAATAATCTAACATAAATTATACAGATTCTCTATTTACACGTGAAGCGACATCACATAACACGGCTGTACGTGTTTTTCACTTGTCAGTGCTATGTATATACCGATAATATAAAAATTCGAGGTCGATACAGACGAGTGCAACGTTTTTATTACGTTTTACGATTTGCACAAGTATTATTTTTAGACTAGTTGTGATAAGTTTTTAAACGTCCCATATTTTATTAAACCCAAAGGACCCTGGCTAGCCTTTTGAATATTTGTAGGAGTAATGTTATTTAAGACATGACACAGGCTCTTTGCTTTGACGATGATGACTCTATAAAAGATGACGCAGACGTTGTTGGACATAGGTGTCTTCAAACCTTACTCTTTGAAGGGTAGGCAGAGACACCATTGTTCAGAAGTCACTGCAACTATGAACCGTATTAAGTCGATTAGAAGGTACGATGCACTCGCATGTACTCCGCCGTACACAACAGTAACTAGGCCACAATCACATCGATACAATATTCGATAAAATCTATAAACATCATAAAATGTTAAAGCGCACTTTGTATATAAACATCTTTTCCACCTGTCTTTTTGATAATATCTATCAAACGTGCCCAAAGATTTATCGATTTGCTTGTCGATGTCGATAGATGGAAAATCATCGATATTCTACAACCGAGCGATGCAATAAAATAACATGATTTATTAAATATTATTAAATTTATACAAGTATATCAAGATTCTAATAAATTAATCTTCACAGTTATTAGATATAAATAACTACAAAACATATTTGTTACTTATTAATATTCATAATTTATTGTTACTAACATATTAAATCAACAAAACACAACAAATATTATAAAATTATTATTCGATTTGTATTATGTTCTAAAACCATAACTAACATATCTTTTCATACATTCCAGTAGAAATTATTTCTTGTGGATTTTGATCGTCAACTATGATAATATCGTGTAGATGAATTACACTAATTCAATTTATGATTAAGCTAATTTTTTTAAGAAAAGTATCAATCACATACTCATAACTGCCCTAAATTAATAAAAACAAAGTGGCAAGCGTATGGAAAAGTTGAATTGTCTAGAATTAAATAAGAAAATTGTTTATTTTATTATACACAGCATTTTCAAAACGTGTCTTCACTAGTATTTTGTGACAAAGCATATTTTTTGGTATAAACAGTGTCCCGACCCGAATCGACAGACAGTAAGCGAATCTATCGATATCGACAAAGAGCGCGGCCGAGCGCCGGGTCTCGAGTTAAAAACGCCGATATTCCCTGTGACCGAATATACATAAGACAATTTATATAGTTATTCACAGAGTTCGTATATCTAATACATTTGTATACGTTCACATATAGGTTTACACATAGAGTTACATAGACGGGACGGGCGGTCCGCTCGCGACCGCGGGCGACATCAACACAATACGTCACCGTTTGACATGAGTGGTCCGTCGTCGAGGAACTAAACAATAAATAACAAAACCAAGTAAACTCAACAAATAATTTTGTACGTGGTAAGTAGATTGACGAGGCGTCCGCCCCGCGCGCTCAGCACCGCGTGGACACTCACGAGTGCGGCGCGCGCGGCTGGCTCGTGTCGTACGCGCGGATCACGTCCGCCTGCGACACGCTGCCGCCCTCCTCTTGCGAGAACGCGAACCCATCTGCACCACACGCACGGCAAAACACATCATATTGTGCACACGAGTCAAAACACAAAAAAATATAATGTAAAAAGTGAAAGAAAAAAAACAACAGCGTCTAAATTGCGTGTCCACAACGCTAATCTGATTTGTGATGAGAGCGAGAATTAAAATTGCTTCAGACTCGTATAGATCTGCGGCATCGTAGCGCTATGCGTTCGGATGGTCGCCGCTCGTGTTGCTAGATGAGCGTGCGTGTGCGTGTGTGTGTGCGTGTGTGTGGCGGCGTGTGTGCGGTGTACTCACGCGACAGCTCGAGCTCCATGGTGGCGCGCGTGCCGGAGCGGCGGCTGAACACGCTGCGAACGTTCTGAAGCAGCCGCGCCGTCTCCGTGAGGCTGCCACACAGAGCTCGCGGTGACAACAGAACATTGCCGACGATCGCACGCGCTCGGATCGACCAAGTAACTTATTGTATTTACATTACCATTCTAAACTGAACCCGAATGTCATTCGGAATAGCTCAGTTCAGAAATGTTCAACAATGTATTATTTACGTTTACCTCTTATGTCTTCCAAATACCACTATAGTAATAAGCGTGAACGAGTAAATAAGCACACATTTGTCACTTTTCATATTTGTGGCTACATTAGTATATTTTCATTGAAACACTTACATCCTTAATAGTACACAAATCAACAATTTCTCTATTACTTATATAATTTAACCCAATCAAATTAAAGTATGTATTTACTTTTTAACCTACGTTCAACAAATGCTTACTATACTTAATGTATACTACATTAATTCAAAATAGTAGAAAGATTACTACGTGTTTATGTAAAGTAGAGAGATTATGAGAAGTGACAAAGTTCGAAGCGTAACGTCAGTAAGCGCATGCGAAGCCATGCAAGCGGTACGCGTACGCTGTAACCGAGGACTTACACTGGGCGAGCCGGACGAGCGCATGCGCCGCGTCCGCCACACTGGCCGGGGAACAATCACCACGTTAGTATCACCACAACACTACTGCACCACACGCATGCCAACCCACCCTGCCCCAACTCTCCCGTACACAAACCTACCTCACATCACAAACACTAGGCGCAGATAACAGCTGTTTTGTGGCAGCCATCTTGAATTTAAACCTTTTGACACATTGTGGAATTACGTCAGTTTTTTTATGTGTGAGGTAGCTTCGTTTTACATTAATTTTGATACATGATTAATGAATAATAAATAAGATGTTAACTCTATCAGATAATATCCCCACCACCTGTAAGTATTATAATATAACAAAAATATTTAATTTTTCATACTATAAATAGGGTTGACACACATTATTTCTTCTTTTACATTTGATGTTTAATTTCAAAGTCAGAATATTGTGTGTTGACCTTTAAAACACGTAAATATGAAATATATAAAGTATGTTCTGGCAACTAGAAATATGTCAAAATACTTTAATCTGAATAGTGAAACATGTATGGAGAACGAAAGGATTGTAACGATACCAAAAGGCATTATTTACAAAACATTCACATAAAAATGTGTGATGAGCAGACAATCCATGTACACAGTTATGTAATATTTATATGTTCCTGTATGAGTTTAAAAGGCAACACATAGACACTATATACATTTGGATCTTATAAATATAAGATTGACATTGTTCAAAGCAGTTTTGTAATATGTGTTGTCTCTTAATTTGGAGCTCGAAATAATTCAAAAGATGGCCAAGATGAGTAATGTTTCAATAAATTGTAATGACATAAAATGTAATGAAAAATGCGAATAAAATTGTGTGCAAGAATTCGAAATGTACATGTATAAGAAAAAGATACAGTATGTTCAGTAACAGTGAAGAATAGAGGATTCAGAAAAGAATCTCGCACGAATTATGAAGACCATTCAAAGCAATGGAACTTTTTAAAGAATCGCTGCTTAGGAAACATTAATATAAAACATATTTTTAATATGTTTTAAATAAAGATTCTAAAGCAGATGTTTAAAGTATATTCAAAATTACGTAAATGTCCTGTATTTGCTTGCATTTTTTTTGTGTAGATACTAAAAATGTGATGTGTAATATTTACATGTTGCTTGTTAGTCAACATACTGTACATAGCAAATTAAATGAGCGTAGGGTTGACAAGGAACTACTCGTTTGTACAACATTTCATTTTATTTCATATTATTTACATTTGTTTGGAAGATACACACAATGTGAGACTTGTCTCTAGTAACATCATTATACTAATGACGTGATTCACCCCACTGACGCCTAAAAATACACAAACTTCCTACAAAGTATACGCTAAAATATTGGGGCAAATATCACTTCAAACTTGCAGTCTTTATGTCAATTCATTATTGCTGAAAATATTGTGCAATTCTTAGGGATCAGTGAGTGCATACACATCGCTAAATATATTGATACGAACAATAAATACCACAGTTACAACTTCACTTAGTATTAAAATATAGGTCCTAGCGTTAATTCAACACGCCCACATACAAAAATATTTGAGCCAAATCTGAAGGCATTACACATTTACTCTATGATACAATGGACCGGATTGCGCTTTTTCATGGCAACGTATCAACAATAATTTAAAAAAAAATAACCCAAATGTAATCATAATTCTAACTATAATTATTAACATTACGTTGAATATAAATGCAATCAATTTTCTGCATAAAATCAGACCAAGTTTTGCAATCAATTAAAATTATTAACACAATAATTATACTATCAAAATACAGCCCTAATTTAATTATAAAATCGATAAACTAAGTATAAATGATGTGTTAGCCTTCAGTTCGACCCAAGTCAACAAGTGATGTACAGCTAGCGCGCTATTGGCTACCAACAACTTGTATACTACGGTACAATAATGTTCTACATTACATTAACCAGTATAAGGTTAACGCACACCGAGTATTCTAACTTTATATCACACGCGTTGTACGCACACTGTACGAGCCATATGCAGAAACTTCACTAATATTTACAAAAAAAAATATCTTTCCGAACTTATACAGCCTGCCACATTTAAATGCGTTTGCGCAAACGCGTGTTTGCACCAATCTCGAATCAAAAATTGGAATGAAGTTAGCGCAGTTATTAAAACACGTGACCAAAATTCAGCCATACAAACCGGGTTAATGTCATTTAGTTGTACCAATTTATTTTACAAAATATATAGGTTTATGGAGAGAGCGGAGTTCTGATGGCTGAAGATGATATTTTGATAAGATGATAATAGAGGTCAGTTTTAAATATGAAATCAAATATTTCTGACATCATGTGACAATCCAATTTTTACTTTGACAAATTATAATTCTAAAAGCCTACAATACATTCTAACTAATTATTTATGTCTATAATTTGAATTTAAGATGTATACTAAATTCAGTCACATTATATAAATTACCCCACGCCAAAAAAACGTTGAAATGGTCTCGTACAGTGTACAAATTATATGTACATAATACATATATATATACAAAATAACTCGTAGTGGCACACCGGCTTTATACACACTATGTACAAGGGAATGCCAAGTGGAATATTAAAACAGGAATAATAAATTCTATATCAATAAATAGGAAACATTTTCAACATTAAGTAGAATGTTTTAATAATAAATGCTCATATAACACAGATATTGTCAACAAAACAATTAGATTCAATCATTTTTCAAATCGTTGCAGACTTAAACGTTTTGTACTATTGCTGTATTATTTATTAATATTTTATATCAATCGAGTTTCTTTGTACCAAAATCTAAGATAAAGAATGGATTTTTTTAAAATATAACAAAATTTTTAAAAGGTAATAATACTTTTGTATTTTGAATTTCTTTTGTTCGAACTCATCTTGGCAGATCAAACCACACTAGAGATATCTTTTGAGTTCAGAATAAGACGGATTTTTCTATATATAAATATGTACTTAAACGCTACAATTTAGTAGATTTATATCACTTGAAAAAAAGGAAGAAATAAATAAATCTATGGACGTACGATTGTCTAGCTCATAGCAACTCGTCCTACAGTTGTCATGAGTGCTAACTACTGTCACACCAATATTTACCATTTAATGGCGGTCGTTTTTCTCCACACACACGTCGCGTAAGCCCAACTTTATCAACAATAAATAACTTAATTTAATGGAGTTCATAGTTTAAAATTAATTTATCTTCTAGGAGCTATTTCAACTTTTTCAAGATCATCAGATTTTTTAAACATATTTAAAACAAAATGAATTTATTAATTTGAGACGAATGAAATGTAGTCTTCTTAGTATTGCGTTGCCAAATATCAGATCATGAAATTTGATTTGAATGACATCGCTTTTGTTAATGCCTGGCTGTTTTATTAAATGACCAGTCATAGTAATTTATTTTCTAAATTTATTAGTTCAAGACTTGTTATGTACTGTAATTTTTCTAATTTTGTGACAGATACAATTGTTTTATTTTTAAATTGTAACACAAAGGAAATAGCTAGGCTAGAAGTCACTTTATTTGTCCTTATAAACATTTCTTTCGCTACACACAACCTCACGTATATTCACGTCAATAAACCTATACAAACATGTACATTAGTAAATACGCATATAAAAATATAATTGAGAAGACATCGAATGCGACATGACAGTCTAGCTGCGAGTACTGTTGCATACAACATTCACGAGCTCTATACAAGTCACGTATACGAGGAACTATCGCGTAGGGAGAGACGCAGAGCGGGGCCGCCCTTCTAGTCCCTACACTGGCTACGTCGCAATATTTATACCAATATTACTATTATGGAACAATATACGACGGAGTAAAAAAGTATTTTAAGCGTTTTTTTTTTCAATTATCTACACTTTCTAAAATATAATAAAAACTTGACAGGTGTCAAGGGACACCCGGATGGAACAAAGTTCCTTTCGATTAATTAGTGAAGGAATTGTAATAAAATTTTATTACTTTTAAGTTATAATAATATGTTTTTTATTATTAACAAATATAATGTAATATAAACTTAATCAGTAGGCTCAATTTTAGTAACAATTGGCAAAGACACATAATCAAATGAAAGGTTGATGATTGACAGCAGGGTAACAAATTAAAATTGTAATAAACGATTATTAAATGTTTGAAAGTGTCGTTACAAATTTTGGTCTTAATTTTTTCCGATTAGTCCCCTTTCACAACGCGCGATAAGGAACTTCGTTCCAATATGTTCAATGAGATATAATTATAATGTTATGTTGCGGCGTCAATAGTCCCTTGTATCGTCGAGCACAGTGAATGTATACGTAGTGTGGACGTAGTATGCGCGGCCCCGTGCGTCGTGGTGCGGGTGCGCGCGGGGTCAGATGGGGCGTGGCGCGGGTGAGAGCGGGCGCGGGCGGGGCGCGCGCTCGGGGGCCACGCCGCGCCGCCAGCGCAGCCGCAGCGCCGCGCCGCACCTCTTGCTGCACACACACCGCGTCACGAGACCAACCCGCCACTCCCGCCACTCCCGCCGCACACGCCGCACACGCCGGGACCGCGGCCGACCAATCCTACCCTCAATGGCGTGCTAGTGCCAGTACTGACATATACAGCCTGATGGACACATACTAAACCGCATACGATATTGATAATCGCACAAAAATTTCATACTCCAAAAACATATTAAATGGCACTACGATTAAATATAATTTACGTCTATTATTCAATTTTGCCTTGAATTTGAATTTTGATTGCAGTTCAACGACGTAATGTTCCAACATTCTGTATACATACTACATTAAGAGTGCTAAGTAATGTCGACAATATGCAGTACTATACAAGAGTGTGTGAGTGGTGGTGTCGGCCGCGTCCCGGCGGCGGCGCGGCGGCGGCGCGGGCACGTACGGGGGGTGCGCGGGGTACGCGCGGGCGCGGGGAAGGGCGATGCAAAGCAATTCAACATAAACTACACTAAACGGTGCGTGCGCGCTAACTAAGCACATGAACATGTGCCGACAGATCATACATAGTTCTTAACGTTCATTTCAATTATTAAAAAAAAAAAGAAAAATTCATCTGACCTGGAGACACTATTCTAACGGGACTACAATTACCATTAGGTACAGTGCATTCACGTTAATTTTGTGTGAATAAGTATATGTTATAATATACAAGGAAATTATTTTGCTTTAATTTGTTTTAATGATTGACCATGATGACCCATACAATATGATAACAAATTTTTATGCACTTTAATATTTTCGGTATATGAAAAATTTACAATTTAATAAAAACAATATTTTTCAATATTTAAATATAATAAAATGATCTATCGGCACAGAAGATTTGACATAGATATATATATAAATATGACATGACATTGAAAAACTTGAAGTATAGATACATCCAAATATACACACTACTCTTCTATAAAAATAGCTTTGTTCTTTCTGATTTGTTTTTCATTCGTATCCGTTCAGGTGAGGGATCGAATAATTTAAGCCAAGATTCTAATTGTTTATTAATGAAGCTATGGGGCCCATTGATTCCAATGAAAAGACATTATTTATTTTATGTTTTAGTGTGTATATTTGAAATAAATTAATAGTGAAACCATTCTATTTTTTGTATTGATTTGTGTCGTAGATATCATATATGTAATTGTATATAGTAAATATGCAGAACAATATGCTTACAAAAATAGAATGATTCCATACAACACTCTGTATACATAGTGCTAAGGATGCTATATAAATGAACATGTATGGCGAGTAAATAGACATGGAATATACAACGGATATTTACATTATATGCCATTTATATGTTGTATTATATCCTTACTAATATTATAAAGGTGAAAGTTTGTATGGATGTTTGTTACTCTTTCATGAAAAAACGGCTCAACAGATTTTGATGAAATTTGGTATAGTGATAGCTGACACCCTGGATTAACACATAGGCTACTTTTTATCCCGAAAAATGTAGTGTTCCCGTGGGATGAGTCAGGAAACCAAATATACATATTTTCTACTCTTTCAAATTCAAATTGTTGGCACGGGATGTCCTCTCCTACGGAAGGGAAATATAGTCGACGGCACGCGGGAAATATAGTTAGTAGACACGCGAAATAATATGTTCTTGATGTGGATTGGACTCAAAAACTATCTGCACCCGGGCGAAGCCGGGCCCGACCGCTAGTTTATAATATATACCTACTTGGATTTACTAGTATACTACTCCTAGGCATAGTGTTTTATACTACAAACTTGCACGAATCACTAGCTCGACGTAAATATACGTCATTTATTGCATTCTCATTTAGAATTAGTGCAAATTCAATATCACATCAATATATTGGAATAATCAGGTAGTACTATATTTTCTTTATACTCCCATTTTCTTAAATATGTTTGAGATATTACCTAGTGGTTAGTTCAAATGTCATTCCAAAACAAACATACAAACAGAATCACTTTCTCACACACACGCATTCTCATATATTTATTTTTATATTATGTAATGCAATGTATAAAAGTTAACCTTTTAACGAGGATGCATAATTTCACACATACAAAAACACAAAACCATGCAACACAATATATTTCTCAATACTATGACGTAAAAAATCGTCGTGCAATATATCAATTCTAATTGATGTCGGAAAATCTCGGCGTCCAGTCAAAAGGTTAGGTCAACATTTACAAAATTACTACCGCGTCTATATGTATTTATATTTCGTTAATAAGCTGACTATATTAATGTTTCGATTTATAATGTGTTTACAGAAAGATTTGCAAATAGCTTGGCAAACTTTGTTGACTTAAACGGATGATCGCATCTATTGTGTAGAGATGTTGTATTGTATTGTATTGTATCAGCCCATATACGTCCCACTGCAGGGCACGGGCCTACTCTACAATCGAAAGTACGATTGAGAGTGGTTAGGCCATATAGTCCACCACGCTGGCCTAGTGCGGGTTGGCGGACTTGCATACCATAGAATTTTTTATAAATCGCTATGGTATGCAGGTTTCCTCACGATGTTTTCCTTCACCGTTTTAGTGCGTGGTGATTGACTATCAATACACACATGACTCCGAAAAGTCAGAGGTGTGCCCTGGGATTTGAACCCGCGACCACCGTGAACATGTTGGCAGCCGCGTCTAGTCCGTTTACCAACAGGCCACCACGCACTTCGAGATATTAGAGTAGAGATGTTAGTTAGCAAAAATATCCGAAAACAAAAAATAATTATTTGAATTGAAAAATAGGAAATTATGGACGCCCGAGAGAAATAATATACGGATACATTTTTAAAATTACATAGAGCGGTAATAATTGCTGCAATTGTAATCATGAGGTATAAATAATATTAAATACTGATATTATGACATGGGATGGTGTATGCGCATTATGTATGTTTTGTTATTGTTCACGCATATGTTTAGTCAGCTACTTCATACACAGCGTCAGAATGTATTACGGATTTATGATAGCTTTTCCTATCATAACATAAAGTATTTAATTAACAAAAACTAAAAAATATATAATTGTAATATCTATTGAAACAGCAATAGGACTAATTAAATGAATTCAATTTCAGTGTAATGTTAATCAATTGTTAACTAGTCTTTATATACTTTTTAACGAGCTGTTAGATAAAATAATTGAAAGTCGTGTGTAATACAAATTGTGATGATCTGAACCGCTGTGTATGTACCATGTACCATGTATGTATGTATGTGTGGTGTAGGTACATAAGGTAGTACTCACGAGTGTCGGGGATGTGCGAGCAGCGCGCTGGGGTCTCGCTGCTTGATCTCGCTCTCCCGCACCGCCTCCGTCATAGTCTTGAACGCTGAGTTGTGGATGCTGGAAAATAATGGTACAGATTATATTTAGTTTCATAAAGGCTAACAGAAAACATGAGAAAAAATTGCTGATGGTTGCTGAATCCAATCCGCTTCTGGTCGCTGAAGAAATATTTGAAGAAGTCACATTCAATATTAGTTTTCGTGCTATAAATGTCATGATGATGATAATGATCAATTCGTTATGAAGGGGAATAGATATACGGTTATTTTAAGGCAGCCACTATAAATCCTGGCTTGCAGGAGTTACAGTAGTGACTGTGTAGGTACGACAATATCGTAACAACTTAAATATGTCGCTTATGAACAGCCGACTGTGTAGGGGTAAGTGTGTAGGGGTAAGGATATAAGAATACATTTAGTTTGATTTAGTAAATCATAAAGTTCTAAATATCAGATACACTTAACACCTATTGTAGGATTTCATTCCTGTTTTACTTTAAATATTTATTAGTACATATAAAAGTGAGAAGCTAACCTCTCGCAGCAAACTGTTTCTTGTCAAACCTTCGCTCTCATTAAAGTTTCTTTTAACACACCCAGTTCGAAACTAGAATATATACAATCAAGTTAACATTAAGAATATACTGCGGTTTTCAACGTAGAATAGTCCGATCAAATAGTATTTAGTAGTTTATATCTTTGACTTAGGAAAAATTCTTTAATTTGTACAATGTTTATGTTTACTTGATAATAAAGGGCGGTAGAAAAAGTAAGAATTATACTCTTAATAAAATAATCTACATCAAACATGAAACAAATTACAATTTTATTTTTCTGTAGTTGTTTACTAAGTTACTTCTATCTATTCTCTTCAGCTACATTCTATGAATTCATAATATTGTTACTAAATACTACACTTAATAATTTGAAGTAAAACTTCATATAATATGAACTTGCATATTAATTTTTTTAACATTCAACATATAAAAATCGCAGCCATTTTGGACTTTTAATTATTGTTACATCTGCCACCCAAGACGACTCTCGGTTCATAATTTCCAAAAATACCTTTGGTCTCACAATTGACAAATACAGCCGCCATTTTGAACCTATTAGGTTAGGTTAGTTTAAAGTTTTACTTCAAGCGCACAATATTATTACACATTTTTTTTAATTCCTTTCTATTTTATTTCTATACTGGAGACTGTCCCACCCTCACACCCACCACTGTAACTCCTGTGAGCCAGGATCAACAGTGGCACGCAATGTAATGACACCGAGCATTGAAGCTCGGCGAGTCTCCGGGAATGTCTAACTTGTCTTTAACCCGCAACGAAATTAATCAGAAAGTGAAATTAATAGGAGGAGTTGGAAATAAATTATTGTCCACTTCCCTCCGTGCAAAGCGGGCGACAAAACAATGAACTAAACAGGTAAATAACCTCGTAAAAAGACTTTTACAGCCGGAGAAGCCAGCTGTAAAGCACCACGGATCATATCATTATTACATTTAAATGGGACCTATTTATGTGAGCTTTTAGACTTGATTCCAATAATAAGTATGGCAAAAACGCCGGAAAGCACGGAAGTTCTTCCTAGTCTCTACAAGGTCCATGTAGTATACGACTCCAGATGATATCTGCATACTATCCAGCATAGTTTTACGCTCATTCTGCCAAAGACTACACTCCCAAAGTATATGATGCGCGGACTGCTCATACTCGCAATTAGGTGTTGAACATGGGCACGCAGGCGATTCAACAAGCTTAAAAGAGTAAAGTTTAGACCTAAAGTTACCATGGCCCGTGAGAAACTGTGATACGCAATAATCGACATCCAACCAAGTCTTTGTCAAACGGTCACGAACGCAAGGAAAATATTGATATAGATGTCGTCCCTTCAAAGATACCTCCCATCTATTTTGCCATTCATCTAATAGTTCGCTATATACCACTGAAAGCGGTTTAAATAATCTATCAATTTTTAAAAGTTCACGTGCGGTTAAAAAACTTTTTTCCATATTCTCCCTAGTAGAGTAATACATGGCGGCGCGACGTTGCACCTCCAGGTCGACTGGAAGTACACCCGCCAGGACAGGCAAAGCTTCGGTACTAACAGTTCTATATGCCTTACACAAGAATATCAAGGCCAAGCGTTGGCTCTGGAGCAGTTTTCTTCGCACAGCGCCGATAGTAGCCCTATCAGCCCATACGGGAGATCCGTAACAAATACATCCTAAGTAAGTTGCTCCATAGATGATTTTTAGTGTATTGAAAGATAGCCCCCATGTTGATTTTGATATTCTTGTCAAAGCAAAAAAGTTCCTTTTCGACTTTTCCCCGACGTTTTTAATATGTTCAAGAAATGAAAAATTCCTTTCCAAAATTAAACCAAGATAACAAACCGATTCTTTTTTCTTAACAGTGATATTATTAAATTTAAATCGCGGCGGTGATTGTAAACTTCCTTTTAAAAGTAATTGGAACGTTTTATGTGGTGCAAACTTTAAGCGATTTCGATGGCCCCAATCACATATTAATTTTAAACACGCGTCTGCACTATTTTCTAGTCCCGACCTACTGTTTGATTCTATGAGCAAGAGACCATCGTCCGCATATCCGGTCAAAGAACACCCTGACGGTAAGGGAATCGTAAGAAAATCGTCGAAGCCTAAATTCCACAAATAAGGACCTAAGACTGAGCCTTGTGGACAACCCATCGTCAGTGGTTTCGACACGGCATAGTGTCCAAGTTTAAGTTTGGTTGTTCCGTGCGAGAAATACGAGTAAATAAGTGAATATATATTTTTAAAGCAACCTCGTAATTTCAACTTAAGAAGCAGCATTGGCCACCAAGCGTTGTCGAAAGCACCGGAGATGTCCAGGAAAATACCAAGTACATATTTGCGCACCGATGTACTTACCGCTCTTCTAACCGAAACCGCCGCGTCGATGGTTGACTTACCCGTAGTAAATCCGAACTGATTTTCGTGAAATTTTGGTCCACCCGGTAGCAATCGAGGGACGATAAGACGTTCTAAAAGTTTCCCTAGCGACGGCAAGAGTGTAATAGGTCTATACGACTTCGGATCATGCGGGGATTTATCGCCACTCTTGGGTATTATCCGAATGAAACCGGTACGCCATACTCGCGGAAAAACTCCTTCAGCAATACATCTATTATAAACAGTAAGTAATGCATCGCCGGCCGATTTACACGCCTCTTTTATCATTTTATTGGATATTTTGTCGTCACCGGAAGCCTTGTTTAGGGGCAAAGATCGTACGATTTCACTAAATTCATCAAAGGACGAGAGATTTGAATCTGAAGAGTTCGGCAGTTCTACGGCCCACATCCTAATCTGCCTGTGGTATTCTGTGTCATTTTCAACATTATCATCCGGAATTAATGATTGTAACAGAGCTTCCGTTGTCTCCTCAATACCAGTGGTGAAGTTGTTGTCAATTTTTAAATTTTCAATATAAGCCAAATTGATCGACCTATTTGCTTTAAATTCATGGTATAAAGGAGACCACGGACCTTCACTATCTAACCTAGCCACAATTTTTCGTAACAAATTTCCTTTCGATTTTTGGACGGCGGCTTTATAATGAGATCTGGCAACTCTCAGTCTATTTAAAGCAGATGTTAATGCTTCCCCTGTAACACAACGTCTTTTAAGTCCGTTAAAACGCCTACGCGCTCTGCGAAAAGTTCGACGTAGTTGGACTAGTAAGTCATTCCACCAATCGCACCTCCGAGTGTTTGTGATGGAACCTCGACCGATGGTAACGTCTGCGCAATATGTAAACGTGTTCGACATAATCTCAGCACAGGTTTCAGCTGACAAATCATTGCGAGTGAAGTCCCCGGCATGCCGAGCAAATATCGAGCTAAATAAATCCCAGTTGGCGCCTCTAGATTTATATCTAAAATTAAAATTGTTATGTATCGGACCCTGCGTCAATCTAGGCAAGAACTCGTACACAATCAGGCGATGATCACTACATGACGCGTCCGGCAGGACGCGCCACCTATCAATACGGACGTCTCCACTAGAAAGTGTGACGTCAATAGAAGATTCGCCCATAGGGCTACTATAAGTAGGTGGTGCATCGGGGGTGTTATGTATTTCGAGATTCATCTCTGCAATGAAATCTTCTACAGCGCAACGTCGCTCGGTATCGGTGGAGCGATATTTGCCATACCAAAGGACAGATGACGCATTAACGTCAGCACCTATAATAATTTTATGTCCAGCGAGGGACCGCAAGACATAGCGGAGGTGATGCAGGTGGGGACCCACAGCATCTGAGTATTGAAAATAACAGCTCACAACATAAACCTTACAAATCGGACTAGACACCTCAGCGACAGCACAGTGTGACGTCATAAGGTTACGCACTGAAGTAACGGTAAGATTTGAACCCGACACAAAAATACCTGCTCGTGAGTTGTTATCGAGTTGTACTACCTTACTACGTAATCGCGCATGTTGGTATTGCTCTTGAACTAGAACGACATTTAATTTATAATCGTGAATTAACGTGTCTAATTCTAACGTCGCTACCCTATCGTTATGAAGGTTTAACTGACCGATTGTAAACTTATCCATATTTAGTTAATATTGGGTCGACAGAACTAATTGCTCGATTTTGTTTTTATATGTTGGGCACTCTTGAGACCCACAACGATGGTCATGTGATTTTTTAAATCTTTTACAAGGCGCACACACTGGCTTAAATTCCGGGTTCGATTTCTGCGGGCACGCCTTAGTTTCGTGAGACTCAGCACAAATGGCACACGTTGGTGTTTTAACTGTACAAAACTTTTGAACGTGCCCGTAATATTGACAGTTTAAGCAACGAACTACTTCTATGTCATCATTAAAACGGCATGTGGCCCAATCAATGAAAACTTTATCTTTTGTGTCCATTAAATGTTTTCGAATCTCTGAGTCTAATTCTAAGCCTATCCATTTACGACCGTTATCTAAAATCCGCCTGCGGGTAATTTTAACGGACTTTGTAAAGTCATCCTCCTTTATGGGTAATTCGTCCTTGATGTTTTGACGGTACAACGCTGTTAAGAAGGCGCGGTCTTCCATGGAGGATGGCACGTCTTTAACTAAGATACGGGGACGGCGACCCTTCGGTTTTTCGAGACGCAGTCCCGCCGATTTTATCGCGTCGACAGATTGTAATTTTTTAATTTGTGCCTCATTAGCAAGGCGCAGAGCAACACCCGATTTTGCGGTTTTTTTAACTCCCACGATTTGGAACCCATCATCACTCGGATTAATTGCCTTAAAGAGCGCCTGTTTCGTCGCGGATGACGTCTGCAAGTCAGCTGACCGTTCGCTCGTCGGGTAAGCTATTACGCACGGGGCAGGGGCGCGCGGCTGCACTACCGGAGTGGGTTTCGTTAAACGTAATTTTAAATTATCCGAATAAGTTTTATTGCAATCTTTAGTGGAAACGTTACCACGTCTACATTGATCCAACTCGCGTTGCATATTAGCCAACTTGGTTTCATTACACGATGATTTTAGTGCAAGTAATGAAACGATTGCAGTTACTCGTTGTGTAATATCTAAGACCGCCGACCTATTTGCTATATTCATGCGCGAGCCCTGGTCATTAACGAGTTCGTTTATCTTAGACAAATAACTCGATACTTCCAACACCATATCGCAATAATCCGCGCGGCTCGAGTCACTGCCGTTGTCTACAGACGAAGTATCTGCCGATTCTGATAGTTGTAGACGTTTCGATTGAACGGGGGAAACAGATGTGGGCGAATTCACATCGCTGAATAACCGTTTGGCCGAACTGGGTGACCGAGGCGTGAGTCTACTTTGACCGAAAGGATTTGGGCCCCGATCGGGCGGATCGTCATTGTGAACCGACATTGGGTAAAATTTAGAATAGGGTAGCACGATGTAGTGGGGTGCGGGGTGTGGAGGGGGGGAGAGGGAGTGTCCCATCACACCTGGTACCACTCCCGTGAAAAGGTAATGCACCATTCATGAGATATATCAATTTAAGTAACCTAACCTACAAAAACACTTGTTGTCAATACAAATTTGCTTCTGCAACGTCTCCGGCGCTGCGGGAAGTGCAGCCCCTTCGCCCTTGCGTAACAAAGGGTAGGCACCCACGCTCACCTCCGCAGCTTCAGCTTGCTGGTCGCCTCCGGCGACCAGCCTCAGCCGCTCCGGTTCGCACGGGTGCCTATCCATTGTTACAGCGGGCGGGGGCTGCTCTCCCTCCGCGCCTCCGGCTTTTTATATACACTCTAGGGTTGGTAGCCAAAAGACTACGTGAAGTCGGGGTGCCCTGAGTCGGTTTTGGAGCACATTCGACCTAACCGATTCATAAAGTGGGTGCACTAACTTCCTTCTGAACATAATTTCTAAAGCGTTATAAAACATATTATCACACAACAAAACACAAACAAATCAATATTTGGTATAACGCAGATACGAAATCCGCCAAAAACCATCAACAAAACATTCTTAATTTTTTGTTGACATTGACACCTGAATCAACTCACATACTTTTTACGGATTTTTACGTTCCGTTTCACCGATTTTTACAACATAGACTACATATTTGACTTAGTACTGATGATTTGTTTGTAAATCGCCCATAAAAACGTTCCGTTTTACCCAATATGTGATTTGAGGTTAGGAACTATTTATATTAATTTCTCGAAAATTCTGCATTTCCTTTGAATAAGAGTGATAACGTTGTAATCAGGAACTCAATCCCTATCACCTGTGATCACTTTTAGCCCTCAACTCGTGCTACCCTGAACTAAAGTCCGCCCCCGACATTTACTTATCAGAAATAAATGCAATTAATTCACTATATATATTGGCACTAAGGCGAACTAATTAATGTTATACAAATCAGCTGACTGACCGGCCGGGCGATATTTTATTTCGCAATACCCACTGTACAAAAATAAAAGTACTTACCGAGAATAACTTTGAGTAAATCCACTAATAAACGATTTAAAACTTTAAAAAACTTACGAATCACTGCTGACAATACGATACCATACAACAATAAACAACTCACGAACCGATAATCGCCGTTAAAACACACAAAACACAATTAATAATGACGAGCACGTAAACACGTCACTACACTGTGCACCCGCGGGAGGGGAAGTCTAAGTTTATTTCTATACTATAAGATACAAGTAAACTACATAAGTATAGTATGAATAACCCAACTCGTTGTACGGTGCGTCATAGTGTCGCGGCAGGTGGCGTGGTGGTGGCGGGCGCAACGCGTGTGCGGCTCGCGGCAGCGTGGCGGCGCGCCACACTCTGTGCCACACCTACGTATACACGCTCTGAACTCACTGCACCGCACTACACTACATAATACCCGGGGAGGACTAGCCACTGACACACAGCCATGGCTGCAACACCCATTGCTCATTTTTTGACCTAGTCTCGTATTGGTACTAAGGTTTTCCCTGAATTTAATTCATTTACGCTAATAAAGCTGCTCATTTTTTGACCTCATATCGTATTGGACATCATAATTAAGGTTTTCTCCCAATTGAATTTAAATTTATTTGCACTATACAGAGATACTATTTAGAAATTACACATTAAAAATAATAGGACAAGTGGCGACCTTTTTACACAAGTTACAGGCAAACTTGCCAGGCAAACAAGGCAATTTCTTACAGGCAACCATGAATTTGTTTACTTCTAATAAAAATATTGACTAATTTGAACTATAATGTGCAAAATCTAAAACCCATGTTGCAACACCATTACAGTGTAATCTAAATGGGGACTATAAAATAAATGTCTTGATGAATCAGTTATTTAAATAAAAACTAGCTTATACATGCATTCGGAACACGATCTCTTAGTACGCGTAAATTCATTTTAATCCATTGATTTATGACAAACATTTTGAGAATGAAGCAATATTGATAATAAGTAGAAACTTTGTATATCGACTGTACCCTTAAACAAACAAAATAAGATCTTCTGTGACGAAATAAAAATTTAGTATTACAATGTTCTTTCGGCTTTGCATTGAAATCAATGCTTACCAAACAGTTTTTGATAAGCATTCATCCTAGAATACCTTCATAGCTTCTCTTAAACTTGCCTTGTACCTATGTGCTTAAGTTTGCTACATAAATGTAATTATTCTATATCAAAGTGTTCATTATAGAAATTCTCCGTTGCATAAACATGAGTAGTTCTGCGAAAATTTCGTGGTACTTAAAATTCTACATCTAAAAATGAAAAACTATAAAATAACAGAAATTCTTCTTTATTCTTTAAATTATAAAACAGTCGATGAACTTGGTAATAAACTAAGTTTTCTGGGATCATCACTAGAAGAAAAAAATATTAGAAAGTGGAAGTATACAAGGGATCTAATAATATGTAGGGGGAACACTGCTACAGAAAACATAAGGAGACGGTATTATCATGACAAGGAACATGTGGCAAACTTGTTTTTTTTTTATATTGTCAGGACCTACTTACGACTTTTATTATTAATATATTTTTAAATAGCGCAATGTAAAGCGAATTAATATCAACTAGCAACTTGTCGAGACCGACGTCATGACATTTTAGTACGCTTTACATTGCGTGGTCATCTTATTACCAAACCAATATAAAGGCGAGACAGTACGTGACAAATACTCATGGCAGTTTTGTACGCTTTACATTGCGTGTTACATTACTACTATAGACAAGTATTATGTACTCACACAGTGACGAGCAGGTCGGGTATGAGTGTGGCGATGGGTATGAGCACGAGGCCCAGCCAGAATACCAGCGAGCTGAACACCATGCGGTCCATGCCGCGCATCACGCCACCGATCAACACCGTCGGGTATATGTTACTGAACACAATAAACCACTATTATTATACCAAGTTTATATAAGAACTGCCTGGTGTAATACATGGTCTAACCACTCTCAATAGTAATTTCGATTGTAGAACTTATAAATTCTGCCCACCCACAGTAGGTCAGAGTGGTGGGCTATACAGTCGAACCACTCTCAATCGTACTCTCGATGGTAGAGAAATGCCTTGCAGTGGGACATATAATGAGCTGATATAGATACTAACTTTAGTATAAAGCTATGAATGAGTATTGTAATGTATCAGACAAGATAAAAAGTCAAATTGACAGTGGGAATATTGCCACCAATTCGTAGTCTATCATGCCTAAAATACATGTATTTCATCGTAGTATCATTTCTTTTGATGTCGTTGCCTACAAGCAATACACCCACCGAACGCATGTTGAATTGACATTACTAATGAAGATGATAATAATTTATGAGTATAAGCAATGATAACATAAATATATTTGCCAAAAGGATCAGAATACATTATGTGCGACTGCTAGATCCATTTATCAACTTTTTATAGCATAGCTTACGAGTTACATCTCCAAACACAAGCGTAGTGTTGTGAGAATAGTTAATATTGTGTATTACGTATAGTGTACCTGTAGAGCAGTATGAAGAGGAACCAGAGCGCGACGGATCCCCAGATGGCGAGGTGCGTGACCCACGTCCACGAGTGCGTCGACAGCCCCGCCTTCAGGCACACCGTCAGCACCACGTACTGCGACATACACATCACTTAGATAACACTTGCTTTTAGGTATTTACTAGCACTATATTATTGAATATTTTCTTTTGTACAAGAAATTTCAGAATTTTTTGACAATTCAACACAGCTATATTTTGTATTAAGACGTGAGGGATTCTTAGTTAAATGAAAACAGAGATGAGGCAAACATATTTTTAAACACACCTCAGATACAAGCTGCATCTGATTGTCCGTTCTTTATGTTACATATGTTCACAAATAAGACCCTAGTATTGAAAAAAAATCAAGCATATCTGCGTTAATTGAAGACTACTAAATACAGAGTAAACATGTTAAGCTAAATGCAAGTACATACAGTGTAGACGAAGTTGCCAAGCACGAGGTACCCGCCGTCCTTGCCGTTGGGCCACAGCACGTGGTGGCTGGCCAGCAGCACCGGCAGCCAGAACAACAGCACGGAGTGTAGCAGCGAATTCACCGCCCACACCCAGAACACGCGCACGTTGAACAGCAGGCCCTGCTGCGACGGAATGTACAGCACCGGATGCTGCGTGTACATGCACACGTTAATAATAAAATCTAACTGAACCAGCAATGTACTGCGCACAATAATCAAGCTTCAAAATATGCGGGTGCTGCGCAACGATGCACACACTTTAGTGTCTTAAACACAACATGTTACTAAACTGTGCTCAACTATCATAAAAAAGGAATGTAACATCACTCATATTACCTATGTTAAAGGGAAATCTAGAGCATTGTTTTCTATAATTTATACATATGTACACATATTCTAAAATTTAAGGAGGGATGGAATCTCCTAGCACAAGTATATGCTTAAAGGAATCTCCAAATATTGTTTTACGGTGTATAACTTAGTTACTGTAAAAAAGTATTAAAAAAACTACCAATGTACTGCCAACAAAAATCTATTTGCAAATCTGTTCGAATATGTTTCCCCTATGCCATGTCGAATTTAATCTGTGCGAGGATTGAACTCATAGCCTTTGTATTGCAAGGATTTAATCTTTTTAGTTAGTGCATCAATTGTCAACAAAAGTCAAAACGATTGTCAACTTTTTTTGCAAGGCAAAGGCCTTCCCTTTATTCTTCCACTTAAAACTGTCTTTGGCCGTTATGTTATACTGTTTCCATTCGTTTATTTTATTTTTGACAGTTCACGCCTATAAAGTACGACATTACAGTAGAACAATATTTTGAAATAAAAGTAGATACTTTCTTGACGGGTAACGCCCACTTAGAGTTGTGCCATTCGTAACGAATGACCACAGATAACAAAAACGATTTTGAATAGAATCAATCAATCGGAATCATTTGAAATAAAATTACATTAAAATGCTAATGAAAACAGTTAAACGTAATATAGTACCCAATATTAGGATCGAATGTATTTGCTGCAAATTAATTAATATGAATAAAGGTATTCGTATTGAAGTGACTTTTAATAAGAGTTTAATTTAAAATAATTACAATGATTACAACGAAAATAAATGTTTAGTACCTACTTGTAATAAACAGTTAAACCATGTTGGAATTCATAGTACTTTAAGGATTAAATAATTAAAACAACTAAAAGGTAATTTGTTAATATTTTTATTTATAAACAATCGTCTGTTTCGTCGGAATCGGCGTCGTCGTCACTCGTATCCCCAGTAACACTAATTATTAATGAGTGCATGGGTAAGTTGTCAAATGCGACATCGCGATCCCAATCAGACATTATTTCTTTCTTCGTCTTATCTACGACACTCGCCCAGTTATGAGGCGTCACATTTTCACACGCATTTTTAAGCAACTCCAGCATTTTGTTTGCGGTGAAAGGAGGAGTTGTATTTATTCTCGCAGCATATCCTTTCACTTGCGCCCATATTAGCTCTATGGCATTATACTGGCAATGATATGGAGGAATTCTAAGGACGGTGTGCCCATGTTCTGCAGCCATTTCATCTATAACGTATCGTTTAGGCTGCTTCCTCATTTTTAATATTTTAAGTAACTCTACTTTTAATAGGGACTCGTCCACCTCCTCGCCATTGTTACGGAGCCAGTTTATTATTTCATTTTTTTTACTGGCTTGCGTTGGCATTTTGTTAATTTGCCGAGAGTGATAGGACGCATTATCTATAAATATTGTTGATGGCTGTTCGAGTGACAATAACATTTCCCGAAACCATTTTTCATATACTTCGGAATTCATTTCTTCGTGGTAATCCCCTGTTTTCTTTGATTTAAAAGCTAACATAGCATCTTGCACAAATCCTTTTGCGGTTCCTGCATGACAAATTATAATTCTTTCACCTTTTCCCATTGGCACTGCGGTCGAGGAGCTAGCAGTGTTGTCAGTCCAAGTTTTTGATACCGTGTGATTCGCATTGAGCCAAGTTTCATCGGTGAAAACAACATTCGACCAGTCTTCTATTTTTTTAGCTTGTCTTAAAAATTCGCATCGATACAAAGCAACATCATTGCGTTCCATCAATATTTTTCTTTTGTCACATTTTTTGTATTGGAATCCAATCCTATTCAATACCTTCGCCAAAGAAGACTTTTGACCACGGAACAAGCCACTAGTTTTCAGAGATTGTACTAGGTTATGTAAAGTAGGAATCTCTTTTCTTTGGTAATAATCGTATATATGACGACGAATAGCATCACCATCAAAACTGTCAATTGCTGTCACTTTAAAGGGCTGACGTTTTTTCTTAGGTGTAGATGGCTTGTTTTGTTCCATGCCACTACTGCCGTAGCCTTCTTTAATTATTTTTGAAACTGTTGGAGCAGTAATACCTAATGCTGCTGAAACACGGTCTCTGATTTGAGTCACTGGTATAAGAGGTCCACCATTACGGCTTTCCCTTTCAAAGTACTCATGAAGTCGCAACACAAACTCCCTTGTTTGTCCTTTAAGCACCTTTCCTTTAGGCATTTTGAAAGTGATGAAGGCAGGTACGATGTTCTCAATTCAACCAAATGTAGGAATTCACGGGTAAAACAATACGGAGGAATATAAATACTCAACTCGACGTATGAAAAATGTGAATTAAAATTCAGCGAACGGAAAACACTAGCACGGGCGCGGGCGTCTCGTTGTGAGTGACCACAAAATGGCGGCGCGCGTCACCTGTCTGCCCAGTGTTGCCGTTTCACAATTTGTTTTTAACAACATTACTATTGCCAACGGAAGTGATAAGAATATTAACTTAACATGAGTAAATGGTTTATTTTAATATAATTATTAAATCAAGTAACTTAAATATCCCTGAAGTTTTATAAAACAATGCATGGAGCAAAAAATAAAATATGTATTAAATCGATTAAAACTTGTTCAAAAATAAAATCGTTTGTTATAAAAAATTGATTCGATAACGCATCAGGCCATCACTATTTGATTCAGTACTCGATGTGTCAAAAATAAAATAAACGAATGGAAACAGTATAGTCACGCCAAATCGTTTGATAACAGTTTGTTATATTAATGCTGATAAATGTATTGTAGCTGTAAATAAATATTATTGATTTATTAACATCTTTAAATTATGTTTCAAAAATCAATCACATCTTTCTTATATTAAGCAAATGCATATGAGTGTGTTCAGTGTTGTACATATTATACATTTACATACCCTGAGCATAATTTCAGGCGAACAGAGCTTGTCGAAGAGTCCAATGGCGAAGGGCGGCAGCGCAGTGAATATCACGTTGTAAAAACCTATCGTCCACCTCTCGAATAATATTTGGCCGGACCTATCAAAATTGGACATACACATTAAAACGAGAACCTATTTTTTTTTAAAGTCGGTTAATTAATAATTATTCAAATATTTTAGTTATACCGCATTAATGTAATAATATTAAAAACATAATGCTAGCTTGTCGTAGACCATTTACACTAACTGATTTCTATTTGCATTTCATTGCGTTATTTAAAAAAATGACTTTCTTGAACGTTTTTTTTACCCTTCCCATTTTCAAAAATATCGTGTCCACGTAAATTAGTCATATAATATTGTTTTTATTAGAGATCTCCTTTAACTCCTTAAATTAAGTTGTAAATAGAACTCACCATGCTGAGTATATGGCGAACCAGAGCTCGATGACGTACAGACAGATGTTCTTGTAGAAGGAGTAGAGTATGAGTTTGCTGATACGCGAGTAGTTCCACGCGCCGTGCACCAGCAACAACCGTAGTAGGAATCGGAACTGGAATAACAATAAATCAGTTGTCAGGCATATTTGCGACGAAGGTTAAGAGATGTGTATTTAGACATTTTAATAGATTCTGGTCTGTTATAGCAATAGGAATGTATAAGAGCAAATATCATGTATTGTATACATTATGAGCTCCTGAACACAGTGTAATGTAGTCGTAGGTATGACCAAAACAGAAAGAGTAATTGTGTTATGTTACTATTATTTTGTTTTAAACATTTTGCTTGCGAAGCCCCAATTGTATACCTAAATGGTGTATGGCTCGATGTACCTGTTTATGATTCGATATTGACATGATATAGTGTGTAGTGTATACCTCAATGGTGTATGAGTTGTTAAATGTAGTTTTATGACTCGATATGTATGTAGCTAGTTATGATTCGGTATTGTCCTGAAGGTGTATGCAGCTAGTATGCGTCGTGTTACCTGCGCGATGCTGTAGTCGGACGCGCAGACGGCCTGCAGGCCCTCGACGCCGGAGATGCCGACGCCCACGGCGGCGCGCTGGATCATGGCCACGTCGTTGGCGCCGTCGCCGATCGCCAGCGTCACCGCGCCAGTCGCCACCGACACCATCTCCACCACCTGAACGACACACAATAACATCTTAGACAAATAACAACAATAATAACTAGTTGTATAAGTAATGGTATATCCGCTACTTAAATTTATTTAACCCCACCAGATGACGCCAGTGCTTGTATAATACGCCGCATTACGCGCGCACTTAACTCGACGCATGTTAATTCTCGTCTTGGGCAGGCGGCGGTTAATGCATTTTCTGCGCTCAAAAATAACGGCATTTAATTCGCGTAATTCTTCGCACTCCAACTATGCTCTTCCTATATAGCACTTATAAGTGACAATTTCAATATCTTTAAACACCAAAGTAATAATAACAATGGAAATTAGTAGCGAACAAAACTAAGTACACAAATCCTACCTCAGCCTTCTGTATGGGCGAGACCCTGCAGCACACGACGACCTTGCAGGATATGCAGAGGTCGAGGAAGTCCTTCTTGAGGTCGCAGCCCATCGCGTACTTGAGCGTCTTGCCGTCGATGATGAGCGCCACCTCGTTCTGCTTGCGCAGGTTGTCGCCGAAGTCTACTGCGTGACGGGATATGCTCTCCCGTGTGCCCTGGACCGTGCAATGGGCAAATTAAATAATGTTACTTTTTAATATAATGAGCTATATCCTGTGCTGTGTAGCAGGCCGAGCGGGGTAAGACTTTATAAAAGTGTTACTTAGTATCAAAGAGCTTTTGGCTGAAAATGATGATGTTAAATGGAATGAAATGTGAACAACATTGGTTTGGTAGGTTTTTTTTCAAATAGGTGAAATTTAATATTGATACCTTATTTATACTATTTATGCTTACAACATTACTTACTTTTTATATTTGCGATATTTTTGTGTTATACAAGTCTTTACAAAATCAGCTAGTTCTAGAACTAAGGCAGCAATGATTATAAGAGCATGGCTTCATTTTTATAAGCATCGTCATCACCAACGGATGATATAAGGAAAGAGGAAGAAAGTAATATATTTTACTAACGTCGAGGCTGTCCTCGTTGAGTATGATGAGCGGCATGGAGGGATGGATGAGCTTAGCGGAGTGCGCGATGTTGATGGCGGTCTCCTGTTTATCGCCCGTTAGAACCCACACGTGGATGTTGGCCTTCAGCAGCGCCGCTATCGTCTCGGGCACGCCGTCCTGCATCATGTACAAATATACACTATTTATCAACACATGACTCCGAAAAGTCAGTGTGACCCCGCCGTGAGCATGTTGGCAGCCGCGTCAGGTCCATTTACCAACAAGCCAACATGCACTTATTGATGTATGATTTGTATTGATAATCAATTACCACGCATTTAAACGGTGAAACCTGCAAGGTTTCACCGTTCAATCATAGAGAATTTTTAAGAATTTTTATAATATATATGTAGAATCCACCAACACGCACTAGACCAGCGTGGTGGACTATATGGCCTAACCGCTCTCAATTGTACTATCGATTATAAAGGAGGCCCGTACTCTGAGTGGAATGTATATGGACTGATAAGATACATATTCACTATAAATGTTCACAACACAAGTCTTTGTATCCAGCAGTTCACTAGCGCAATACAACCTGTTCGAAGTTCCAACCTTCACCCGCGAGTCAACTTCAAAACTGACAAATCATTGTGATTACGCTACAGATTTACATTTGCCCTGGGTTTAAGTGCTCGTTTACCACAGTGGACATATAAAAATTGATGATATACGAGTTGTATGTTAATAAAAAGGACTCGGTCTTTAAATTAGTTTCGTGAGCAACTGATTGAATTCACAATAGCGTTGGCAATATTACCTGAAGTTTATCTTCTATGGCAGTGGCTCCGAGCAGCCTGAGGTTGTTTTCTATGAGCATCGCGGCCTCTTCGATCTTCTGCTCGCGGTCCTGTATCGCTATGCATGCTTTGTGATATGTGTTCGACCATTCCTTTACAAAAACACATAATATTGAAGTTTAATATATAATTAATGAAATATTATTATTTACGTTAAGATTGTTATATTTTTTTAAAAGAAAACTATTATTTAAATCGTAGTTTAGAAATGTAGTGTGTTTTTATCTCATTATTATTTTTATTATTATACTCTTTATTGTACATCTTAAGTTACATAATCAATAAATATAACAGGCAAAAATACAATAGTACAATGGGTGACCATATCGCATTGAGCGATTTCTTCCTGGCAACCTTTGGATGAACAGGAATTGTTGGAGTAATAAATAGGGCTTGACGTGCAACAAGAGTACATTAACAAAAGAAACCGACTAATAAATAATATATATATATATGTCGGAAATAGATGAATTCCTCAGCATTATTTCGGATTGCAGCACTAGCGCAATCTATTGAGAAGAGGTCGACATCTCTATTGTTTGTGAGGTCCATCGTTTACTTTAAATCCTCAACTTTGTAATAAATAATTACTTAATAAATTAAACACAATTAATTTCTGTAACACTTGTATTTTAAACACTAATTTCAAACACTTAATTCAAACACTGATTTTAAACACTGCTTTAAACACTTAGTAGTTTTTATAGAACTTTTCCATACGAAGGCGAATTACTGAATGCTCAGCTCAACAAAAGCCTTCTACAAGAAAATTCTGTAATCGCGCTGATTGGTCAACCAATCAAGCGCTCCGATTGGTTCAATATAAACAAAGTAAACTAAACACATTAAAATAGCTATTCTAATGCAACATCTTATAATAAAATCTTAAATTACGCGTATGAGAGTTTACATAATTATTTATGAATATTGATAATCATTTTATAGTCAAGAAATTGTTTTACATCGAAAGGATGTCGCTCCCACATAATTGAGATGCGCGACATCTATACGGTTGTAATGTGAAACTGAAGTAAAAGGAAATAACAATCAAGTATTAAAAGTTTAGGCCTTAAATAATCAATGGAAAATGTAATATGGTTAAAATTCATGTTTATCATTTTATTACGGTGATAAATCATTTTATAATCAAAAAGGAATAAAAAGGAAGTAGCTACATCATAGTTACAATGAGCGCCATCTGTAAACCTACATTTTAGAACTTGAATTACTTTAAATAAGAGTTAACATTACAAACATAGAGCTTTAGAGTTTGTAGATGATGTATAAATTTGTATAGTAAATAATTATGTTTAAAATAAGTAATAAAATCAATATTTATTATTTTGCGGCGACACGGCCATTCTGATCGGCGGTGCGCGCTCTGCACCAGCCGGCCTTTCGTCACCCAGTAGTTTTGCATAAACATATAGACATAGAAGTAGTTTGCAGGATTAGGAAACTTAATAAGAATGTTAACAAACCAGTGCCACACATAATGTTAGTATGTTTATATACAGGTGTATAGTTTTGTTTCTTTCTCACGTGACGGAAATGCTCTGTGATAGACACAAAGTCTTTGATTTGACGGGAAGTTAGGATGGGATCAGGAACACCGCTCTGTGGTAGACACAAAGTCTTTGATTTGATGGAAAAATAAGGTGAGGAGTTTAGGACCATTGCTCCGTGACAGGCACGAAGGCTTTGTTTCGATAGGACATAGGAGCCAGGTTCTGAGCGGTCCTGAACGCCGTGGTCCCAGCGGGATAACATGAGAGATATTGAGTCTCCACGACTTCATTTCATTGGTGTGATGTCATGTCTTGCTTTGTGTTATATTTGCCTCCACGGCTTAGGTCTTAGTGGCACTTGGTGTAACAGGAGTTATTTGATTTCGCTCATATAATTTTGTAAATTTTCACTATTTGAATCTTTAAAAATTGATCGTTATAATGCAAAGCTACAGGGTGTTACCTAGGCGTCGGGCGTTAGGCGAGACGTCAGACGACGGCTGTTCGCTGTCCGGTGACGGGTGCTCACTGTTCGATGACGGATGCTCGCTGTCCAGTGTCGGATGCTCGCTGTCCAGTGTCGGATGCTCGCTGTCCAGTGTCGGATGCTCGCTGTCCATTGTCGGATGCTCGCTGTCCAGTGTCGGATGCTCGCTGTCCAGTGTCGGATGGTCGCTGTCCAGTGTCGGATGCTCGCTGTCCAGTGTCGGATGCTCGCTGTCCAGTGTCGGATGCTCGCTGTCCAGTGTCGGATGCTCGCTGTCCAGTGTCGGATGCTCGCTGTCTGATAATAGGTCGTCCGGCGACACGGATGCTTGCTCACCAGGGTGTGGCACTCGTCGTAGTTGGTCATGGGCCACTTTTCGTGGCCGTCCTCTTCCTACTACCGGTTTAATGAAGTAGCGGTCGTTTTCCAGCACTTTGTGAATCTCGTAGGCCGCACTAAATTTCAAGTCCAATGAAGTTTGGTTACGAGGGTTGTTCTTCATTAAGACGAATTCGCCTCTTTCGAATTTGTGTATCTTGGCTTTCTTCGAATCAAATCGTTTCTTCTCTCTAATTGCTGCTTCGGTCATTCTACGTTTTAAGTGTTGTTCCAATATCTCAAAATCAATCGTCATGTTATCAAGTTGCACTAGGTTTAACAATTCGGGTGGAACGCGGTGTTGTCGTTTTGTTAATAATGTCAGAGGTGCGACGCCAGTCGTTGAATGCATGGTACAGTTGAGTGAAAGTTGTAAACTATCGAGTGCTGTATGCCAGTCAACTGTTTCGTAATTTTTTGATCATGGTTAATGCGTTCTTTAGAGTTCCCATTATTCTTTCTACTTGCCCATTCGCTCTACAAACACCAGGAGCTATTGAATGAATTTCTATACTGTATCTTTCACAGTATTCCTTAAACACTCCAAGAAATTCGCGTCCACCGTCTACAATAACGATTTTCGGAGTTCCAAATAAATGAACAGCATTTTTAAGAGCTCCAAGGGTGCTGTGCTGACTTTTATCGTTTGCGTGATGCAACAGAACGAATTTGGTATAAGCATTGACGGTCACTATCACATACTCTGTCGGTCGGTGTTCCGAGTTTCCCAGTCATATCCATGTGGATCATTTCAAATGGATTCGTAGGCTTCGCTATTGGGTGCAATTGTGCTTGAATAGCGCCTGATGAATTTTCGGAAGTCTTACAAACAATACAATTGTCTACAAATTGTTGAACCACAGTGTTCATTCTTTCAAACCAGTATGTCTCTTATCTTCGCTAAAGTTTTATCCCAGCCAGGATGTTTGAGACTCTAATGGAAGGTATTTATCAAACTCCATTGAAACGTTTTTGGTACAACAACGAGTTTCTGGGTTCTTAATAGCTCATCTTTGCGTACGTGTTTCAGCAGGTCGTCTTCAACAAGAAATCCTTCAACCGACTCTCCTCTGTGAATGGAGTCAATCTTGGCTCGTAATGAACCATCGCGGCGTTGCTCTATTTTTACCATTGTAAATCTCTGGCCGACTGCTGTTGATTTGGTTTTGTGTCTTCAGCTATATCAACATCTCTGCTATGTGAGCTAAGATTCTCGTAGGATCTCGTAGATTTGTCTGAAACAATCGTAAGCCCTTTTTGAGATAGGTATCCGTGTACCTTAGTATTATAAAATTGATTTTCAATTAGTGGTTTATTTTTTGTGGTACACAGTGGTGCGTTTTTGTCGTAGGGTACCAGAATAGCAACACAAATTGTAGTTTGTTACATTACTTTTCGGAATTAGCAAAGTAAAACCAAAATCAAACAAATATGGAAAGAACTCACCAAGTTCAAATACTCCTTTGCACTTGCGGCTATACAACGTAGGACGATACCACTTCTGATGTCGGAAATAGATGAATTCCTCAGCATTATTTCGGATTGCAGCACTAGCGCAATCTATTGAGAAGAGGTCGACATCTCTATTGTTTGTGAGGTCCATCGTTTACTTTAAATCCTCAACTTTGTAATAAATAATTACTTAATAAATTAAACACAATTAATTTCTGTAACACTTGTATTTTAAACACTAATTTCAAACACTTAATTCAAACACTGATTTTAAACACTGCTTTAAACACTTAGTAGTTTTTATAGAACTTTTCCATACGAAGGCGAATTACTGAATGCTCAGCTCAACAAAAGCCTTCTACAAGAAAATTCTGTAATCGCGCTGATTGGTCAACCAATCAAGCGCTCCGATTGGTTCAATATAAACAAAGTAAACTAAACACATTAAAATAGCTATTCTAATGCAACATCTTATAATAAAATCTTAAATTACGCGTATGAGAGTTTACATAATTATTTATGAATATTGATAATCATTTTATAGTCAAGAAATTGTTTTACATCGAAAGGATGTCGCTCCCACATAATTGAGATGCGCGACATCTATACGGTTGTAATGTGAAACTGAAGTAAAAGGAAATAACAATCAAGTATTAAAAGTTTAGGCCTTAAATAATCAATGGAAAATGTAATATGGTTAAAATTCATGTTTATCATTTTATTACGGTGATAAATCATTTTATAATCAAAAAGGAATAAAAAGGAAGTAGCTACATCATAGTTACAATGAGCGCCATCTGTAAACCTACATTTTAGAACTTGAATTACTTTAAATAAGAGTTAACATTACAAACATAGAGCTTTAGAGTTTGTAGATGATGTATAAATTTGTATAGTAAATAATTATGTTTAAAATAAGTAATAAAATCAATATTTATTATTTTGCGGCGACATATATATATATATATATATATATATATATATACATAAGTAAAATATACACATACATATATAATTACAAACATAAAATAAATACTATAAAATTACACATAGGCTAATATACAATATTACATAAATAAAATATAAGTAAAGAAAATAAAATAAAAACAATTCTTAATGAAGAAGGGATAAGTAGTGATCTTTGACTAGTGATTTAAAAATTATATGAGATTTAGCAAGTCTAATATGTAAAGGTAATGCATTCCATAAACGAGCTGCTTGAACAGTGAAAGATTTGTCAAAATATGCTGTAGTATGGATTGGTATATGCAACTTCAGATTTTCTGATGACCTCAGGGATCTCGTATGTCTTTCACTGAGGAATTGGAACCTTTCTTTAAGATACAATGGAGAAGAAGGGCTGAATAATACATTATAAAGTAAAGAAAGTATGTGAGCATTCCGACGAAAGCGAATTGGTAACCATGGTAATCTCATATTTTAATTAGGTCTATGTAAATAATGCAAATATTTTAAATTAGAGTATGAGAGTGTTTTGTGTGTCCGTAATGTGTAGCATTTTCATTTGCACTAATTTAAAGGATATAACAAAAAAAAAACTAAGTGACATCTTTGTATGTATCAATTTAAAGATAAATTCTGCGTCTATGTTTTTTGTAACCAGGTTCGGATACTAACCTAACAAATTCGAATACAAACATAACCTGGATGCGACTCGCAAAAAACAAAGAAAAGTGGCATAATATGAGAGATGCCTATACCCAGCAGTATAGCCCAGCCTATAATCTACAGGCTGTGGATGATGATGACAATGATTTTTTGTAACTTAATAAAGCGTTTGTCACACTCCTCTCATATATTCTTTTATTGATGTGTGTATGTGCGTGCGTGGGTGCGAACGTGTGCATGTATGTGCGTGCGTGGGTGCGAACGTGTGCATGTATGTGCGTATGCGTGCGTGTACGTGCGTGCGTGCATGCATGTATACGTGTGCATACGCACCTCATACTGCGCCTGCGGCAGGTCGGCGACGGCGAACACGAGCGTGCGCAGTCCCTCGGCGGCGAAGTGCTCGAGGTGCGCGAGCGTGGCGCCCGCCCAGCGCGCCGCCGCCGCGCCGCCCGCCAGCCGCGGGTACAGCACGCTGTCCGCGCCCTTGCAGTACAACTTGATCTCGCCTGCAAACAATACAATACATTGTATTATATGCAATCCTCGTTCAATTATATTGAAGTGGATATCGCCATCAAACTCTCTACACATGGAATTAAACATTTTAACAACAGTTAGGAGTTGTATATACAGGGGTATTTTGATTTGAATGTACAAATTTTAACAGGAAGTTTAGAATATTGAGTATAATTTGAACATAGATGGGGATTTTAAATGGAAATAAATAAATTCATCTACATTATTTTCCACCATGCATTAATTAGTATTATTCTCTTGAAATCAATTTAAAAAAAATGGTTGCCTGTAAAGTCGGTTTTACTACCTAAATTAACTAACTAACTTAAATTAATTGTTTTGGAGGTAAAATATTTTTTTTTGGGGGGGATAATTTTTTGCGTAATTTGGGATTTCTGGCGGGGTCAATTTGTAGCCCTCACCAAGACGGTTCCGAGGATACCAAACTCGGTGGGTCTACGACTTATGTTGGCCGAGATAGGATTGGGGGGGGTGAGGTAAATTTTCGGGGTGGGGGTAGGGGAGGGGGGGTAGGTTTCGTGGGGAGGCTAATAGGCACTATTTCGGAATAAGGGTGGGGGAAGGCAGGGGGGGCTATGGGACAATTTTGGAAAAAGTGGGTGAAACTGAAAAAAAATATAATTAAATTGAGTGGGAGAGAGACGCAAGGCATTCGGCGGGCCTCTCTCTCGTTCGGTGACTCATCGTAACGTTACCGGGCGTTACACTTTTTCATAAGTGACTCCCAGCCGCAACCTAATTTAAGACGTTGTCACGTCAAAAAGAATATGCAAAAAGAAAATAACCGAGTAGCAAATAATAAAATAATACAAAGTATATCAAAATTGTTAACGAAAACGAAGCTCACTAAAACTACCACCTTGCTTCGTTTTCGGTAGCAGTCTTATTATACTATATTACATTTAAAAAATATACATTAAGTTACATCATTCGTACACATGAAACTGTCCCAACTTTCTTCCTTTTTCGATTATCTACGGTTGAAAGTGTGCGTGATTGTTATAACTGTGTGGTCGAGCTAGTGTAACTACACAAAAAGTATCTATAATACCGTAATAAATACTTTAAAATAATTGACCTGTGGGCGTGCGCACGATGACGGACATGCGTTTCCTGGTGGAGGTGAAGTCGATGACGTTAAGCACGGTGTAGTCCTCGCGCACGCCGGCCGCGTCGATGGTGACGGTGGTGGGCGTGCGCGTCTCGAACACGTAGCCGAACATCGACGCGCCCAGCACTAGTGCGCGCTCGTCTGCAAACAACGGATAATCATCAATCAACAAATACTGTCGTTAGTACTACATTTATTTAAAACATTACCATGTATCACCATTACTTCAAAATAATTTGTATGTTACTTGGTCAAAATAAATATATAATTCCCTTTATTTAAATTTCTTTTTTTACATTTTTATACATACAATATAAAACAATATACACATAAAAATATGAAAAATTATATCCTCCGGTGGTGAAGCTCAAGACCCAAGCCACCAGAGGTTAGAAAGACAAAGTGAGGAACCATCTCACATTGCCATGCCCAGTAATAATAGTATAGTATTTAACTCCAGATCCAACAGCCAATACAATATTATTACTATTATAATACTCCCGTATCAAATATCTGTATCAGCCCATATACGTCCCACTGCGGGGCACGGATCTCCTCTACAATCCAGAATAAGATTGTGCGTGCTTAGGTCATATAGCCCACCACGATGGCCTAGTGCAGGTTGGCGGACTTACATACCATAGAAATTCTTATAAATCGCTATGGTATGCAGGTTTCCTCACGATGTTTTCCTTCACCTTTTTAGTGCGTGCTGATTGAGTATCAATACACACATGACTCCGAAGAGTTAGAGGTGTGCCCAGGGATTCGAACCCGCGACCACCGTGAACATATTGGTAGCTGCGTCTAGTCCGTTTACCAACAGGCCACCACGCACTTTACTAAAGTATATATAAAGTAATACAAACACACCCGGCGAGGCGGCGTGGTAGTTGACCTTGCCGTTGGCTCGCTCCGGTATGACGGTGTGGCAGATGGCCAGCATGGTGAGGAACTCGCGGATGGTAAAGGTATATATACGCACCCGGCGAGGCGGCGTGGTAGTTGACCTTGCCGTTGGCTCGCTCCGGTATGACGGTGTGGCAGATGGCCAGCATGGTGAGGAACTCGCGGATGGCGGGCGCCGTGGGATGGTTCCGCTGCAGGTTCTGATACAGCAGCGTGTCTTCCAGACGCTCGTTCGGACCTGGCCGGCTGTAGATTATCTAAATCATACAAGATATGTGTAAATAGCAAGCCATCACTACATAGTATAAAACAAAGTCGCTTTCTCTGTCCCTATGTCCCTTTGTATGCTTAAATCTTTAAAACTACGCAACGGATTTTGATGCGGTTTTTTTTAATAGATAGAGTGATTCAAGAGGAAGGTTTATATGTATAATACATACATATTATTGTACAGAAATCTGTTCGTACCCGGGCGAAGCTGGGCCGGGCCGCTAGTGTAAGTAATAAGACGCCGGTAAAACGCCGCATGTAAAACGAGAGGCCACGGGTTCGATCCCCGTAACAAGAAAAATGTTCGTGCAGCCAACAAATATTTGTTTCGGGTCTAGGTGTTTGTGAGACCGAAAAGGCTCTCGTAGTTTCTGATACCCACGACACAAGAGTGTTAGTGTGGGGTCAGGACTATAATGTGACTGTTGGGTGTTATTTATTATTATTAATAAGTAAGTTAAACTTATTCAGAGTGGGAGGGTTATGGATTGTATTGAATGGATTTCTGGTATTGAATCAACACAGATTTCTGTATATAACCTAGTCATCCGCACCTGCATTAGTGAGGTAAAATTAAATAATATTATTAACAAAGGAGTACGAATGAACTCCTAAGATAATATCATATCCATTATCGATATGATATTATTAATGTATCAACCCATCTACATCCCACTCCAAGGTATGGGCCTCCTCTACAACTGAGAGTACGATTGAAAGGGATTTAGCTGTAACAACAGCTGCACAAAATATAATATATATGTATGTATATATTGCGCCCAAATGTCCTTTATTCCTTCAGTAAATAATGCATGCTGTATTTTTTTTTTTTTTTTTATTTCAATGAATGACGAGACGAGCAAGCCGTTCGCCTGATGGTAAGCGATACGACCGCTCATAAACAGTAGCAACATTCCACTGCGCTCGTCATCCTGAGACATAAGATGTTAAGTCTCAATATGTCCAGTAGTTACTCTGGCTACAATGTCCTTCAATCCGAAACACAACAGTGCATTTACGCAGTGTTGTTTCACGGGAGAAATAGACATTGCGGTGGTACCTACCCAGATGGCCTCTCACATATGAGAGACCTACCACCAGTGAAATAGTATATATGAAAACAGCAATCATAACAATAAAACGAAGCCTTACATATCACTTACAACGCATTTCATGTGGCTTCACTTACTGATATATTTAAATCAACGGGTATTTTCAACTTAATCCAATAACATATAAACAGACATTGCGAAGGAGTTGTAAAAGGTTTAATATTTCTACTATATTTGTTTTAAAACAAGCAAACACTTATTAGATTGAAATAACTACCTATTTATACCTAAACTATATTGCCATAATTCCATACATATATTTTAGCATGCGCAAAAGGAAACAAATTTCAATCAGATTGTCAAAAATCAATGCTTCATAAAACGACTACTTCATTAGCAGTTCTGTGTCAAGGTTAACTGCCTGCTCGTTTATCGGACTTATAAAAGTTTTATAACATTGGTCCGATAATACCTTTTATACGCTGGATACGTTCGCTATAGAACTGACGTATACGAACTCACAGACACAAACGGGCATGCAATCACGCACGCACGTTAATGCACATGCACACATATTCATTTTTACTGTTATTTTTTTCTATCATCGTATTTGGGTGATAACTACTTAGTTTTTTTCTAAAATACACAGTGTACTCCCTTTTTTTTTAAAAGACGCTATGGTAGACATGGGTGTAATTTATTATTTTAGCAAAACCTATAGATTCATCACCCAAACACGATATTTAAAAAATCAACAAAATAAACGTTTCTTTAGTATTACGATTCTTTACGATACGACTACGATATTTTTCGTGTTCACTAAAACTACCACACGGCATGATTTCGGTAGCAGTCTTGATATACCCTTTATGCAAATTCACCACATTTAGGTATAGCTTTAGGATTCTTGGATCATCTGCTATAACCTCTTGTAGTAACGACATACCTCCGCAATAGAGCACTTGTGAAACTCCATGATGTTGCAGGTGAGCGTGCCGGTCTTGTCGCTGAAGATGTACTTGACCATGCCGAGTTCCTCGTTGAGGTTGGAGGTTCGCGCCATGGCCGGCGTGTCCGTCGCCTCGTGGTACATCTCGCTGTCCATGGCGATGAACTTCGCCTGGGGACGTCACAAATATAGCAATTAGTAACGACAACAACAATTTTAGGAAATAAAATCCACTTCTTATTATTATAGGGCTATTGCTTTACACTGAATCCCGGAAAGGTTTTGGTTATTTTCATTCTTAAGGTTGCGGGTTAGAAATAAGTTTATATCGCTAAAATTCATACTGTTCACTGCGGTATGAAAGCAGAAAAAATGCAGCTGAAAGAAATTTGCAGTGTTACGTAAGTGAATAGTCTTCAAAACTTAATACAAAATAATGCCAGAGTAATCCTTTGGATCATTATGAATACAGTATGCTCACAAATAAACTTATAAAATAAAATAGATTACTAGCACTCACCTGGAAAAACCTAACTATTTCAGCAGTGACTTGTAAAGATATAGGTATAAGGTTGTTGTACAATATCAAAAACGTTAAAAAGTTGAATCCGAAATGTGCATTCTGCGCCTCTGTAACAAAGAGAACATCAGTCAGTATCAAAATTCTCAATGTCAATAGAATTGATTTAGTAATAACGACATTATAGATAGAAAAATATTTTTTTTATAATTTAATATCTAGATATATAGAAAAGATACACAAACAATTTTGTAATAGAAATCTACTGTTTTATACCATTGCCGCAAAGGCCTTTACTCATTCATCAACATCCCACTGTATTAGTCACGTTTGAATTTGTATGGAGCCTTTTACATCTCGAAAGAAAAGAAAGAAAGAAATACGATTTAAATCTACTTCTTCTACCGCCGCGGTATTACCACTCGTAGCTGCTATCCATGCTGGAAGGCTCCATACAAATTCTAAGGTGACTAAGACAGCGGTACCTAATATTACCGCTGCCGGCTGCGGTCCCATGTGTAAACGACCTATGACTTGTTGCTGGTTCATGCTATTGCTATAACATAGTCAGGAGGCAGTATATGGAGCGTTTTTTAGTGATGGTAGGTTTCTCATATGAGAGAGGTCACCTGTGTAGGTGCTACGGCAATCTATTTCTCCCGTCAAACTGCAGTGTAAATTTGCTGTTGTGGTTCGCATTGAAGGACATTGTAGCCAGAGTAACTACTGGACATATTGAGACTTAACATCTTATGTCTCAGGATGGCGAGCGCATTGGAATGCCAAGCATTGCTGTGTAATTCATGGTGTTTTGTTCTGCTACTGTTCATGAGCGGCCGTATCGTTTACCATCAGGCGAACGCCAGATCGTATTGCCTTTCAAAGCAATTTTAAAAAAGGCGTACCATTGCGTGCGAATTTCTTCTTTATTTAAATATTTAGTATTTTGTACATCTGTGTTGTACATCGTTTTTAGTGTTTGTGGCGAATAAAAAATAAAAATGTTTTTCTTTCTTTCTTTATTTATTTCTTACCCTCAAGTCCGATGTACCAGTCGTTGTGATTGTGCATCCACAGCTCGTTGAAGGCGGCGCTGAGGAGTGACAGCGCCAGTAGGATGAGGAACAGCATCAGGATGTGCGTGTTCGTCTGACGATCTATTGACGAACGCTTAAGGGGAGCTGCGGACATATACATATTTATTCACAGATCGTACGAGATATATGGTGGTTCTCTCATATGTGAGTGCCGCCTAAGGGCGCTAAAAGTGGAGAGGCGACACAGGTTGAGGTTTTTTGTTATTTGTTTTTTAATGGCAAAACAAAACCATAGTAATCTAGCGACAATGTTATTTAACTTGGTGGTAGGTCTCTCTTATGTGAGGGGCTGGCTGAGTCTATTTCCTCCGCTAAACAACCGTAAATGCACTATTGTGTATCCGTTTGAAGGTCATTGTAGCCAGAATAAGTACTGGACATATTGTTGCTGGCCATCTTTTATCTTAGGATGACGAGCGCAATGAAATGCCTAATGCCAGGAATTACTTTACAATTCAAGATGTTTGATTTTGCTACTATCCATGAGCGATCGTATAATTTACCATTAGACGAAAGGATGCTCGTCTCGCCATACATTGCGATAAAAAAATCTTATTTAAGCCTTATTTAAAAATCCACTACTTCAGATATAATTCATAAAGCTCTACGCAACATTACAAATGTGGCACGGTCATCCTATTTCTCCCAAAGCGATATATCCTGTGACGTACCTTTTGTAGAGTTCTTCATGAGTTTGGTCTCGTGTCCCGTGTACACGACGATGCCGTGGATCCACGTGGTGTTGCGCAGCATCGCGCCGCGCAGCATCATCTGGTCCAGACCGAGTGGGATTGTCCTGGAAACGGTAGGTTTTATACTCACTACCCGGCTTCGTGCTAGTACAGATACGCGTTTTTAGTAATATCCTAATCGCCTATGTTAATATTAATCTAATGGTGGAGAAATATTAAATTATTTCAGTAGTTTCAGAGTCTTTTTTATCATCATCATCTCAGCCACAGGAAGTCAATAGGCCTACCCCAAGGATCACATTGACCTGCTGGAAGCGGCCGGCATCCAACAACTTCTGGCAACTTTAGCCAGTTTGAATCTATTTATTGCAAACAAATAAAAATTTCGTTTTTATGATTGATTGATTTTAGTTAAGTGGATGTGTTATCCATGACAGCAATACATTTTTATGTTACAAGTTGTATAATAATTTTAAATATTGTCTAAATAATTGTCTTCCATCATCATTTGTGGCATCACATGTTCTACAAAACGGAGCCATAAAATAATTAACAGTCGTTTATTTTTCGCGGCATATGCATTCACTCCATCATCTTTAGCCAAAACAAACGTTTTGTCACAAAGAATACAGGTAGAACTTCACTAAATTGCACGAATATCGAACACCTCATATAACCCACGTTGTTTTTCTTCCTAACACAATGTATCCTTTTTTAAAGTCAGATAACGCTATTATAATATTCAGGTCTTGTTACCCTAGGCTTGCAAATACCACTCAACCACTCAATATTTTACGCTACATTCAGTAAGGATGTAGAATTAACGACGCCCTAGGTGAGACTTCTACGGCGCTCTATAAGTACTACCTAAATTTAGGCAAAAAGCAATAAATCATAGATACTACACTCTAGATTACAGTAAATCCCGGCATATGGTGCCCTTTTGCACTAGCGCCCTAGAGCCGTCGCCCAATCGCGCCCTACCCTAATACCGGCTCTAGGTACACAATAATAAAAGAATAATTCAATAAAATTAAACGGGCTTAAAATTAATCTTTCATCAGATCTAAAATATCTAAATAGGCCAAAATTTTTTTAAGGTCAGTGTCGACCTTAATTTTTGTTCCTAGCGTGACGTTATAAATTAAAAGATCTCCTTTTGAAGTTGATTAAAAATGCACTTACATCAACTCCTCCTTTTGATTTTCTTTCTGATTAATTTCGATGCGGGTTAAAGACAAGCTAGTGTCCCTTAGAGACTCGCCGAGCTCCGGAGCTCGGTGTCAACTCTTTGCGTGCCACTGTTGATCCTGACTGACAGGAGTTCCTGGTGGTAGGTCTCTCATATGTGAGAGGCTGCCTGGGTGGATACCACCGCAATGTCTATTTCTCCCGTCAAACAGCAGTTTAAATGCACTGGTGTGTTTCGGATTGAAGGACATTGTAGCCAGAGTAACTAGTGGACATATTGAGACTTAACATCTTATTTCTCAGGATGGCGAGCGCAGTGGAATGCCAAGCATTGCTTTGTAATTTAAGGTGTTGTTTGGTTTTGCTACTGTTCATGAGCGGTCGAATCACTTACGAACGGCATGCTCGTATAGCCATTCACTGCAATAAAAAAAAAGCTGTTGCAGTGGCGGGTGTGAGGGCGGGAAAGTCTATGCACTCACATAGCATTAGCCTCCTTGAGTAGTCCGTTGAATTCATAGAGATGTCTGTTGGGCGGCTCGCACTGCACGGTGGCGCGGAAGTCTGCCAGCGCGAGCGTGCCGTCCAGCCGCGCCGTCTCGGGGTGCGCCTGACGGATCTTCAGGTTCGTCTCCCCGTCCAGGTTAGATGTCTCGATGAACGATATGCCTTGGGGCTCACTGGGGGAACACGCATAAATAAATAACACCCAATAGTCACATAAATAATCCTGACCTCACACTAAGATCTTATGTCGTGAGTATCAGGAACTACGAGAAACTTTTCGATCTCATAATTACCCAGACCCATAGAAATTACAACCTTCATTTAAGACTTATTTATTTATATCTTTATTGTACAAAAAAAAATAACAACTTACAGAAAAAAAAGAAATACAATTGGCGGTCTTATCGCTTAAAATCTATGTCTTATGGACAACCATCGCAAGGATTTAATATAGGAGAAAGAGAGAGAGGGCAGCGTAAAAAATAAAGAATGGCAGCTGAATAATACTTATATTGGGCTTATTTGGAAGTATGGCATTTATAGAAGTACGAGTAAATTAGTATATTTCTTTATTGGAAAATTCGACACAACCTTATTGCAAATAAAGAAATGAAACTAATTTGTTAAATACGTAAGAAGGTCATGGATCTTTTAGATTTGATTATCCTTTTTATTATAAACACCTAGTACCCCAAAATAAATATGTTATTGTATTTATTCCATTACAAACGTCAATCTCAGGCACTCATTTTTAAATAAAAGGCTTGTTGGTAAATGAACCAATTGCAGCTGCTAACATGTCCACAGCCATCGCGGGGTCCAATCCCAAGGCACACCTCTGACTTTCCGGATTCATGTGTATTTTGATAATCAATCCCCATGCACTAAAAACGGTGAAGGATAACACCGTGAGGAAACCTTAATACCATATACAAATTATATGGTATCTCAAGTCCTCCATTAGGCTCGATTGGGGAGGAAGCCCGTCCTCTGCAGTGAGACGTATATACTCGTAGGCTGATACAGTACAATAGAGTAATTATTATTAATAGCCAATCAGTAATTTATCTACAATACACCTAACGCATAAAACACTCACCTGGACGATATGAGCACGAGGTCAGCTGGGAAGAACTGGTTGTTGAGCACCTTGCAGATGTCGCCGACTTGCAGCTGTTCCCAGCGGATGTTAAGCCACCGCCCGTCCCGCAACACCTCCACTTTGCGACGGTTCGTCTCATCATCAGCGCGGTGCCGTTTCTGAGACAAGAGACATTATTATTGACATTGAAAGACTTACAAAAGGCAAAATATCGAGGTTTTAGCATTCGTCCAGTTATTATTATAGGATCGGAAATTAGTGTTGAGACAGTACAGTGCATATGATCGTAAATTATAACTAGACACGTATTGGTGACAATTTCATCGTGGGGGGAAGAAATCCTGGAAGACCTTAGGATTGTATAGTTGAATCTCAGTATACTTGTTGTTTACTTACTGCTGGGTTGGAATAAAACACGACAGCGAAATTAAGAAAATGGTAAAGTATAAAGTCATGGGAATTTGTGCAATCAATAAAGTATTTCTTCATATAATAATAGTATGTAAAGATTAATAAATAAATAATTAATAACATACAGCAGTCACAAACATATTGACACACTAAGATCTAAGATCGAGTCTTGTATGGTGGGTATCAGGAACTACGAGAGACTTTTAGGTCTCACAAAAACCCAGATACGAAAGAAATATTTGTGGGCAATTTAGAAAGATCCATAACGTAATATTATTACTTCATTGAAGACTCATACAACTGCTGTTATTTATACTTTTATTATTATCGAGCCGGTCATAACTTCAAGTATTATTGTATAGTTTCCTTGCTGACATCATCCCATGCTTTTGTGACTTGGTCATATCATCTACAAATATATACTAACGTCCAATCTATTCAAATAATAGTCAATATTCTAATGCAAAATTTACTTTCAACAGTTGTGCAAATTAAGTGAAACTGTTTGTACTGTTCACAGAGTAATAAATTATAACAGTTTATTTATTTTCTCTAATGCAGTTGGAAAGAGAAATGTTACGAGCATTCCTATGTCTTGGAAATATAAATCAATCTATTGAAATAAATGCAGCATATTTTCAGCGCAATTATTTTCAGCATAAATCGGTGAATGAGGAATTATTGCTTAATTGGCGTGGTCATCAATAGGAATTATATCACAAAATTCTAGATATATTGCGTTCTATTGAATACTGGTGTTTCTTGCAAAAATCGGTTTTTTTAAAAAGGTGTCAGTAATATACATACTGATTAAAATGGTTATACTACGAGTGGCTTTTCCGCCTCATAAACAACCAGATACGAATATCTGTGGATCACACAAACGACATTTAACCAACTACGCCACGGAGGCTGTCGATGTCGGCTTTGTGGAATCTTAAAGTGATATTATTCAGCATTCTTTAGCCCACACAGTGTAGTGGCAAATATCTTTCATTAATTTAGCAAAATACAAGCACTGGCGGTCATCAGTTTAATACTGCTTACGTCAGTACAAACGTTTTGCTTGATGTAAAAAGTCTTTTAGGCAAAGCGTGGGAATTGTTTCAGAGAAGTTAAATTAGTGTTGTGATTTTTCGTGCTATTTTTATTCGTTTGTTATACGAACTAAACGAGGTTTGCCAAAGTAGATTGTAAAGATGGAATTCCTGGTTGTAGGATATTTTTATAAATCTAGATATCGATCAAAGTACACGAAGTTTAAAGCCTATGTAATTCCTCACCAATATCGGAAACATAATTAGTGCTAGGTATTGCATATTAAAAATAAATTCTGCTAATTCTAGATGGCATCAGTGCGACTATTGCTTCGCTTAATTTTCTGGGAATATAAACGTCAACTTGCATTTATTTCTATAAATTTTATAACCGGCCATGTGTCCAGTGAAGTGTTTATACAGATTTTCCGAGTTGCATACAGCATTGTTATTCATTAGCCCATACCACGCGATAAGAATGGCGATAACGTTATGGAAAACTCGATTTATTACTATGAAATAAAATAATACCAGCCATGCTATTATGCACGCAAATACGATATAGGTTTAATTGACTACAGGAAAATAAATCGCAAAGTATCGTGAATCTAAACATTCCAATATCAAGATATATTCAATTTTAGTATTGAATAAGGACTTGAGTATGGACCAAGTATCTAAGACATTAATTAGTAATAATAAAAGTGGTAAAGCTTCTATTGGCAATCAACCCAATTATACTAACTCAGTCTCATGCCTGACTACGGTCATATGGGCAGATTCGAATACCTCACCGCCACGGGTTAATATCGAATCGTCGTAACACACATTGTATGATAAACTCTGTGAATAGATCTGATTGACTCATGCACTCCACCCACTCTCCGAATCATCATTACAGTTCATTTGATATGATGCAAACGTTCTGCCCACACCACATAATCCGCAGTTAATGTATCTCCAACTACGTCATAGTGTGTGTTTATTTTTAACGAGTAATTCAAGATTATATGCATTTCTTTTTATTTAATTCCATTTTCTTCGAAAGACTAGAAAAAGGAAGAAAGCAACACAAATTCTAATTCAAAGTGATGTGCTACTATTTTTGATTATAGTGGTTCCTACTGGTACCTGTGTGTACTATAACACTAAATAGAACATGACTCATCATTAAACACAGTGTGATTCACAACAATGCAATGGCAAGAATTGGACCTGCCAATAGCAATTAGTATTGACAAAGGAAAAGGAATGTCGATGGAAATTTAAACAAAGTAATAATATGCAAAAATATTTTTCCAAGTGCACGTTCACCAGATTACCTCCCAATGCACACTTCTATAAATCTTTTGCAGATGTAAACCTTTTATGAAAAATGTGAAAACCAGAGGAGTGTTTAGTCTAAACTGCTGACGTCAGTCGAGATACCTGACTTTCATTCATTGATTTTATTTCACTATTTAACTATACTAATATAATATAGCTGAAGGGTTTGTTTGAACGCGTTAATTACGATCTTCTGGTTAAAATTGAAAAGCATATTTTGGTGTTACATACTCCATTTATCGAGGGGAGTTATAGGGTACCTACTTTTAGAGGGGTTTTTTTATGCCGGAAAAAACTTTTTCACACAAGACCGCGAGCGATACTAGTCTTCTTCATTATCATCATCTCAGCCAAAGGAAGTCCAATACTGAACATAAACCGCCACCAAGGATCTCCACATCGACCTGTTGGTATAAGCCTGCATCCAGCCATTATCCAGGCCGTCCGTCCAACTTGTACGTGGGCGTCCGACATCTCCCTTGTCTGATACTAACCTTGGTATATAAAAAATAGCTGATACTCACAAAGTCCTCGACGATCTCCTTGATGGCGCTGACGCTGAGTATGAGTATGAGAGGCGTGAGCGTGGTCCAGCGACCGGTGGGCGACACATCTGGGATCTGCTGCAGCAGCGCGATCAGCAGGAAGAAGCAGTTCGAGTAGCGCCGGAACTGCTCGAACAGGAACAATGGGATGAACGATGGTACGCTGCAGGAGATAAAATTACATCATCATATTGTCTAGCTATAGGAATTTTAATGCTGAACAAAAGACTCTTTCGACGATTTCCAGACATTCTAATGCTGAACACAAGCCTCTCTCGAAGATTTAGAAAATGAGAATAAGCATAACGCATTTAGATTCTAGCGGCTTCATGAGACATTTGTTTTAGGTACTTAAGTAGGTACCTACTTATGTATTTTTTAAGAAATTATTGTTGATAAGAATTTATATAATCTGTTGCTGGCTAAGCATCGATGACCTCATACAGTGTAGAAAGCAATAGCTGCCATATGTTCCACGCCTCACAATTGAAGAATAGCAGAGTGCATCCTGTTTCGACCAAGGCGCTGTAATTGTATCCATCGGCGCGATAATCTTCGCAGTCAATACTCTACACTGCAGACAAAATTGGCCTTACTATGCTATGAATTGTGTTCACGTTTAACGTAAGAATTAATTATTAAATAAGAACTCTTCATCAAGTCTTAAATTATTAAACTAACACGAATGAGTCACATATAGTCCCTTGACACTGGCAGTATTGTTCTCAATGAAGCAGAAACAGTTACCATATACAAAAAAAAAGTCTGAAATTGAATTTTCATTATTAATAAGACATAATTCTACTGCTGACCCAAAAAAGACGAGCTATATCCGAAACAATATCATCTTGTTTTTACACCACACATGAAACTGAGTCTATGTCAACAGGTAATTTCATTATTGTATTAGGCAATGTTATGTTTCCTCGTATATCAAGATTAGGTTCTTGTTCCTATGTATGTGCGGGCTTAGCAATAGCGTTGACATATTTTCTCACTAGGAAGTAAGAAATGGAATAAGGAAAAGTTCTCTGCAGCTGAATTTCACGTACAATTCGTTAGCCATGTAGCGGGTTCGCTCGGAATAAAAGTTGTTATGCCTTTCTCCCGATCTGAGTTACAGAAAGTTTCAGAGTGGAAGAAACTCGGGTTTACGGCTGACCATTCCGAAATTCTATCACAACTTATTCAATAAGTAATGCTGTATTGGAAGATATGATAATTAATTATCAAAATAGAACACAAATATATTTACTCAGTTGTATAAATATTCACCTAAGTTAAACTATACGGTAATACAGTAAACCATTTCGTGAAAACGCAACGCCCTGTAAAGCAGCTTTTAAAATACACATCTCACATCACAATCATTATTATTATTGATGTTTCATAAATTATATTATTAAGTATGCTAACATCAGTGATTGACTAACGACTACAGAATTTATAAAATCCGAAAAAATATGACAGCCAATATTTAGGACCATACAATATACACATAGGTACATATATTTCCATTCATGAAAAGAAATGCCACAACGCATTGTAGCTCGAACAAGTTTAGTGCGTGTAGTTAGCATGAAAGAAAATATTACAAACCTCGTAGGACTTTTTAACCTTGTAAACATGTATAACAGCAGTAGTAGGAATAGCGCAGCGCGCCGCGGAATGCGCTATAATGGAGCTATGTGAAAAATTAACGATTTGGCACCAGCTACGCGCCCCGCCCCCATTGTGAGTACAATGCTCGACAATGTTCAATAAAATGACACACTAACATGATATAGTACGCAACTTATATACAAATGCTTTGTTTTAATGTAATTAATACTAACGAAAATAAAAACAAAAAAAAAATACAGTTTTCATAAGCCGCGTCTTACTTTATGTGTAGTTTAAATGTTCTTGCATTATATTCATTAGATTAACTGTTATAGCTATCTATTGATTAATTGGAGCTAATCTAATTAATCTCGCCCTTCTAACATACTCATTAGATTATAGTGCAAATTAGACGCAGACAGAATAAATAATATAAAGAAAATTATATCATAATTGAACAGTGCTATAATTGTATTGTATTTATTAGACTTATATATCGCCCTTATACAATATAAATAATTTAAAAGTAACGACTCCTTTGAGGAATACTTTTCTCTTTCATCACATGCTACAATAATCTCCTTTTTCCTCAATGCGACCGTCTTCATTTCAATTTCAAACGTCTTTATTTTTTTTTTCTTAAGCAAAATAAACCTCATAAGACCAAAAAGGTTCCATTCCTACATTTTTGGTGTAACAGTTTACATTACATTTTACTTTTACACCGTAACGTGTTGGTCGCATAACGCTCTTTTCCTGAATTCGCATTTTTCTAATTTCAACATAAATTGGAACTATATTTTCAACATTTTGGGTTAGAAATATTTATTTCGAAACATCATTTAAAGTAGTCTGCATAAATGGGAATGAAATGCGATTGATCACATAGGTGGATCTTTAGTAAATATGTGGATATCCTGAAGATAATGAAACGTCTTCTAATTTTATATAATATATTGTAAGATACTTGTCACGGAACATGGTTTACTTCTAGCAGAATAGATAGAACTAATAATAAAAATAGGACCTGAAAAACTACCGAAATTGCTTTAGCGAATACGATAGGAAGACAAATGCAAAATTACTGGAAGTGTTTAAACACAATTTAATAAAGACAAAACCTTCCTTCTCACCACACTTCGGCATTGATATATTAAACATAGGACAACTCTGCCTCCTCGAGGATACATATGGACAGCTTATGTACTATGCCAAATACATGTAACAGTATGTACCTACGGCTATACCTATCAATCTCTGCTATCATTCACAAAACAGTCCAAACAAGTGTTAGTGCTAAAATAGTACAATCGGCGTGGTGATATGGCGTCGTGTCGTGCCCGTCTCCGCCTCGTCTCCGCCATGACATCAGCTGAAGGTGTGCGGGCTCGGCGCCAAGTCTCACATCTCGTAAACAAAGCGCAGTGTATACAACACTGCCACCTGAATAGCCACGCACTGCTGTGTTGTATACGTTGACGATATCAGGTGAATCAGGTGTTGTGGATTTAATTTTTATGTCTCATACTTTTCAAAATACAACTAATCGTCCAGGCCAAAGCAGCATCTCAAGTTATTTTAAATCGCTTTAAACCACTCTATCGCACTTTCGGTTCTACTGGAGGCCGGTTCCCTGCAGTAGGGTGTGTATGGGCTGATATAGTTTCAGACAATACATCACCTTAATATTTCCGTTGAAATTCGTACTACAATGATTGGTCTGAAAAATCGCGTTCATATTTAATTTCTTAGAGCCGTTCGTCTATTCTTTGACATTCTCAGTATTGTGAGGCCACTTAACCACTTAACCCCATGTATTACCTAATGACATTTAGGGCCAAATACTGGAAAGCCAATTAACTTTTAATTCCGATTAACTAGCTCTAATGACCTGTTAAATTGATTCCAGTTAAATATAACTTCGATTAAACCACTTAAGAATTAAATATTTAATGGGGCATTATTCATCCGATTCGTATTCTCGAAAGCAACTTAAGAGTTTGACAGCTGTCAAACAGTCAAATTTTTAAGAATTTCTAGTTTTAAGCAGCCGTCGTCTTAAGGCCGCCTGCGACCACTCTTAAATTTTTAAATTCTATATAAAATTTACTAAAATGACTCTCGCTTCGGTTTCATCGCTGTCTGATGACGATATAGCTTCATCAAGGCGAGTCAATCAAGAAAAAAATCAATGCTTTTGACAAATACAAAGAAGAAAACATTCAAACAAAGTGAGGTTCCGCCTGAAGAAAGAAACTGTTCTGCATCTGTGTTCCTTGCTGGAGACAAAATAGAACCCACTACAAATAGAAGTCGATTGATAAAAACTTGCGACCAACTGTTACTTGCTTTATGATATTCTACGACAGGCAGTTACCAGAAGATTATTGGAGATGTATTTCATGTGGAACAGCCGACTGTACAACACAAAGTTGCAGCAGAGTTAGTTAAACTCTTTGGTTAAACTACAAAATCGTGGCATGGAAATTTCCAACTAACAACAACAATGCCATATTGCGAATGATGTCTATGCGATCGCAGGAGTGATTGAAGTTATAAATTTCATACATATAAGGATCAAATCTCCAGGTAATTTCTACTTATAATAATGTATACATAACTATTAAGCTTTTACATGTACACAAATATATGTTTTCTTATCCTATTTTAACTAAATGTGCTTCTAAATGCCTAGCGTATTTTATATTGTGTAGTAATCATTTAGAGTATCCCTTTTTACTGTACATAATATTATATTATTAATCATAGAATAGAATAATATATTATGCACAGTATAAAGGCACACTCTAAATGATTTCTACACAATAATTTATATATATATGCTTGTTGGAATCAAAACATTTAGCAGGTAATTGGCTCTTCCCCAGCCCACTGTACCCCATAACCAAGCTCTCTAAATAGTTGTAGGGCTAAATATATAATATAATATAATTAATCATACAATGATTTGTACTGATTGTAGCTATTCAGTATATACTGGAACAATGTTCAACTACAATAGTAGTTTCCTATAAAGAATTCAATTTTATGAATATATTTTTTCAATTTACATAAAATTATTTGTAGTTTGAAATAAGAATATTTGCTAGAGCTCTAATTTTTATTATCTTGTTTTTAGGAGGACCACAAGCAGAAACATTTAGAAACAGAAAAGGCCATTTTTCTATAAATGTGCAAGCAGTCTGCGACCCTAACTTGAGGATAAGAAACATTATAGGCCGATGGCCAGGCTCGGTGCATGATAGTAAAAATTTCAATGATTCTCCTTTATGAGCATTTCTGGAAAGGGGAGACTGAAGAAGCTTACAATCAAGACCATACTAAAACAAGAAACCCAGTGGAGAGGGTCTTTGGTTTTACAACAAAGATCTTCTTGTCTGCAAGTTGGGCTATAAGTTTTTGAAAATTAGCTTACTATTATAGAGGCATGTGCTGTGTTACATAATATAGCATGTTCCCAGAATGATCATATATTGGAGATTGATCTTTCTGAATCATTTCCACCAGCTCCACATAGTATAACCAATGAAAATGTTGCAACAAGGAATAATATAATAAAATACATATTTTAAACCGTACAGTGCATTTTATTGAATTACCATGGAATGAATACAAATAAAAATGAGTTATGTTTTATTGTAGTATATTTATTTTAATAACAGCATTAGTACATATTATATTTTTTTAATTATCTACATTTCTTTAGATCTGTCTTATATATATATCTATATTCCTTTATAAACACAAAATAATAACAATTATTCTAACATTAATTTAAAACTAAATTAATAAATGTACTGTTAAAAATGTACAATAGAAATATAATATGACATTTTTTAACAATGAAAATAGGTGAAATAAACAATTTATTTTATGTATTACATATTAATTAAAATTCACAACATTCTTCAACTTTGATTTAAAACACTGTTTTCTGATGCAAATATTTCTTCCTTCACACAATTTGTCTCATTCTTTTTTGTATATTTTTATATTACATACTCATTTCAAAAGGGTGTGTATTGTCCAAATGATTTGTTGTATGCATGATTTCTATAGCGTTACCTGCAAAAGTGTTTATGTTAAAGTATGTCATAATTTTATATATCTCTTTTTATTTTTTATATATATTTGTTGAGCTTACTTATTTAGTCTATAGCTGATATACATGGCACTATATATATGAGCCATATTTCTTGGACGGTCTTATTATATAGGTACACATTGAATATTTATGTACTCCACTCCAGCTCCTGAAACAAAGGATTATTTATAGTTATACACATTGTACCATACTTTATTTTCCATATTTATTACATAATACTACTATATGAGGAGGAGATAATATATAGGAGGCATAATATGAGAGAAGCCTATAGGTACCCAGCAGTGGGATCCTACAGGCTGTAGATGATGATGATGATTTAAAATGTGTGAATAATCGATTCATATTATATATTAAATAGTTAATTATCATATAAATTCGTTAAAACTTAGAGGAATACGTGTATACTTACCTGTTTATAATATCCAGCACAGCTTCTTTCTCATATCGTATTTATTTACATAGTCTTCTCCATTTGGTACTTAGGTGGTTCTGCAGCCGTTGTTTGGTATTTTATATACCTATTTATTGAAAAGATATTCCAAAAACTAACTTTAAAACCGAGTGCAATTGTAAACAATAAATAAAATAAACAAACATCATAATATTTTTAATAAACTCGCTACGGATATAGGGACATAAGTCTTTTCACCCACATGATTTTATTAACAGATTTTTAAAATAATAACATGGCAATATATAATATAGCTTTAAACATAATCGTAACAAAAGTAAAAACGTTACAATGATTCCTCATATTAAATATAAAGGGTCAAAGGAGATGTGCAATCTTGGGCCGTTTTGTGTACGTCTGATACAAATTCTAGAAAAAAATGTGGAATTCAAATAAAATACATTTAGATTTCTTGGACAACAGGGGGCTTTATACAAAAATGTGATTGTTTTAGTACAGAAGCAATATTTTCTTCTATAATCTGTCCTCCATGATGCCTAATTGTCATTTCGTTCAAAAATGCGCGAATCCATTATCTTTAACTTGAATATGTCTTATTTTTAAAAGCCCCCTACAAATTATAATTATTGTCTATATTTCTTTTTCTATATTCTTCGCTTTTTAAAAGACGATATATGTTGTTAAAGAAGTCACTTTTATTATTTTATTTATATTACATGATTTTAGTTTAAGAACGAAAATGTTTAACTTGACAGCAATTGCAAATCTCTGTGTTATCTGTCTACGTCTGTGGTCGTAATTCGTATTATTTTTTATTATTCGCATACATTTCGCAAATGTGTATTTGCTTCTCTGTATACCTGGCTTTGTTTTATGGATTCTGATTCTCGCAGATGATATATCTTGACGTTTAAACGCAATTACTAGTTCGTATTTTGGTGAGTAAACATATTATATATTATTTAGAATGCCACATGTAAGTAATACTGTTATGTTTTTCTATGTTCATATTTCTCTTCTAACCCACAATTCTGCTTTTCAGCACATCAAAAGTGGCGCTTTGCTTGAATTGCACTTCTGCAATTGTTGTGAAATGGTTGAATTGCACTTCTGCAATCAAAAATTGAAATGGATTCTATCATTCAACAGAATCTTAGTAACTACATGGGCTGCCAATTCACTCTCGTGTAGAGTATTTCAAAACGTTTTATTGCTGAAATGGCAGAACAAGAAGTAAGTATTCTATTTTCTTCATTAACTTGGGAAATGTATGTTTTATGCCAATTAATCAAGGTCAATACAAAGTATGGAGTATTACAAAAGTATTCATGTTAGAGCTGAATTGCATTGTGTCCACAGGACAAGTCTACTAGTACATAAATATGTAAGAAGTGATATTTTATATATTGTTGTTTAAATTGTTAAATGAATTACATTTTCTTTTATTTCCCTCTGGACACTCAGATGATCTTGTGTTATGTATAATATATTATATTTATTATATATTATTAACAACACTATGTCTGATGGTAAGCACAAATGCCGTCCAGGCGGAATATCTAATGGCATCAGATGACTGTCCCAAGACATTTCATACAATTATCCGGCCGGCTTGCTAAGATGCTTCTTTAAACAATAGTCCGCTATTGTTTAAAGAAGAAGACCTGGGATCATACACATGTGACTGCAAAGAGTTATTTATTCATCATAATTCTTCGATATCTTCAATATTAAATCTTTTTTATTTTGTTTTAGTTATCAGGACAAGCAATTATCTGTACAAACTGCTGGCTGCAAATAAATCAAGCTGTAGACAATGAGCAAGATTTTATTCCAACTCCGCCGTAAGAAGATTGTATCAATCTCGATTCTTTTGGACATACTTAACACCCACAAGTGCTTCATGTTGAAAGGAACATGGCTGGATACTGGACAGTGGGTTGCTGTACTCATACCATGATCATACTGTGGTATTTAGCCTTTAGGTTGGGCTACCAATAGTACAATATAGGAGCACCGGCATTGTTCCTAGATGTTTTGACTGGAGATTATTTTTAGGCGAATATAAATAAAAAATATAAAGCAAGATCTGGTTGTACTTTATTGTCCTTAAGTTTTGTTTGATTTTAGTTTTCTTTCATCAATTAATCCTACTTTTTCCTTATGTGTGCTCAGAAATAACCAGTTAGAATTAATGTCAAATACATTATTTGAAAAATAATATCTTAAACCTTAGGATAATATTATTTTTAAGTATGCAGAAGTCTAATATACCAAAGTATATTAGACTTCTAGGGGTAGACTAAATATAATGTTTGAAATGTTAGCTTGTACAGAAATGATTGCTAGTATGTTCTTTTACTAGACATTAAGGTATAGAAATAAACATGGCTGCTATCAGATTCGATTTCATTTTTATAGCGTATTCATTTGTATGGACTATAATAACTAAGAGCTTATTAAGTGCATATGCCTAATAATAAAATGATTATTTATTCATATGCACATAGGGCACACCTCTGACTTTTCGGAGTCATGTGTGTATTGATAGTCAATCACCACGCACTAAAACGGTGAAGGAAAACATCGTGAGGAAACCTGCTTACCATAGCGATTCATAAGAATTTCTATGGTATGTAAGTCCGCCAACCCACACTAGGCCAGCGTGGTGGACTATATGGCCTAATCACTCTCAATCGTATTCTTGATTGTAGAGTAGGCCCGTGCCCTGCAGTGGGACGTATATGGGCTGATACAGATGCTAGCAGTCGCGACAAGTGATCAGTCTGTGCCGTGCTGTATCTCATGCCTAGCAGATTTTTATTGTGGATTATTTAAATAGGTTGTTTAGCAGGTATTATGCACCGCACTTACGGCCAGATATAGGTACACTTTCTTAATATTAAATAACTATAAACATGACGAGATTCTGACAGACTTGTTGCAATTTATTGTATAGACAAATGTATAGACATTATGTTATATTATATAAGATGATCAATAAAGTATGATACTAATTCCGTTGACGTAAAAACATTTACGAGTTATATAGAGTAGGTACAATAATTTATAGCACAGACGACTAAAAATAATATTTGATTTATAGGAAAACGAATTACGACTTCATATTTCATAAATGTCAAGTTTTGACATCGGTTGTCAAACATGCCGTTTCAGACGCCATATTGTCCCCTTGTAGTGTTGCTGTTCTTGGCTTGATATTTATTTTTGTATAAAGCTAATATGTAACGTATAATAGTATTTCATACAGAAATCGAATGCCAATTTCACTAAGTAAATTTGGTGTAATGTACTACAAACGGCCCAAGGCCCATACATTTCTGGCCCATCTCCTTTCCAATTTAGGGAAATCATGTATGAAGAATATTGCGTCAAATGGAACGTTTATATTTATACAATAAAAATTGTAACTGAAAACAAACTTTTCGTTAATCTGTGGAAATTTAGCTGGATGTTTGCTGAGTAGACCGATTTATGAGCTAAATGGCTATCCAGTATTTCATTTCGAAATTTAACAGAACCTCAAAATAACGTCATATCAAATGAGTCCGGTGGCTGAGTAGCAATCCAGTATTTGGGGGTTAGCTGGCTAACCTATAAACGAGCTTATATCTTCTTGTACAAGACCGATTCGAACGAACACTGGTGGTAGGTCTCTCATATGTGCGAGGCCATCTGGGTAGGTACCACCGCAATGTCTATTTCTCCCGTGAAACAACACTGCTTAAATGCACTGTTGTGTTTCGGATTGAAGGACATTGTAGCCAGAGCAACTACTGGACATATTGAGACTTAACATCTTATGTCTCAGGATGGCGAGCGCAGTGGAATGTTTCTACTGTTTATGAGCGGTCGTATCGCTTACCATCAGGCGAACGGCTCGCTAGTCTCGCCATTCACTGCAATAAAAAAAAAAAAAAAAAAGAACGTAAAAAATGAAAATACTGAAAATTTTCAACTAACATAGAAAATGAGGAGCAAAACACATCACATCATGGTACGATTTGTAACTTCCTAGTATACGAGTACTAGCATTTTCTCTGTTTGTGTGAAACAAAAGAAATCTAAATAAAATATTAGAGCGTCCTTGGTGGGCCTTAGCGAGCGCGATGTGTTGACTAGTTCGTTGAATATTAATGTGGCCCTTGCCCAAGTAGAGCTTCCCAAGACCTGCCTTAAAGGTAATGAATTTTTCCACTAGGTATTTTTAATAGTAGGAAATGTACTTAATGACCTAAAGCGTAGGATGTATCTATCTCATTGCGTAATCTCAATAATACTGCGGTTATAAATATATGCGGAACTTTTATCATTCATCGAAAAATTTAATAAATCAATGTCGATAAAGATCAAATGAAGAATATCAAGCAGGATTTAACTAATAATGTGCCATTGACGTCAACAGAGTTATAACAAAATATTTTTCGGTATATATTGAGTCATCAATTTATCAAGCAACAAATCAATAGCTACGCCTCAATTAACTATGTTATTCAACGAGCCAAGATTGCACGCTACAAGCATCCTCTGCAGAAAATATTCAATTAGTTTATTAGCAATCGCGTAACATTGGAGTCAGCGACACACGTTTGTTCCGAATAGTTCACAAAATTAATTATCACGGCGACTGGAAACTAATTAGATTGGAAACGATAAGCAATCAAGATCGTCGGGCCCTTTGTAACTGCCGGCCATTTATCCAACACCCACACTCTGTAAATACCCTTGCAGATATCTATGTGGTATTAACTTTATACTACCTTGGAGAGAGAGTAATTAAAATTTAAGCTGGTGGCCAGTTCGTTATCAGAATTTTTAAAAAATATTTTTAAATTTAAGTATCTCATTAAAACTCGTAATCAGGGCAAAAAGCCTGAAGTCTGCGAATTAATACCCCGACCCCGACGAAGCCTTTTTTACAAGACTACATTTCATGAAGTGAGTTGTTATGAACAGCTGGTATTTTTTTTCTATTGCCATTAATTTTATGATTTCAGTCTTCTGGCTATAACCGGGGCTAGGAAAGTTTAAAAAAATGGTATGGTTACTGAAAAACTACTTAAATTAATAGTTCAGTCACGTAAATTGCGTAGAATTCCTAATAATTACGTATTTAATAATAATTTATCTCCATGTCCAGGGAGATATGAGATAAGTAAAGAAATATCTCTGTAGCATGCCATGAATTTTAATAAGTACCAGCAATGGTAAACGGAATATTTTAATACCAGCTCGTGGAGCGCAATGAGATACTGTCTTTTAACGTTACTGACAAAAGGGGAATAAAACATGGCTTTTATCAATATCCACAGACTTGCGATACGTTCAGACTTCAGACGAATCGACGCAGTATTATAAATTTAAAATGACGTGATAGAGTAGTGCTGCATTAGCAAATCCGCGACCGATAGCTAATGTATATCTATCATCAGAAAACCATTATGAGAGAGAGAACATGCATCGAAAGCTTGTGCCAAAGGATCATCTTTTGAAAATGATAAATTGATAGTAGATCCGACATGAGCGCCGAGGTTACATAATATAATTAATAATTATTAATTATCGTCAAAGCATATCCTATTTAACTAGGTTACAAATATCATACCGCTTATTATATTTTAAGAATATTCAATTATTAAACACGGACGAAGTTTATAAGCCGTAAGGCTTGTAAGATGAAGATCTTGGTGAAAATTTTCGGTGAAAAGATGAAGATCTTGGTGAAAATCATCGGTCAGTAACTCCAGTGGACGAATGAAATAAATATTAGGATATTGTCTAGCTGGATTGACTTACCTATACTTAGCGGTGGATATCCTGTTGGAGACGAACTTTTGTGGCTGCGGCCTGTTCACGAATATGATGCGGTTCTGTTGCTCGACGGGCGCGCCGTCCGTCACTCCCGATGTAGTCGCCTCGTCTTCATCTGTTGACAAAATCAAACATCTGTACTAGACCTCAGAATTTTCATTCTCACCACCTTGCTAGTTATAAAAAATCATTTAAATATATTAAGGCATCTAATTGGAAATATTAAGAAAAAACATAGAAGTGTGTAGCCCTTGGTTGGAAAACCTCCAAGAGTCTTTACTGCATACATACATAAACTCACAGCCTTCTGGGGTAGGCAGAGGTGCCAAGACAGCCAAATTTCGCCTTGTATGTTCCGTCCCACGATGTGATAGGTGGCGAGCCTATCGCCATATCGGGCACTAATTCCTGATTCTGGGCTGATAATTAATAGAAAAATGCAATATCACTTTGCCCAACCCGGGATTCGAACCCGAGACCTCAGCATTGTGACCGTACCTCAGTACAACTACGCCACCGAGGCAGTCAGGCCTTACTGCATTAATGATTAAATGAATCGCTGCTTAATCATTAGTTAAGGTTATTGGTCGTCTAATGGTACTTGGTGTCGTCACCTTTCATCACTTTTATCAACATCGATACAATCATCAGTCTAGTTGCAGAGTCAATAACCTTAATATGAGAAGGAATCAGTGTCCAAGGTGTAATAAATTCTTTAATACACCATGAAACAATTCCTAACTAGAAAATAAATATCGATTCGCATTATAAATTCAAGCCTTGATTTCGGCCGTTTTCTATACTTAGAACTTTTCAGTTATTTAATCGTGAATCGCCAATGAATTATTTAAGCTAAATGTAGCTCTAAATATTTAAAATTAATGGTTACTCTTTTTGTACCTCGGCAATCGTTTCTCGGAAGCCTTAAAGAATTTCTAATTTTCACATTTATCCAATTAAATTAAAAACAATTATTATTGAGATATTCTACCAAACTCTTTTAAAACTTTGCTCAAAATATCATTGTAGGTACTAAAGTTACATTTTATCTTGAAACTGTTCACATCTACGAATTAAAGATTGGTTGAATACTTCACCCTGTATTATCTTCATCCAAATATAGGGTCTATTGACACTTGGACATACGCAGCGCCGTTACTCCGTGTACTAGACAACTATTTTGTAACGTATCAAACGGTACTACGAGTTCTTGCAATTTTTTGTTTAACGTCTGGACGGGTGAGGCTATTTACAGTAACTGACCTCAAAATATCAACGCCCATAATACATAGCTCCAATAATAATAAATAGGTTATATACCGAATATCTTTACAATATTTCCTACTTGTTTCTATCTCATGCTTTCATAATAAGGTCTGCATAAAATGCTATGTATATGTATTTGGCTTATATTATTTGCCGGCTGCTACAACTCATAGACTGCTTGGTGAAATTAAATCCCAATTCAGTAATTTTGTCAAAAATTCAAATCTATACAGATTACGCAAGCTAGAAATCAATTTTGTCTCACAATATTGTCATAAACTTACTATAATCTGATAAAATAAATATTTTTTATGCACTGGAATCTTAAATATCAACTGTTTTTACAATAATAGACATAGTAGGAATGAGGTTATCCGACAGAGAACCAAGGTGACCGACATAGCCCAGCGGATAAGCAAGTTGAGTGGCAGTGGGCTGGTCACATTTGTTGGAGAACCGACAACCATTGGGGTAGACGTGTTCTCGACTGGAGACCGCGCCTCGGCAAGCGTAGTGTAGGACGTCCTCCAACAAGGTGGAGTGGTGATATCCGGAAGATAGCTGGTAGCGGTTACAGACGTTGGGCTGAAGATCGAGCCCAGTGGCGTGCCATAGGAGAGGCCTATGTCCAGCAGTGGACTGATGATGATGATGATGAGACATAGCAGTACCCTGGAACGGCGATAGTGTAACGAAAGACGCAATATAAGACAATCCTTTATTACATACATTTGATTATTTTAATTTATTTAAATTTTTGTTACCTAAAACTACTATATTTACTTTTACTTTGTGGTTAATTTGTTAACTAGTTTTTTTATTATTTTGTACTGATAAATATATAAATGCCTCTAATTGTAAAAAATTTAGAAATAACAGTAATAATGTATATATTCCATTTCTTATTGATTAGAATGTAAGTGTTTTGGTTAAAATACTGTAAACTTGCATTTTCATTGAAATAAATAAGTAAATAAATAAATACACAGTTGAAATCGTAGTTCGAGCTATAGAAGTAATGCAAAAACTCGACGGGAGAAACATATTTAGTAGAGGAGGCCCATGCCATCGGTATAAAGAACAATATGAGTAATTGTAGCTGCCCCACAGATACATAGTACATTATATCGTTAGCTGGCAAACAAAATAAGAATTGTAAGAAACAAACATAATTTCATCACGAATATATGATGACAATTGATAATTTTATAACAGTTTTTTATCTTTAAGATTATGATTCGTATGTGAACAAATAATTAATTTAACAAAGCTTCTTTTATCCCGCTGTGATAAGAAAGTACTCTAGTATTTAAGGCCACAAGCTGAATTAAATTTGAACAAGCCAAAAATACAAGTCGTGAGTATTAATTTTCCGTCGAACAGAATTAAACGCATCTACAGAGGCAGGTAGTGTTCTAAATTTAGCTCAGGATGCAACCGCGCCGCGCCACATTGAGGTAAAGGTCGGTCTGAATTGTATTGAGCACATACAATTTGTCATGTCTTTGTGTGATTAATCAGCCTTAACATCGGGACTTTTTCCTTGTAATGCTAACCGTATTGTTCTTAATTTAGTTGAGTAATATATTTCAATTGCAGTTTCTGTACAAACAGAGCGTTAGTTTGTAACTGAATTGATGAGAGTAATTGTGAAGAAATTGATGGGTTGAAATGTGTAACTGAATTGATGGGAATGGATCTTGACAGCCGGCGAACAACCGCAATGTCAAATACATAGATGTATGAATGCGGTTAAATGACGGAAATTGTATTGTACATGAACCGCTATACTGTTCATACAAGTGAAAAGCTAAGCACAATTCAGTGACTTTAAAACAAACAAATAGCTTACAGTATTGTCATCCCTAGATGGTCATGTTTCATCAGCGTTTGTAGAGGATGTCAATTACTAGTTACCTACATCAGATAAAAATGTTTAAAAAGAACTGATAAGTCAAGAACTGAATGACATCAGGCTTAAACAAACTTGCTCTGGGATTTCCCTTTCACGATGACGACATTGAGACAGTTCAATTTAAACGAACCGAAATGGAGCGTGAACTTAATAGTGAGATATTGAGGAGACCAAAACTTTCTACAATATAAAAAAAACATCGGTTTTCCTCAAAATTAACTAAGAATTTAATATTACAAACTTCATACTCATAATTTTCAATCCATACATAGCATGGAAGGTTTTCAAAACAACTTCGCCGCGGGATCCAAGCAATTGTGTGTACATTCTATTCCATACTTGGTGCCGAACAATTAAAAGTTTAGTCAATGAACATATTATACATTCTACCTGCAGAAACAACAAGATTTAAGGAGCTAATAAATCCATCAAACGGATTGATCCTATAAATGACATCAATCGTCACAAACATTTATACGAGTGTCGTGAGCCGAATTCCTCGTTTAACAATCCATCCCGCCTCCGTAACACGTGCCAATTGTATCGCTCCAGTTTTGTCGATGTCAAACGTATTCCAGAAAATAGATCCGTCTGTCTTTGATTTTTTTACGTGCTCTTAAAAATACCTATCGCACCGAGCTATGTGAAGCAATACGCTTTTTCAAAAATGTAACTCCTACACCATGTACACTTTTTGCGTAATTCTAAATTACAAAATTTACAAATGATATGATTTAGTTGTTAGTTTCTGGAAAAAGTAAACTGAATAAAAGACAATAAATAAATTATGTATACACAAATGTTTTAGCCCTCCCTACTTCAACAGAACATTAGGAACCTGCTTCCTGTACTAATTCATTACAAATAAAACATTTATAGCAGCAAAAATACTTGATCGAAATAATCAGCTGATTTAAACACGTATAATCGCACGATAACCTCGACCCGCGACCTCCAAGCTCTATTGTATAACTATATAGTACACCATTTTGGCTTCAGTGATTAACCTACAGGTGTCCTGGTCACGCGAAATAAACCTTTAGTACAACCATTATTCTTTATCGTGTCAAAATTTATAGTCTTCAAAATATCAGCTATGTTTAGGGGTGAATAAAAAGTGAGTTATTGCGGCTGCGTAGTTTCACTCCTGTATAAGGTCAAGGCGCTCGGTTCACTGGTCCCAAATATTAACCTATCAAGGACGATGCATTTTTGGCAGTCTCAGTGTTGTAGATCGTAAAACAGTATTTACATACATGATTCATCGTTTTCTCAACTTTGTCTTCGTGACGACAGACGCGAGCTCGGTGACCGCAAAAAGCAGGCCGTAACCTTTGCAACGTAGAAGCTTCTTATTACGCTCCTTTTTTTTTGCTTCTCATTTACTGCGTCATCTTTATTAAGAAAAGGTAATATCACCATCTACCTATAAAAATGGCGGTTAAGGTTCTGAAGAATAATGTCGAAAATTCACATTAACGTATAGGACAATGTTTTACAACAGGCAGCTGGTTTTTAAAACCCACCATGCAACTTTTTTTGTTTAATCCTTTTTACTGGCCTCGTATATACGAAGCATTGAATAACGATGCATTGAACTTGAGATAGAGGTCGGCCCTAAATTGTTTATAACATTTGCTCGTATTTTCATAAAGCGACAGCCTACGAATGCTCAACAGTCAACACGTTACGTAATTTGATGTTAGTCGTTAATAACTTGCCGAGATCCGCTTTCACCTTTCAAACCGTGGTAAGATATCTTAGTTTGAGATTTACGGCCGATGCCAATAATCAATCGAAAAAAATTAGATTGAAGTCAATCTGTTTTGTTGTCAACTGTTTTCTACTTTTCGATTGGTCTCCTGTCATGTTGCCATAGTTTATTCACTACTGAGATTGATTAATTATTGGCAATATAGTATCAGAAAAACGATTGAGCTGTCAATCTAAAACGGCAAATTTCGGATTGGGTTTGTTTATTGGCAGCGGCTGTTAGTGGTATAAATATATCGACATCAACTCCTTCAAAATTTGAATGATCATAATATACAAAAATGTGTCTTAAAAAAGAAAAGAATTTTCTAGATTACTCAGTTGTAGTGTCGTTGTAAGCTTCTCCCAAGGATTTCCACAGCGATCTGTTAGAAGTGGCCTGGACACAGGAAAAAAAAAATAGAATATATTATTATTATTATTACTACTCCCTCCCAAAACAAGCTGGGAGAGGCAAATATTGACGGAAGAACTAGTCTTCAACCTAATATTATTCAAAACACGACATTGACAAAGATAATAAGATCGATAAAATAATAAATAATGCGAACTGATAACACGAGTTTCAGTAATAGTTAAAAAAAATGGCGAAACAATAGTTATAAAAAAGACGTATTGATTTCATTTACCTGACCCAATTACGTTGTAGCGTAAGCAAATAAAATAAAACGGGATTGTCTGTCCGGGTGATTGATTTACTGGTCAGTGATTTACTGAATACAATTTGTACATACACGTATGATGGGAGAACTGGTACTGCTGAATGCGTAAAAAACGAGTATGTCACCATCAATCGCATTGTGTCGTGCAAGTCGCATGTAAACTGAATTGAATAACGTATTCTCTACAAGATGGATCCGCTTTATCCAACGCAAGTATCGAACAGGGTGAGGTTACGCCTGTATTGTGTTCACAAGGCAACGAGCTAGGGTTGGATGAAACAAAACACAATAGTTCAGATTTCGCATATAGACTATTTGTTATGACTACAATAAACTGTACTACAACAAACAAGTCACGAACGTAAATCATAGTGTACCGAGCCCATGCGAACTGCACAAACGCTAGAAAAGGAACACCAAAATAATGTAGTACAAATTCATTTCGATAATAATAATCTTGAAACGTGGACCAATATTTACATCTCCAGCATCGGTTTAACAGATATCCGCATATACTTACGGCACTGACGCAAAAAACGGTAAAATTTTAAACACTTTCTAAAATCTTCGGCGCATTACAGAGCCGCGAGAATATCGCCTGTGATAAATTCAAGGTGAATTCGGCGCGATCCGGTCGGAAATGCATCTTGGTGGCGGCCTTCACTTTTATGTTTTAATAAACACATTGCAGACGAGCAATTGCAGCTGAAGGAATATTATTAACGACCACCAACTCAAACGTACGTGGGCTCTGCACATTTCCCTGTGGCCTAGTTCATTTCCTCTGTATTGTTTATGACTTATTCGTATTAATGGAGTTTTTATTCGAGAAGATAATTATGAAAGAAGAAATACTTGTGCATAGAAGAGAGAAATAGCATTTGGATATCCCAAAAATAAAACTCAAACGTTTGAAAATAGCCTAATATTAATTTACTGAACACTCAAAGCAATAGGGATTTCCAAAGCCCAAAAACCTATGCGTTATATTCGCAGACAATTTTCCTTGTTGCTTAGCCAGTCCCCGTAGGAAACATTTTGTGACTTCATTTTTGCTCATTATTTTACGTCTATTATAATATTTATACGTTATCGTAAAAATATTGTACATATTACTTGTGCGTAGGCGTGATAATGTGGTTTAGATTCCCAGTTGATTAATTAATGTTACTGTTACAAAAACATTGTCAAGGACGTATATTTAAAAAAATGTGTACAAATTTGTATTTTTTTATGTAAATACGCAAGGCAATATGTTTACAACTAGGCTCAAGGCAAGATGTTATCGTCACCTGGCAATCCCGCAAACAGCCGCAATACAGAGGGTTTAGTGAACGCAGTCTCTGCAGCGGAAAATATAGTCTAAGATCCCGCCATACATCGACCTTCACCGAGATGTTTATTTGATGAAACCTATTTTATATGCAATTTAATATGTCAATAAATATATTGTATATGGGTTGCCTTGCAAATTTCAGTCCAGAATACGATTAATTAATTATTAAAAAAAAAAAAAAATTTTTTACACATTTCACCTGTTTGATTATTAAACAAATTCTATACCAATCGAAAGTATGAAACCCATAGAATATGTAAACGTTAGGTTGCCTATTTTTTTCCGGTCACAACCGTCAGGTTGCCAGGTATAAACAGGTAAATCGCTACTAGCATTTTGCGCCGGTCTGATTATTGAATGGAAATTAAATGAAAACAAAGATCATTTTATTATGAACACGGTGGTATAGGGTTGCCTGCGAAAAATCAGTCCCGAATTGCGGTTGTCGAATTTAGAAAAGTGAAATATTGCTCCGAGTGACACAGCATAGCAGCTGTTCGAAGTCCGCTCATAAAGAAAGAGGGTGCGCATGCTATTTATCCTTGAGAATGAAAAGGACAGCGATAGACTCGTATATGCTGTGTTCTGTGTTACCTGGCAACCTGAGGGTTGTGACCGGAAAAAAATAGGCAACCTAACGTTTACATATTCTATGGGTTTCATACTTTCGATTGGTATAGAATTTGTTTAATAATCAAACAGGTGAAATGTGTGAAAAATATTTTTTTTTTAATAATTAATTAATCGTATTCTGGACTGAAATTTGCAAGGCAACCCATATACAATATATTTATTGACATATTAAATTGCATATAAAATAGGTTTCATCAAATAAACATCTCGGTGAAGGTCGATGTATGGCGGGATCCTATACTAATATTCTCATATTTTTTTCAAAGTAGTTATTATAAAGATCCAAATTATAATAACTTTCAAGATCATTACAAGGGAGAAAAACTAAAAGTTCTTATTATATATTTTTAAGAAGCAAATACAACACTAGAATATGACGTAGTTCAGATACAGCGAACTCGTCCCCTTCATAAACAGGACGTTATTAAAAAACTAATAAGGAATAGGAATAGCATGACGTAGCTGTGTGAGTAACATAGCATATTCAAATCACGTGGAAGAATTTCTGCTATTACAAGGGACTTCCATTAGCAGACATGGCTTTCTCGTGAACGTATACAATCCATGATGAATAATGGTGCCTTGGGATACTACATTATTTCAGATCGTGTGTATTACTTTGTCCTTTACAAATCATAATCTTTAAAACAAGATCGTCAATATAAACGAAACTTCGAAACTTACCTACTTCAGTTGTAATTTAACGATATGGAGAGTGCCAAAAATCACATCCAACCATTAAAAAACTGAACAAATAAAGAATGACTGATGACATCATGTGAACAAATACTGAGTAAACCCAATATCTGTATCTGTATCAGCCCATATACGTCCCACTGCAGAGCACGGGCCTACTCTACAATCGAGAATACGATTGAGAGTGGTTAGGCCATATAGTCCACCACGCTGGCCTAGTGCGGGTTGGCGGACTTACATACCATAGGAATTCTTATAAATCGCTATGGTATGCAGGTTTCCTCACGATGTTTTCCTTCACCGTTTTAGTGCGTGGTGATTGATTATCAATACACACATGACTCCGAAAAGTCAGAGGTGTGCCCTGGGATTCGAACCCACGATCACCGTGAACATATGGGCAGCCGCGTCTAGTCCGTTTACCAACAGGCCACCACGCACTTAAACCCAATATATTAAACAGAAATATTTATGACGGCGGCAATTACATACAACTTAGGAAAAAAATTATTATGGCGCCTCCGTATTGTAGAAATTTTAATAGAGCGCCACGAGTAACAATATAACGGATCTTTTTCATTTATGATTTTTGATGTTGTTCACGATCTGAAAATTTAAGAGTAATTAACAATATTATTGTGATTCGTCCCTAAGAAACATTATTAAACACTCTGTATACACACGGGCCGTAGGCCGTAGCTCGAAACCGACTTTTTACACTGAGCGCAAACAATGCGTACGGGGAGCGAACAGCTAAATACCTTATACCTCGTCTTATTAATGATATGCCTACCGACTTAGCTAATAAAATTACACCTTCTAATATTAAATATAAATTGAAAACGTTGTTTATTAACAATCAATAACTTTATTTTGTTTAATGTATCTACAGTGTCTACTGAATTTGGAATTACCTACCATTTGTGAAGTGCTAATAGATAATATTATAAAGTACATTTTACTGTCGTATTGTTGCTGTTGTAAACTCTTGTTAGCTCTAGTATAAATCTCTGTGGTTTGTTAGCAGCTATATTGTAAATTATGTATTTATATTTAAAATAATAAATAAAAAAAAATGAATTCCATCCGGATAACATGTTTCTTTACAGTTTAAAGGTAGAATGTGGATTATAGTAATAAGTCGTATAAATATTATTATTTATGTTTTATATATATATTTATTCTCTTCTCATTTATTTCGTTACAAATTAATATGCACCTGCTTCCGTCTCTCTGCACTACCTTAAGGTTGGCTGGTAGAAAATGCCCTTAGGCATTAAGTCCGCCTGTACTATTAATGTGTACAAAGTTTTTAAATAAATAAATAAATAAATAGTATTCCGGTACAACGAAAGACATTCCCGTATCAAATTTTATGCTGGTTATTGATTTTAAAAGTAATCGGGATCAACATAAAAAGGAAAACTCCATAGACGAAAATTGTTTTGAACGTTAAATAATTCATAGGATGCAATGACTCTAGTTACAGATAGTTAAAATAAGTACCCAAAAACGACGTAACAAACACTAATTGCGCCTAATTATCTGGACGTTTAAAAGTTTCAAAATTACCAATGCAATTCAGATACTAAATAAAGACAAAACACGGAAAAGCGACATTTGTGCGTCATATAAGACGAAGCTACAAGGATGGCGAAATAATGATACTGAAATGAAAAAATACCAAAACTGATAATGAGGACTAAACAAGCGTTGCCTTGACGTCAAACAGGTGTTATAAAGGGAAATAATCATACTTCTGAAGGTACTAAAGTCTGGCATAGTATAAAAGACAGAGGAGCGTACCCAGCACCGGCTGTAATATTAATTTTACGGCAATGTAAACGTCCAACTGCCACAACGTTAACGTCGGAAGAGCCTATCAAATGTTCACCGTGTTTACACGACCTAAAAACTAAATTATATTTGCTCGCTCCTAAACGCGTAACTCGATGTGTTAATGTGACGCACGGACGTAACATTATGTTTTCACACACATTGTTAGCGGCCCTCGGGGTGTGACATGCGAAGGTCAAGCACGCGGCCTTGAAACCAGCCCTCGAGTACTCCATCATCTATGTATGAGTACTGATACAAGACGATACGAATACAGAGTAATGCTATTGGACTACCATTACCATAATATGAGGAAATTTTGTTGTGAATATTTTATATTGGCTTCTTTAATGATACCACTGTTGGATCAAACCCTTCATCAACTATTTAAGAAATACAAAAGCCTTTTTTAACTTCCTTTTTATTTCATTCCTATTATCTTAGTTATAAACCACAATCGAGAATTTTCGTACAAGAATTACTTGGGCGTCTCATTGAGATGAAGCTATTCTCGAAAATTCAGCTTGATAGTAATTATTTTTACATTATGTATTAGTACTACAACTTTTGAGCGTAGGACCAAGATGACATACCACACAATTTGTAGGACGTTGTGGGTAGTAAACTATACAAATGTTAGTTAACCAATAAAAAAAAATCAGCTGGTTAGTAATTATTTTCCATGACCTTGTTTATGATACATGTTGGAGAGGGGGGACTGTTGTGATAAAACCTTATATTTTGTAGAACAAATATTTTTTCACAAATTAACAAACAAATTAACACAAGAAAAACTCGGTTACTAATAAATTTTAAAATTTCGTAAAATCGACATGTTTTATCCTTGCTACCCTACTAAGCTACCATTTACCAACGTTACTGTAAGGAAAAAGTTGGGCGTCTAGTCGAAAGGAAGCTACTCACGAAAAATCAACTTGTTAGTAATCAATTATGAAACTTGTTCTAGGGAACCTGTACCAATAGTCAATTACCATGCACTTTAATGGTGAAGGAAAACATCTTATGTACACCTGTATACATAGTTATTGTGACAGTGACAAGATTTGCTAGAGATCTTTTTTATAACATAGATTTGAATAAGCAAATAGATCACCTGATGGTAGGTGGTCACTGCTGCCCATGAACATCCACAGTGCTGGATCATGTATGTGTACCTACTCATCATATTGGGTGGAGGATTCTATTTTATGACACTAGTAAAGTGATGATTGCTATATGATTTATTTATTGTAAACAATATGATTAATAATGATTATTTCAACAATGTGATGTAGTCATTTGAAGTGTTAAGAGAAATTTCCTTGTAGAAATAATAGCGTGCCTTGAATAAGGCCTGATAATTCTTTTCTTGGTTTTGTGAAAGTACCAGTATTGGTTCCCTTTTGTTTTCAAATAAATCATACAATCATTTCTTTTATATTTGAGCATGTTTCAAAATTCACCCATCAGCTCATAAAATCAACTTGTGAATATAACAGTTGCTTTGACATCATTAACCTAATAAATTTCTAGCAAAAAATAATTTCATGGAAGTGCAATCAATAAATTTCAAGGCAAAAGCGGTCTGCAATATCTACTCCTTTTAAAAAATCTATAACAATGATAAATAGATAATGGAAAGTATATAAGTTTTACCATTGCTTTGTCCTATGTAAAACAATGTAAAATGAATATCTGATTATGTGTGTCATCCCACAATGTGATTAGGAGCGAGCCTATTACCATATCAGGCACAAATTCCTAACTCCGACCTAATAATCAATTTTAAAAGCCACAATCACTTTGCCCGACTTGGGATACGAAACAGCCACCTCAGCGTTGGAATCCTACCATAGTACAACCACACCAGAGAGTCAGTTATGAAGTATTCAAGTTATTCACAGTGTTTTTCTTTTATAATGGCCCAGTATAGTGGCGGCATTGGACCTGATGGTAAGTGCTAATGCCGCCCAGGCAGAGTATCCATTGGCATCGGACGGCAGTCCCATGCCAATGGAAACAATTATGCCAGCCTGCTAAGGTGCCTCTTCACACTATGGCGGAAGGACCCAGGATTGTAGGCGAGAAGGCAAACAATTCCACAGCCTGACGGTGTACAATAAATAGATTATAATTTTATGTCTACAACAATCTCAAGCACAGATAAGTAATCTGTAATCAATAAGGTTCAATGGCTTTATCAGTGCAAGAGTTGTGTAATGTTATCAATGAAATTACAACTTTGGTTGATTGTCTTATTTTATACTAGAACTACCAGAGTATATCTTATTGATAAAGATTATCAGATATTTTTGTAACATTAAATACCACAACAAACAAAATATTTATTTGTCAACAGTTCCTATGTTTGTTAAAATTCAGATACTAGTTGTATGGCAGGTTATGTGACAAAGTAACTACATTTCATGTGATCAGATATTTTCTCAGAGTTAATGGCTATATAATCGACCGAATGGTAAAACCTGTTCTCTTAATTTGTAAGACCACCATTTACGAAATATACTTAATCTGAAATGCTCAAAAACTAGAATAAGTACAATTTATTATTAGTATATTTTGGATATTTTAGGATACTTTTTTTTCATTGTTTTATCTTATTCCATTTCGCTGGCTATGTTTATGAAATAATAACCATTAAGTAAATATATATTTACTTAATGGTTATTATATTGTAATAAGATAAGCATAAATTTATCAATGACTCCATTTTAATGACTTATGGTAGACCATTTAACAATGATTATTAAGGTGGGTTTTCGGTTTCTTTTTTGATTGATGAGATTGGCAATAAAACATACCTTTAAATTTGGATATTGTTTATAACAAAAAATAAATAAATATGAATAACCTAAGTAGTATAATGTAAGATTATGGAAACCAAAAAGAAATGAACTTTTAATGATGCAAATTAATTGCAGTGCCAAAAAAAATGATTAAATCACAACTACTGTCGAATGTTAAGTACCTCATTTCAAAATACCACTCCTATGATCATCTGAATAACTAAGCTAACTAAGCAGATGATGTTTTTAGACCTATTCGCATCCAGCATTTCATTTGCAAAGACGAAAAAGTTGACAGCAGCACACAGTAGGCGGTTACTCACGCTGGTTCATCTTGAGCACCATGGCCCGGTAGAACCTGGAGAACGGCGCCATCACGTTGTGCTCCTGCAGGAACCCCACCACGTATTCCCGCAATGCCATCGCCATAATTAACACTAACACACAATATCTAATATACCACTAAATTTGACACACATTATCACCGCGCACTTATTCTACGGGAATTAAAAACTGGAATAAAAACAAATCCTTCAGTATACGAGTGTGGGCATTTTCGCGCGCGCTCCAATGAAGTTCTTTGCTAGTTCTAGTAGTTAGAAATTAGCGCATGTTCGTTCGTATCGTATGAAAATTATAGTTAAAGTTTTAAATACATGTTGACATCACAAACTGCCGCTTCGCGATTCCACGATCGATCTTTCCATTTTCGCCGCCCACGTTTAGTGATGTGCCACGGAAGCGGCAATATTGTATCGACATAATGCTCGATATTTTCGAATAAAAACATATTTTTAATAATAAAATTATTTCAATATACAGGTAACAATAAGACGTGATTTTTAAAATAAGCTTGTTGGTGTTAAATAAATAAAGTACAATTGGGTAATTCCTAGAAAGTGGGCAAGGCGTTGTCAATGTAGACTATCAGTTAAAACACTTAAGCCCGAATACTGGAACGCCATTCAAATAATAAGTTGCTCTTAACAGCGTACGGCCCACTTAGCCAGTACATTTAATCGGGATTAACGTAGTTAAGCACAAGTTATATTTAAGTTGCGTTGCAGTATTTGGGCGTTATACATATATGTCTAATTAAGTTGTATCAAAATAACGATACAGATTGTATAAATATATAAAATGTAATTGTTACACTCTTGTTTATTTGTCAAAATATTAATGTAGGCCACTTGATGATAGGTTCACTCTCTATCACATCATGAGTTGAGAACCTCGGTGAATTGAAAGCTTACTTCTGCCCGGTGCCTAACCCTTCTGAGATGAGCTTAACAGGCATAAGTGTAAGTATGAGCGTACATATGTATTCTGTATGATTTTTTTTTTTATTTCAATACAATGTAAAATTCACTTCACAAAAATCGAGGACCATAATATTTCAAAATGATTATTCATTAGAACAAAAAAATAAATTAACAACATGACTATTATCTTCCTCCATACATTGATACGATTCATAAACTTTTAAAATTATTGAAAAGATGTAATAACACATCGAAAAATCTAAAAATACATGAATATTAAATTATCGACTCTTTCAAGCACTAGCATTATAGGCGCCATCTGCCGCCCTGAGTTTAAACTAACGTGACATTGATGTTTATAAAATATTGCCACACGGAAAAAGTATTTTTCTGAAGTGCGAAGATTTTTGATGAGGCTCAAAACATAAGGTCAAATCTCATGGATGTATTATAAAAACAGGATTGCGCACGAAGAAAATGGTGTCATCCTGAAATAAGACATGTGCATGTAGCATAAGGTTTAATTTACTATGGTAAATGACATGGAGGAAGGCCGAAACCAAATGAGACAGTATGAGAGGTTTCTATCCCTTTTTATTTGCTAGCGTGACCATAATAAAACCCGCCTTAGAACTTTTTTGATCGACAATTCAAAGTTCAGATTAATTATTGAATAACTTTTAATCTGCTTGAATATTAAAAGCAGTTCTTTTTTCGTTAAAATTTTATTATTAAAGTAATGTTTAATTTATACACATTAATTTGCATCTACTACATACTATGTTTTAAGTGAAAATAAACACGTTAAAAGTTTTTCTAATACAATTGATCATGAATTAAGTATAATTAAAAAATATTTATTTCTTACGATAGTTTTTATTTACTGAGTGATGTAAAATTTCGGCAAGGACGTATTACACTAACTGCTATATTTTCACGCCTAAGCCACTGAACCAATTTTGATAGAATTTGATACAGAGATAAATTAGACCTTGGGTAAGGGCAAAAGGTTCCCGCTTGTTATGTAGACAACGCTTGAAGGGGTTGAACAATGCGTATCCCCGCAGTACGCATGGAAAAATCTAAACTGTTGAAGTTACAGATGTCAAACTTTTTTACTTATTTTGTAACAAAAATAACTGCACACTTCGTTTTCTTAAAGTTAAACCATAAAGGGGTTATAATAAGGGTTGAAAGGTAGTGAAAATAATGGCGTGAATAATATTAGAAAAATAGCATTATGGGATTTCATTTCATTTCTTTATTGATCCGGTGGTCTAAAAATTGATATCTGAACGGGTGGTTCACACATTTACACGAAAAATTGAAATTTAGAGTCAGAATTGATAATTATCGCCGCAATTTTGAACTTTATTGTTAATGATTCGATTAAAATAGGGATATTCGTTAGAGATGAGATAGACGGTACGTTGATTTTAGTTATTACAAGAGTTGGTATGAATAATAACATGTATCTGGTACGAAGTAGGCCAGGGAAGCTCCTATCTAGTGGTCATTGCGGGGAATGCGATCTCGGCCCCCTGAGCTACTGCTATTACTACCAACTTTCCCCTTCGTGGCTGTAGTATCCATCTCTACATTCCATACTTTCCTATCCAATAACATCTTCTAGCCGCAAACTTTTCCCGGTTGAAGACGGACAGCAGCGTCAACAACGCGAGTACCCTCCTGCGCTCTCGAATCCGTCTGCCAAGCGTGGTGAGTATTGGCATAAAAAATAAAAAAGCCTAATAGTTGCTAAAACCAGGATCAGGACTCCAGTCCCCGGCAGCCCCGCTATTCCTGGTTATGGTAGCGGCCACGGTAATGGCGGGACAGATGGTGGTAAGAATCTCTGTGTTGACCCCGGCTACCACACCCTGACGAATGGCACTGATAATACACAACATACGCACTTTGTGAACAGACGAGAAGATTGTTAACTGTATTTTGCTGTTAATAAAGGCTTATTATTATTATTTTCATTTTTCATTTCACCTATAAAAAGTATACGCATAAAACTATGATTTTGAAGTTTTTTGCTAGGTCCTAATGGTGGACCATATTTTGGTGGTCAAATATTTTTTAAACGGTTAGACAATATCACGTTTGTTACCTCAAAAACAAAATGCTTCATTCGACGTATTACAACTGAAATATTTACCATATTAGCCAATTTGATTAAAATTCTTGTATTTCCCAAAACATATGGTCACCCTATAGGAACGGGACACAACCCTACCGTCCTACACCTCTCGCTCGGCTCGTTTTTCCGATGACAGTGCGCAGTCCTGTTTATATACTACGTCCATGTCAAATCTATTTTACACGCTCACCGTATATTATGTGCATATAATAAATTGCAACTTAAGTCAAACATTTATCCAAACCAATGAAGTATTTTTGAATTGTAACAATCAGATGATGAATTATGCTGGGCTCAAAGCTGGATCATTTATTCAAGAGATGCATTATTCATATTGTGTGCGAATATAAGCAAATTACCTACTACGTTAATTGGCGCCAAAAACCGTGCCGTTATTTGCCGCCAGGGGGAGTCATGTACAGACTTGCTTTAATTGTAAAAACGAATAGCATTTTCCTAACAAATTTAAGCGTAACATTTATATCCACTGATTGAGCACTGTTACGGTATTCAAATAGAGTTTGGATTTCATACATACTCGTACATACATAAACTCACGCTTTTTCCCTGAAGGGATTTAATTGTAGGTACCAAGTAATAATTTATTGTCGCTAGCTGATCTAGCGGCAGCCCGAAGGGTGAGATATGTGAGCACCTAGGTTCGATTCTTTTTAAATTGTCATTTGATGCAATTATTACTGCATTGCTCCTGATGGTACCTAAGCGCAAATGCCGTATAACAGAGTATCAAATAGTATCCAGAAGGTCTGTCCCATACCATCCGATACAATGATGCTGGGCTGCTACGATGATTCTTCACCTTTTGTTTCGTGCCGAGATGGGTAGAGCTTAGACCATATAGCTTAGCAAGAAAGCACGCGTGGTTCTGTTTAGGAAAGTAGAGGTAAGGTCTAAGGATCAAATTGAACAATTCTTCAGAGCATTCACGATTCAGACGGTGGAAGACGCTTAGAGAAGCGATATCCCTGCGCAATTGTGAGAACTCAAAGTTGCTCGTAACCTCTGCGTTTTTCACAATGCAGGTGGCCTACCACGCGCTGTTATCCATCCAAGGCATCGAGCAAGTACTGGGCGGTTGCAACCCAAAGGCGTGAATAGTATTCCATGCCTGCGCTTTATACAATAGGTATAGTAGGTCGGGTGATGGTCGGGTGAAAACCGACGCACCTTGTTAAGGATTCCAACCCTGCGTGATGTGGCAAATATAGCGCCCTCTATGTGATTATTTGGATTAAGATCACAGCGGTTTTCCACAGTAAGAATACTCAGTTCACTCCGCATCCGCAGAGAGGAACACCATGAGGATTGGGGAGGGGAGAGAAAGGGGTTTTTGTACGTGACCGCATGCATGGGTTTTTGAATTTAACAATATTCCTGGAGCCCCAGGTAGAAATGAGATCCGAGGTCCGGTCAATACAGACACACAAAACAACGAGGATTAATTATTATTTTGGTATGGGTTTCTATGTGCTGAAGCCTTGTAAATTAAAAGACGAGAAGAAGAAGAAGAGAAACAAATAGCGAGATTGGATGAAAGAAATTCATCTCTCGCCAGCTGACATATAATGTGCGCCTACAATAACCATACCTTTGTCAATTGTCATGGTTTTTCAACCATTGGAAACGTGAAAGCTATCCGTATGGATAGGTACATCTACTCCAATACCAACTATTTTCCTAAATCATAAACTAAACCACAATACAAAATCAGTTATGTAGAGGAACAATAATTACATCCGGACGAATCCCAGTCGGGTCACTGGCACTGGATAAAGCGCAATTACTAAATAGGAATGTATGTGATGTCAATTTATTGGGCGTTGGAAACAGAATTCTCCGTAACGAACCGCAGCAGGTCATGAGCACTGAACAAATATCGGCAACTAATAATGAAGAGCGCCGCAAAACGCGTCCACTTCTCGCCCGGAGACCCGTGTCACACTCGTGACTTTTGTTAAAGCAATTTCACCTTTTGTCCCCACCATCAAAATGTGAATTTCAACGGCTGTCGCTTTTACACTTCCCGCCAAACTCACGGTTCCAGAACAATCGGCAAGTTTAATTAACAAGTCAATTAACGAAATTGCGTTATAATTGTTCTCGAAATTACTTGTTTTGATTTCAGTTGAACTGAGTTAAAAAGGGTATTTATTTTTCTCGTTAAATACATATATTGTCTCGTAATATAAAAATAAAATGATGGTATGTTTCTGAGTTTGTGTTCAATACAAATATTAACGTTAACCTGAGCTTTGAGTATAATTATGAACATAAATGTTATTTTTATTAATTATCAAATAAGCTGTACGGATTGTAAAGTCTTTTGTTGAATGCGTTTGGTTTCCTATGGAAAAGCTGGGTAGTTACGGTATTTTGACTATTTCTGCCGCCAAGCTACTGATTTTAAGTACTATAGAGTACTGCTGTATTTCGATTTAAATCAAATTACCTAGATTAGACATTAGACACTTTACATCTAACATATCTGCAAACAAGTTATGGTGGATTCACCGTTCTTAAAACCCTATGTTAAACCACACAAGAATGATATTGCTATCAAAGCGACCGTTGGTTTCATCCCTAACGTAATGCTACACTGGCGTGTCAACTGAAAACCCCGCGATGGCCTACTTCGACGCAATTGCAACGGCCCCGGGAATCCGAAGCGAGAAGCGCTCTGGCTTCCGTCGGAACCGTTCCTGGGCGCTGATGCTTTTTTGCAACTGGTATTCTACGTAAGGGGCTAAGAGCCCCGTCAATTTTGAATGACGTCATAGACGCCCACAGCAACAGGTGTTTCATTCCACCTTACTGCCGAACATTTCAGGTTATGGTGTTATAAAAAAAATATACATCCTAACTACATTTTTATGCACAAGCATGGATACTTTCTCTAATGTACTTTAATCTTAATATAGATAGTAATTTATGGTGTAGATTTATGTACAGAGTTACAGTCCTCGAGATGTGGTAATTCTTCCTATGCTAAGCAAAAAGAGCAGCATCAAATATTTGTTATTAAACAAAAAAGTATTGGTATTGACCTAATTAATAGATTGTTCCAAATTCACTATCGCTCGAAACTAAACCCACAAACAACTATCCGATATCAATTATCTCAGTTCGTGTAATTTGCGAGAGAAATGTTATTTACATTAAGTCTTGGGCTGTAATTGTGTGGAATTAAAATAACAAGCTGCTACGCAAAACTAAGTCATTCGGCTCAGATTGAATTCGCTAAGAACAAATTTTGCTTATATTACGCAAGTGCCTCAGTGTATTTGCCTTTAATTAATTGATTTTACTATGAAATTTTCAGAAAGGGCCTCGTGCATATTCCCCCGCTGTTAGCGATTGAATAATTAATTAATAAAAGCCTTTAATGTTTTGTCAGTAGCTGATTTTATGAAGTTTTTTACACGGATTTCGTTCGAAATGTACATAAACCATTGATATTTAAAAAGTAAGACTAATATGTATTACTTATAGTATGTCTTATTATTGAAAACTTTCAATTTTATTAGTAACTTTGTGTCTGAAATTTACTTAAACTACTTCGATCGCAGTCTGGATACACCTGGTTTATAGTAAGCACTTGAAGTGACTGGATCTGAAGAACTAAACATCAAATCCTGTAACTTTAAGGAAGACGATATCAAAAATTCGACGTGAGTACCAGAACCAATTCTCTTGACTGCGATGGCGAAAGAAAATGCTATTGTGACATTTTGATCAAACTAATGTACTCGAGTAGGTACAATATGTGAGCTGTATTATTAAATATCTAATGCGATGGCTGCTTTGTGTTGTTAATGGCGCTATAAATAGATTATTATCCCTAATGTCCCAAACCTAGTTGGCCGACGTACTCAATAAATAAATAATTAGGCACATTTTCACATTTACGCATCATATCAAAAATACTTTTTTTAGGATCTTTCGGCTGGGTACTCAAAACATTAAGTTCCTTATATATTTTTATAATTTTTCCGCTTTCTTGATAGCGTTGTGTTGTTTTGATGGTAAGTGCTAATCTATTCAGATGTATCGACTTGCTTGAGACAATCATCTCTAGCTGGAGAAATACATACACCATATCACTGTATCAGCCCATTTACGTCCCACTGCAGGGCACGGGCCTACTTTACAATCGAGAGTACGATTGAGAGTGGTTAGGCCATATAGTCCACCACGCTGGCCTAGTGCGGGTTGGCGGACTTACATACCATAGAAATTCTTCTAAATCGCTATGGTATGCAGGTTTCCTCACGATGTTTTCTTTAACCGTTTTAGTGCGTGCTGATTGAATATCAATACACACATGTCTCCGATAAGTCAGAGGTGTGCAATGGGATTCGAACCCGCGACCACCGTGAACATACACCATATGCATACTGAAATTTGCTGACCTCGATAAATGATTTTTTATACAAATTCGTACAGTATGTTCTTCACATCGGGTATAATAATTACTGCTTTTGATGCATATTCTACTACAAGCAACACTGAAAAATGCTGTAAAGTTACTTATTTCAGGGCTATAAAGCCAAACCAGTCGATCACTTGGTGGTAAATGTCAGTATCAAAGTCATCGATAATGCCAAGGGCATAACTAAGGCTCTGTAAGTGCCTATTAACAAATAGATACCATCCCTATATTACTCATAAAAGACATACATCATTGGCGTAACTATACATATTATGTTTGTAATCGCGTTGAGTAATTACACTGGAGTGGCCATTGCGTAACTTGTGCACACATAAATTAGTAAATACACCCAACACAATACAGTCACATAAATAGTCCTGACCCCATACTCAGATCGAGTTTTTAGTCGTGGGCAGAAACCATGAGAAACTTTTCGGTCTCGCAAACACCCGGACTCGGAACAAACATGTGGTAGGTCTCTTATATGTGAGAGGCTGCCTGGGTAGGTACCACCGCAATATCAATTTCTACTGTCAAACAGCAGTTTAAATGCACTGTTGTGCTTCGGATTGAAGGACATTGTAGCCAGAGTAAATACTGAACATATTGAGACTTAACATCTTATGTCTCAGGATGGCGAGCGCAGTGGAATGCCAAGCATTGCTTTGTAATTCAAGGTGTTGTTTGGTCTTGCTACTGTTCATGAGCGGTCGCATCGCTTACCATCACGCGGACGGCATGCTCTTCTCGCCATTCACTGCAATAAAAAAAACACTTGTGGTTGATACATACATTTGCGTCAGTGCTGGGATCGAACCCCCGGCCTTCCGTTTTACAGCTGGCGTCTATCCAAATGCGCGATGAAGTGTGTCAAATGTATCTACTGGAAAAGCGGGAAATAAAGGGAACGAGAAGAAATATAATATTTCAATATGTTACCGTTCCGAAGTCTACAGGTGCGAATGCTTAGTCTTTGAGTTACGAAATCTGTCTGTTTCATGTCAACAAAGATTACCGTGATGACACATGAGGAATAAGAGATCAAACAGATACTCGTAATCATCCTGTCTACTACACAATTTTGAATTATATGACTCGGCAAATCATACACATTATAGATTGGTGAGGATGTTATCACAAAACGATCGCTACGAGTATTTCTATAAATTGTTAAATGAGCATAACAACAATTTATATACGCCCAACTGTTGAGCGTTCTGCGTTCTACGTTTCAGGAAGGTTTCGATCGTTGCTCACCACGCTAGCCTTGTCTGTAGGTACAGCGAGGTAAAGTATACGTAAATAAATAATTCCTTTACCTAAAATTATTTATTTACGTATTGGCCTGTTGGTAAACGGACTAGACGCGGCTGCCCACATGTCCACGGTGGTCGCGGGTTCGAATCCCAGTGCACACCTCTGACTTTTCGGAGTCATGTGTGTATTGATAGTCAATCACCACGCACTAAAACGGTGAAGGAAAACATCGTGAGGAAACCTGCATACCATAGCGATTTATAAGAATTTCTATGGTATGTAAGTCCGCCAACCCGCACTAGGCCAGCGTGGTGGACTATATGGCCTAACCACTTTCAATCGTATTCTCGATTGTAGAGTAGGCCCGTGCCCTGCAGTGGGACGTATATGGGCTGATACAGTACAGTACAGTTTACCTAATCAATGAGCTCATTGGGAATCCTATTTGTAGCTTTAATTTTAAATCGACCATTAACGACATTCATATCCAATGAATAAGAAATACGAATTTCTTCTTTTCTCAAAGAATAAAAATTCATTGTTCCGCAAGCTGTATTATTTTCCTAAAATCTTGAAACGCAGTTAAGCTTCACCTCACTGACGCAATATCCGTTCCGGGTTACGCAACGGGACCGCGTACTCCGCAACATATTAAAATCAGGCATCATATCCCGTCTACTGATCCTACAGGACTCTGTTTTTATCAATTGTACGGTAGGTTCCCTGGGGATCGGATCAATACATCCCATAGTTTATGGAAGTAGGTCGGTGCAAAGTGCAGAGTTGATGACAGGTGTTTTTTCTACGTACACGTGTTTATTGTATCGAAGCGATGGTTCGATCGATCCGTGGGGCTTCGCAAGGTTAAGACGTTTGCAGCCACTAGTGTATTCATTATCTCATTACAACCAGCCGCTGTCGTTGATAATTCAATCGGAATCAAGGCTGGCTTTAATGTATTGATCGCATAATAAAAAAATAGGAAAGAAGTAAAGGTGCACTGGAAACAGCATTGGAAATGTTGTTCGAAATTTTAAATTACTTGGTTTAATTTTTGGAGGTACTGCATGCATTTCATTAGACCAGTGTGGTGGACTATACGACCTTACCCCCTCTCAATCGTACGACGGATAGAACACTGGAATGTAGAGACGCGTGTCCTGCATTTCAACATATATGATACAGTATGCATTTGTAGTTGAAGACTACACTTTCATGATAAACGATAAAAAGGTAATTAAACTTACATGCTTAATAGTCCTTAAAAAGTATTACTGCGAAGTTCAAGAATCGCCACTAGGCCATTGCCATGGATCAAGGCTAAACTAAAAGACTGAGGCTGACTAAAAGAGTGGCGAGTGGTCAGCTGCTAATGCGAATACCTTGCCACCAGCTGCGGTTTTTCCGACAAAGCAAAGCTATTACTTCAAGCAATCTATCAGACAAGGGCTCATGACAAAGCCGATCCTACCTATACCTACCTTAACTAACTACAGCTTATACTGTATATGGTAAACGTTGCTCACGAGAAAACAACCCGTAGCGATACTTTCAACACCGGCGATTTAATAGAACTCAAATAACACTGTATTTCCGCTGCACTGCGTATCGCCTGTGATATTCCGCAATCCACGTTTACAAATTTCAATAAATCCAGACACCGTTCTCCCAATAAATAAGCAACATTTATATAAAAGAATAAATTGCCTTTCGCGCACACACGCATAATACTATGAAACCGTGAACCGAACACACAGTTTTAACTCCGAACAAACATGTAGGGATGAGCCGATTAAATATTTAGGTTTCTTTTTTGGCAAGAATTGGGAAATGTACTCGTACATAATAATCCTGTGCATATGTGCTGTGGATCATAGAGCACAAAAATAATATTATTCTGTGTCACTTTGGTATAGTCTGATGTGTGAAAACTTGGATTATGGAAAATTAAATGGAATTATGTTTGTGAATATAAAAACTGAAATTTTCATACAAGAACCAATTCCACGGTACATTTAACTTGGTTATCGGCTTCAGGCATCTTTTCTGGCTTAGACGAGGAATAGATTGCTTCGTATCCTTTCTTACGGTGTTGAAGTCCTATGAATAAGTAAGTACTACTAATGTGTATATACTCGTCCTGAGCAGCGAAAGATTGCGGTGACTGAGATTAGATCCTTGCGATGGACTTTTCTTGATTATGTTACTATAGACCTAATCTTTGCCATGTTTGATCAATTAAATAATTAAAAATATTACTAACCAATTTTGCAAATTGGCAATGCACCTATCCTGTTATCATGCATTGAAGAAATAAACATTTTGTTTGGAATAAAAAAAATGTTAAAGGTATGAATAATAATATGTGTTATAGAATATTATACATATGTTGAAACCTATAAACTATTTAAAGGAGTCCTCTGCTAAGCATAGGACTTTATTTAAGGATAGCGATTGTGGAAATTATGTATTAATGCTACCACTTTTTAAAATCATCTACTCCACTTACTAACCCTCGAGGGAAACTCATGCATGACATAAAACTTTCATCCAATCAACTACGAAAATTTTCCAATAAATTTCCAAACTAACTAAAATTCGTTTAGAAACTAAAATTGTGATAGTTGGCGAGTTTCGGGCTCGGCTTGATGTGTGGCGAAGTCCAGCGAATATAGGTCATTCACGTCACGTCATTGTATCCGATAACCGAATCGAGCTGAATCGTGAATATGTCCAGCGTATATTATCTGGATGTTATGAATAAATATACAAAGATTTGAATAAAAATGCGGGACAGGTTTCAATGGGACTTGCAGATTAAAGGTTCGGTATTGAAATTTGACACGTAGGTAGGGTTACAATATGTCTGCATAACCTAATGAATAATGGTAGCATACGCGCATCTGCCTGAATAACGATCACAGCATACAAGAATTAAATTTAATGGTGATCTATTCAAGTGAGCCATGTCCTGGGGTAGTTATTTTATATTCAGCATCGAGTAAGTCGATAGAATTGTGACAATAGATAATAGATCTCTTTACCACGATTTTCGCGATACAGGCTCAAGCCTAGTGCGTTGACCACTAGTATTTTTTTCTGGTGTACATAAAATATTTTGTTAATTTTAGGTAAGTTGATTATATTACTTACCTGTTATGTTGATCTCACCTATACCTAAGTCTAGTTATAATTACTACTATTGTACAAACTTATTTTTGCCAATAAAACTTACTTATTGCTTAGTATCTAGACAGCATTGGATGGATCTTGATTTAAAATTCTTTGGTGCAAGATTTGAAAATTTAGCATTAAATTGGCCAAAATAATACCAAAAAATATGAGCGATGGTCTCATTGAAACCATACGCTTAAAGAATTCTGGAAAACCAGCGCGTAAAGTTTGTAAATATATCAAAATATCTGGCGTTGAAGCTGGATTTTCACGCCGATATTGAGTAAAATTGTGAAATGACTGTGCAATCTAATATGATAAATAAATTGTACTTCAGATTGAAACTGGTTGTAACCAGTTTATTACAGTGGAGATAAAAGCATATTAAGACATATATTGTCAAATCAATAGATAGTCTGTTTTCCCCAAGGTTTTCCCGAGCGAATGTTATCTTTTTCGATGAAATATTCTGTTTACATTACATTTACTGTTGTGTATTTATTATCTAGGGATGAAATAATTCGACAGGATAATGTTTGCAAAGACAATGTTATTGAACTGTTCCATTTACGAGTTATAACAGACTAGCTGTGCCCGCGACTTCGTCCGCGTGGAGTTTAAGAAAAAAGTTAATTAGTTTTATTTAGTTATTTTTTTAAATAAATGAAATTTTCTAAAACAAATGTAGCCTAAGTTACTCCTTATTATATCAGCCACCTGTCAAAAAAAGTCCCGTCAAAATCGGTCCAGCTATTTCAGAGATTAGCCGGAACAACCGGACAGATAGACAGACAGATAAAAAATTTTTAAAGATCATTTTCGGCTCAGGTATCGTGTATATAACGATATGTAGTTGGACATTTTTTTTTAATTTTCACTTTTAAAACAGACACTTAAATTTTTTTTTAAATTTTTTTTTATTGCATTGAATGACGAGACGAGCAAGCCGTTCGCCTGATGGTAAGCGATACGAACGCTCATGAACAGTAGCAACATTCCACTGCGCTCGCCATCCTGAGACATAAGATGTTAAGTCTCAATATGTCCAGTAGTTGCTCTGGCTACAATGTCCTTCAATCCGAAACACAACAGTGCATTTAAGCAGTGTGTTTCACGGGAGAAATAGACATTGCGGTGGTACCTACCCAGATGGCCTCTCACATATGAGAGACCTACCACTAGTATATGTATAGATATTGTAGCCACGTCATAAGAAATTCCGCTTGACTATTCAATGCAGGACGAAACGTTGAAAGATAAGTTCCAATTGGATTACACGAATCGAAATAAAACATAAGACTCAGGGCTTTTCTACTGCCTAATAATGCTTAAAGACAATCCATCCCTGTCCATGAAATAAACGCTTCAGCATTTAGAATAAATGGTCATAAATAAACAAATAAATAACGACTGGTTGTCATATTGTCATAGACTTGAGTAAACTTGTGTCGTGTACCTTCCGTTCTGATTATTTACTATCTTCTACCCTTGTACTACAATACATTTTTTTAACTTTTCTATCGAAAATACAAACATTTGGACGTAAAATTAGCTGTAATTAATTTTATGATAACTGTACTACACTATTTCCTTTGCCAATATACCGTGATGAAGTTAGAGTTAAAAATTCAAGCCACCGCTTGCATCGCAGCGAAGGCGGGAATTACTTCCAACAAGCAAAAACATTCCAAAGCTAATTTTTGCTTCTGCCTATGGAATGCTCGGGAATCATTTATTAATTCGATTTCTATAAGACTGTTACTGCTGTTTCAAAATAATAATTTTACGGGATAAAATGGTAAAATGCACTGATGGATCCAGCCGGAGCGATCTAAATTGTGAACTCACCATAGATAAATATTTGTCTATTGAATCACCGATCAACCCGATACACACACATTTTGATTTTTTATACCGAAAATGAGTATCCAAAAACAGGAAAGCATAATCTTTAAATATATTTCAGAATGAAATAATATCTAAATATCTTTACAAAAGTTAGAAGTAAACGATGCACACAAATGTAGTTTAGAAACATTTGATCGGTCGGCATTTGATCCAGTGAACTAGAAGCCGCACCTCTTGAACCTCTCGGAACCGCTGCTGACTCGACACTTTTCTTTACGAGCGGTGTTTGCCGATAGATGAAACTTTTGAATAGTAATCCCATTTCTCTCTCACTATGAATGAAGTGGACTTATTTTTAGACTGCAAATGTTCTTTATAAGGAATTATAATATATTTGCCCCGCCGTAACATCTATGAGAGTGCATTCAGTTATAACTTTTAAACAACTTACTGATATATCCTTTGTAACCCTTCATGAAAACACGGTTAATTTGCTGAATAATACAGGATTAAAATCAGATAATTAAATAAAAATCGCTTCAATATATTATTTCAAATGTGTAAAATGTCTTCATTATTATCATTTTCAAAGACAGTAATCATAGATTACTGTTAGTTTAGGAGACCAGTTAAAAAACATGCAGAAAGAGAATAAAATGTTCGAGCATAAATAACAGAAATTGACATACACGCGGAGACAGCAGCCCTCGTAAAAATACAAGTTGAGAGAGCACCAGCGCGACTTTACTTTCAAATGGATTGGTATTTTTACGAGAACATTGAAAAATGAAAAATATAACAATATATATACGAGCTACGCGCTGAGTAAAATAGTAGACAGCATTCATGGTGCCGAGAGCGAGAAATTGGCTCCAATAAAGAGCTGCGTATTCGAAAATTGCATCGATATTTTGTTAGTGGCACGAGTGAGAGATTACAATTCATGTGATATTAATGTATATAGATTATCGATGGATTGGAAATGGGTATCCCAATACACTAGATATACTCAGGCCGAATCTGAAAATAAACACTTGGGTTGGTTGCTGTGAGGGCTTTTCCTTCATCGAGTACAATCCAAGATAGCCGTAATTCGTTCGAGGAAGAATATCCTCCCACCAGATAATCCATAATTATCGATTTTGAACCTTGGAACACTATCCAAATAGTCCTTATAGATTCGGAAGCGAGAAAAGACATGTTTGTTAGTTCGAGACTAGCATAGACAGGAGTATGTTATCATTAAAAACTTACGCAGAATCTGGAAATTCTTGAACACAGCTGTCACAGCGCGCCACATTCTAAACGACTGGTATTCTGGCGGCTACAGGGTCATGATATCACAAGGCCGTGAAGTAGTAGTCGATGACGTGGGCCACGTAGAAGAGCAGGCAGGTGGCGATGTACATGAACACCAGGATCTGGACGAGCATGGTGGCGGCGCGGGCGCTCGGCGGCGACTGCGGCCGCGGCGCGAAGCCCCGCGCAAGGTGAATGTTAATAGTGTTTACTTGCAGATCAGCCTCTTGTGTAATGTTAAACCGAGGGCTTATGCTCGCTAATTAGCGGCTGGGGAGGTTTTAATTGTACAAGAAAATTTTGTTTGTAAAATAGAGGTTGGAAAAATTATGTTCATATTTATTAAAGTACCTACAATATTTATGTAAAGATGTGTCACATGATGTCTCAACTGGATAAATTTAAGATATTTGTGATTACAACCACATAAAAATGACCTTTATAAAAACATAGAAGTTATAATTAAACTTGTAAATGCTTGGTTTTCCGAATAAATTTAATAACACCCATTTATAAATTCAGTAGGTAATTTTATTAATCATCATCATCATCATATCAGCCACAGGAAGTCCACTGCTGAACATAGGCCTCCCCCAATGATCTCCACAATGACCTGTTGGAAGCGGCCTGCATCCAGCGACTTCCTGCGACGTCCTATGATGTGACAGACAGGGGGCGACTCTATTGCAAAATCCAATATCCTTTTGCTCGACCCGGGATTCAAACTCAAAATCTCGGATTTGTAAGCATACCGTATTACAACTACGCCACCGATGAAGTCAGCAACATCGACATTACAATACTCTACGTTTTGTAATTCAAATAAGATGAAACAATATTTAAAATACAAAAGTAATAAGAGTAAGAAATTCCGAGCGGGTAATGTAATTTATCAGAGTTGGAAATAACTTAGTTGTTTGTCGTCGCTCTGGCGATCAATCTATATCTTTAATAATATCAATGCGAAATTGTGTCCATTGGATTGTCCTCCTTCACGCAAGAATGGATCGAATTCTATGAAAGGAATTGATTTAATAAATGAAATCAATTTATTGGTCACGTAGGCAATTAAATAGCTTTTATAACAAGCCAATACACAGTACTTGTTCTCTCAAAGCATAAGATTTCATCGTTTTATCATCTTAGCAGTCCATATACGTTCCACTGTAAGGCACAGGTCTACTCTACAATCGCGAATGCGAATGAGAGTGGTTAGGCCATATAGTCCACAACGCTAGGCGACTTTACATACCATAAGAATTCATACAAATGGTTTTGGATTAGGTTTTCCATAATTTATATTATGAAAGGTATGCATGCGATAAGCGATGCGTAAGCGATACGACCGCTTATAGACAGTAGCAAACCCAAACAACACCATGAGTTACAAAGCAATGCTTGGAATTCCACTGACACATATGATGATAAGTTTCAATATCAATGGCTTTCAAACCGGAACACAACAGTGCGTTCACTGACTGACTTGCTGTTTGGCGGACAAAACAGACCCCTCACATATGTATTAGAGAAAAATAGATAGTGTCGGATCTTCGCTAAACATGAGAAAAACCACAACCAGGTAATAGCTTATATTAAGTAAGAGCAAATTACTCCAAAGCTTTGATATTACCAAAATATTAAGATAATTAGATCCATTTTAAATATGGCTAGCAGATTCCTAAAAGGGTATAGTTGTATATATTCCTACAAAATAGTTGAGTAAATCTTCAAAAGGAGTCAAATTGGGCATGGAATGTGAGCTCTAAGTTTTGAAATTAGATATTAAAATAGGTACTGGGTCCCTCAAACCTTTCAAAATACCGATACAATGAGATATTACGTCTCGACGGACAAAGCGTGAAAGCGGAGTCATTTTGGGTGCTTATCCATAAAGACACACCGTAATCGTTTTAACCTGCGTGAAGATAGGCAGCAAAACGTTACATCGTTTCTTTCTTTCTTTCTTTCAAAATGGTTTGGTGACTGCTAATTTTGTGTTAAACAACCGGTCTGATATTAAAAAGAATGTTCGACATGCGATGGCTTGCTGGCAGTGGAAGTCATGGGTGAGTCGTGGACCAATCGTGAATCATTCACGACACATTGGGGTTACTCTATAAAAACGATACGAATTTTGAATGTTCGGACGCCGTACGTAAAACTTCATTAATGTGCCTAGATATATCCACAAAATGTTGGATTCCTCTATCGTACCCACGTCGCAACCATCCTGTAACCACCCTGCATGACTGACAAGATGGTCACACCAGCATACGCCTTTTATCCTGCCCTGACATAAACCTTTTTGAATTTAAGAGCCTTCAACAAAAAATAAGTATAAAGAAAACAGGTGTAGCAATAGCATGGCTAGAATCGGGACAGTCGGATATTACACTTCAATGATTGGTTTTTGCATAATATATTAACCAGTAAAGTAAAAATATGAGCTAAGAATTATAAAAAAATGAACAACACAATTTTCCTTTCCATGTTATAACAAAAACAATTGTCAGAAGTGGGATTCGAACCCACGCCCACAGAAGTGGACTGCGACCTGAACGCAGCGCCTTAGACCGCTCGGCCATCCTGACCATATCATCATCTGGTCCAAACAGATTGTCTCTTAAAATATTAGTATTATTTTAAATATAAATATCAGTCATTAGGAATATACATACCTATTTAATACAAACGAAGTAGGATGACGCAAAGATAAATATCGTTTTAATCATGCATTAAGAGATAAAATATATTTTTAAAGTCATCATGACTGTTCCACAGGGTAGAATCGACTTAGGCCCGGCGCCCATTATCGGCATCGGCAAGGAAAAGGATCCTTCGGCATCCTACATGCAAGCGCACACTATCGGCAATTATGCTTTGGCATGCTGCAAAGTTCTTAGGGATGACGAGGCGTCCTTAAGGATGCCGCACTATTATCCCTATATTATCACAAACTATCCCCCGAGTGTTGCCACGGCGCCGGCGGCGTACCGAAGGTTGCCGAAGGATGCCGAAGCATCCCGAAGCATTCTCAAGGCTGCCGATACACCAGCCTCAAGCATACCGAAGCGGTATTTTTGTTATTACGACCACATATCACGGAAATTTCTACTTTATTGCCATTATGTTATAGTATAATTGCTATTTGCCACCTAAAATCCTCAGTCGTACCGATGCCGATAATGGGCGCCGGGCCTAAGGCGCCTATTCTTAAGACACATAATTTTATTTAGTTCCATAAAACGCCACTGCGGTCAAGTAAAACCGTGTGCCACTTTAGCATCTAATAGTACTTACTTAAATTGCAACTCTTCGATTCGAAACAACTCCAATATCCAGAATATACCAAGCTGATATCCGTATATAATAAATAATAATAAATAGCACCCAACAGTCACATCAACCCGGCGTCAGGAATTTGTGCCCCATATGGAGATAGGCATATCTGTATGGCGGGATATACAAGGCGAAATGTGGGTCTCCTAGTCGCACCTCTGCCTACCCCTTCTGGGACAAAGGCGTGCGTTTATGTATGTGTGTAAATATAAATAACATATCGTTTAAACCTTCTTACGATACTATTATTTTTACCAAACATTTTGGTCAATTTGTTGACCTTTTGGTAATCAGATATTTACCGCATACCCGTCCAGTTTTCACGCTGCTATCAATACTAATAAGTTATTTTTAATATGTAATTTATTTATCGCGTGAATTTTGGCCAGTTTCATTGCAAAGTTTGGTTTGCAACATTCGATGACGTTGAAATAATAACGAAATAAGCCAGAAAATAAGATAAATAGATGGAATGACAAGGGTGAAGATAATGAGGTGACAGCTGACATGAAAAAAAACGTACTGTACTGATGCCAATAAAATTGGGACTAAATGGGACTAATTGGGATGAATATAAAGAAGATTAATAAGTATTAGAACGCACTGTATATACACAGAACAGCCTCCGTGGCACAGTCGGTTAGACGCCGCCTGTGAAACAAGAAGCCGCGGGTTCGATCCTCGCACCGATAGAAATGTTTTTGCGGCCCACAAATATTTCTTTTGGGTCTAGGTGTTTGTGAGACCGAAAAGTCTCTCGTAGTACCTGATACCCACGACACAAGACTCGATCTTAGTGTGGGGTCAGGAGTATGTATGTGACTGTTGGGTGTTATTTATACACCATGATCATATTCATCCAAATTAAACACCGATTGATTTAAAAGTTGACGAATATACTGGTGTTAATTGCAATTAATTTATGCAATAATAATAAATAATTTATACAATAATATTAATTTATACAATAATAATCAGAATAGTTTCATTAGTACTTGTTGTAAGTTCGCAACATATATAAAGCAATAACTGCTCGTTTATACAACTCAATTGTTCCTTACAAGTAGGTATAACTAACAATTATTACATAGTTGCTAGAACAAGGAATATTCTTGTATTTACGCTCGCGCCATACGTAGTTTGATAGAGAAAACATAAAGGTCTCTCAGAAGTTCTGGCACCATCCCAGATAATGTTACGGGGAAATAAAAAGATCGTTTAAAAGTTATGTCGCAAACTTTACTGTTCCTTATCATTTTTAAAGACTTGGCCGGCCTTGGATAATTACTATCTAGTTATCCCTTTCCACTTCGTAGTGATTCTAATCATATTATTAACTTTTTTTACTGCCTCTGTGGCGTAGATGTACTAGGGTACGGTTATAAAGCTGAGGTCTCTGGTTCAAATCACGGGTTGGGCAAAGTAATATTGGATTTTTCTATTCATTATTAGCCCAGAGTCAGGAATTTGTGCCCGATATGGATATAAAGGCTCGCCACCTATCAAATCGTTGGACGGAACATACAAGGCGAAATGTGGGTGTCCTGGCACCTCTGCTTACCCCTTCTGGGAAAAAGGCGTGAGTTTATGTATGTATGGATGTAGATATTAACGTTTTTTTACCAGTTAATTAATGACGCGTTCTTAGTTTATAGTCCACGAAATGTAGAACAAAAACAACTTTCAATTTACATAGTAAATGGTACTTGGTAGCAATCTCTTGAGTACGGAGATTTTTTTAACAGAAAACTTATATTGTGTAATAAAATATTTCTGCCCATAAATACACTTAAGTTTATTGTTACTGAAGTTGAGTCGTATAGTAATATAGAACCAAAGCTCTACATTGTAGCTTGTAGCGTCTACACTGTCTACGTTGTCTACGCTTTAACTACAGCGCAAATGGGACGGTTAGGTTGAGCGCCCTTGTCGTCCTCTATATTAATATCCATCGAGTTAATATTAATATTAGCTCAATGTTTCAATAATTGAACGCAGTAAAAAAAACCATTGGTCGTATTGAAATAAAACTATTATTTACGGTGACTTCCCGAAACTTCGATTACTTTACAACTTTCGTGGTCAAGACGCGAATCCAAATCCGCGATAAAATCCGTAAAATAGCTTTATTTCAATATGTACAATTTGCGTAAATCTACGAAATCATTAACCATTGGTCGTATGCCATGGTCGTATGTAACAAAAAATAGTGGTTGATTACCTTTCCAATTAATGACAAAATGGAAGTTATATCAGTGTATTTGTCATTGACAGCGTCAGTGGCGCATTTGATTAGAAGCCAGCTGTGAAAAGAGAGGCGGCGGGTTCGATTCCCGCACCGACCAGAATCATTGTGTGAGCCACAAGTATTGGTGTAACGTCTGAGTGTTTATAAAACCGAAAAGTATCTCGTAGTTTCTGATACCAACGACATAAGACTTAATTGATTAATGTAGGGTCAGAACCACATATTATGTTGTGTGAATTTATTTATGTGTGTCCAATCTTCCAGTTTTTACATTTTTGCAATCTAGTATTCACCAGAACATCCGAATATTTATTGTATGTTACTTAGTATGTTTATAAGTTAAGGACTTATTAAATACTAATAATCCAGCCTGAGCTGAAATCAGACAGACACACAGTTCCCATACTAAGCTTTTATTCGGTTGCTCAGTATAAAATAATAATGTTAAAAAGGATAAACTTTGATCAAGAACTAGTTTATCAAATAGATGAAGACGTTCTCAAAACTAACAAGAACTTCCCGAGATTACCGCGTCCAAACTTGGTAAAAAACTAGTAGTACTCACTTTTCCTCCGTGCATCGATGACGGCTGTCTCCGGGACGGTCAGGTCACCATTATCACTGATCTGGTGCAGCGGCAGGTCGACAGTGTCGGGCGAGCCTCCGGGCCACGCCATGCTGTGTCCATCACTGGCCACTCATCACTATTCACACACACACACTGATATGCTTCTTGAACACTTGGGTAACGCACCACTTATGGACAGTCTTTTCGTTTTATGTTACATGTATTTTATGTGTATATGCTATTTAAAAAACTAATTTGTTATAAAAATATTCTATTTTATTGCAAATAAATTATCAATTGTCTTTCGTCACAAGAAAACTACTGCGTAAAGCTCCCCGACAATATTATTGCGACTTATTGGAAGCATCATTCACGGGCTTCTAGCAACTTTTAACAAGTCGTATCTCAACTTTTTGGTAGATATCTGAAACTGCCATGAGAACATGGGCGTAGCCACGGTGGGGCAGAGTGGGGCGCTTGCCCCACCCTGGATTTGATCTGTAAGGTACTTAACCAACTCTAAAAAAATAAATGATCTAGGTAAAGTGCTAGGCAGGTGAGCAATAAGAAAGTATTTAGGATAATTCCAATTATAAACACAGATACAGAGTGTAATAAAAGAATACCGTGGGTACAGTTTGCTAATTACATATGATTTAAGACTTCTGCCCCACCCTGATCCCACGGCTGGCTACGATCATGCATGAGAAGCCAAAAAAACAAAACAGAACTAAGTCACAATTTTAATTATCGTTTTACTTAAGGACAGGATTGGTATGTTGAGTTGGTTTTAATTAAATTTTCTTAACAAACCGTTTGTAACTTAACAAGCAGAGAATTTCTGAGAAATCACAAATTACATATTACAGTTAAAATATTGTGAAAGTGGGTATTACAATAGTAGTTTGTCATTCACAGAGTACGCTTTGTTAGGTAAACGATATGTCGCGAGCTCCCTTTGAGCAACATCCAGCACTAAGCCTTTGGGCATTCCGCTTTATGTTGCGACAATAGCAGAGATTATGCGTACTAGGAAACCTCTTCTTACCAACACACCTACATTGATAGACAGGTAGTGGTCTTAATGGGTACATTTAGGTATTATTTAACCTAGGTAATTTAGTGCGGTCTAAATTGCTGCATTTGGCTCCAAGTTATAATCATCCTGCACCGTAGTATTATTTAATGAATTTTAATACCAAGTAAATCGATTTTACAATTTAATAATTTATAACATTGTCTAAGAATGTAGAAAGATTTACAATATTATTTGTTCTTTATAGGACATTTAACTCAAAGTAAGCAACCGTAACATAATATAGCAGTGCAATATACGAGGTGCAAAGTTTACGGTGCCGCAGTAGAAATAGTTGAGCTTGGGAGAGAGCAAGGAGTTGTCTCAGTAATGTAACCCTCCCAACTTCCAAGTAGTTTAGTTAGGAGGGCGCCACGAGTCACGCCCGCGGTTATTCACAGAGAAAACTAACTAAAGATACTTATTTTAAATACGGAATTAACTTGCATTTTGTTCTCATTTAATCTCACATTTAATTTAAAAAGTATTTCTATTAGATTAACTTTCCAATATTATAAATGAGAAACTTTCTAAATATGTATCATACTTTGCTGTTTTTAAAGTGAGTTGGAAATAAGTCTGTAATGCAAATAATATCCCAGTTTACAGTCCATAAACAGTTGAAGTGAAATCTACGTATCTAAAAGTAATGTAACTTCTAAAAATAACTCACACTAACCAGTTCATCTTGCGAATTTCGATAAAAAATGATTAATTATGAAGATTGTCAACCGATATGATGCAAATTAATATTTAATTAAATAGGTATGTTTATTATCTTAAGTATTTTTTTGCCTTAACGCAATATAATAAAATCTTAGAGTTATTGAGTAAGAAAGTCCAAAAGTCATACACAAACATTTAGTCCACCACGCTGGCGTAGTGCGGGTTGGCAGACTACTAAACATACCATAGATTTTTTAAATCACTTTTGTGTGTGTGGCGTGAGGTTTCCTCACGATGTTTTCCTTCACCATTATAGTGCGAAATGAATACTAAATAGTGACTATCAATACACACATGACTCCGAAAAGTCAGAGTTGTGCCCTGGGATTTAAACCCGCCACCACTGAGAACTTGTCTCGTTCCTTACTAACAAGCAACAACGTACTTTTCCACCTGCGCCATTTCGGAACGCTAGTCAAAATAATTTCTTAAGACTGCACTACCACGATAGACTCACACGGTATACTCTACAGTGTTAGTACGCGGTAATTTTCAATTCCTGGTAACGATGTCTTTTCCCCCGATGTATGCAAGTGAAAAGAAAAACAAAAAGCAAAAATGTTTTCTAAATGCGCTGCACACACCAGTATTTCCATAACAAGGAGCATAGCGCAAAGACGACTTTGCTTATAAAACTTTTTATCTCAAGAAACTCTAAGAAATTGAGTTTGAGTGAAAATAAATTCAGTTTATAATACAATATAAGAAATATTTTAGATCATTTCCTGAGAACGGGTTTGAAAATCTATACGAGGCTAGTAGATTTAGATGCCATGTGTGTAAGGATAATGAGATCGTCAAAGATTTTCTCATTTTACATAAATATTAGGCAGAATTAGGACGATAAAACCGTATAGGTATGTAATAAAACTAAGACCCAAGTGTAAATTATAGAATGGTACATTATTATACGGTCCTTACGTTGTAGAAATAAAACAATAGATTCAAATACGTAATGTTTGAAGAGGCAACCACTAGCCACGCTTCTAGCATTTATGAATACCGTAGCAACACAGCGTTACGACATTGTGGCATATTCACACCTCACAATCATACGTTATATATTGCGTTTACGCTAAACAAAAATACAGGAGTATTTCCCTTGAAAATTTTCAATTACAGCAACGACGTTCTTTTAAAAGCAGTTTCAAAACTTTTAAAATATGAAAAGCAAGAATTGTATATCCAGTATGGCTACAAGTTTAGAAGTACGTAAGGTTCGTGTGTGTTCTAAATCAAATATTGCTTGTTTTAAAATAATAGAAATTGTTGAGTTAAAATAATTTGCTATGTGAAAATGTCGCCATATAAAAAAAAAAAAGACGGGTTGCACTCCGGGAGTGCCGGCAGAAGTGAAAACTTGATTATTAACGTTGAGCATGTTTGATATTTTGGAATGGTTAGGGAATAATTTTGCACCAATTGCTTTATCAGTATAAAAGTACTATCATTTATGTGGTAGAATACAATATTCATTTATTGCGCTATCGTACACAAACATGACAATTTATATTACATTAAAAATTTAACACTTTAAAACTATTACAATTATTTTACATTAAAAAGTTTATCTCTCCGAAAAATCAACTTTCATCCATAATTTCAACGACTTTTTCATCATCATCATTACCAGAACTATCATCGCCAATCTCTAAAACTGATACGATAGGTTTATGGTAGCTGAAGTAAGAAACGAACAGTTTTGATTCGAACCTATTTAAATGTCTAATAAAGACCGCATCAATAGTAGTTTTGTATTTCGTTGTGCTAAGATTGCGATCATTCGACATAGTCAAACCAAATTCATTATTTAAAAATTCAATTAATAGTTGATTTTTATCGTCTGCGAAGTTTATGTTGAAATCTCCACTCAAAATCATTGGCAATTCATCAAAGCTTTATAAACTGACAGCTAACTGACAGCTGTCTACTCTCCATCCGTCTTACGCTTTTCGTCTTACGATCAGTGCCCCAAGCAGGAACATTTGACTCTATAGTATAGTAATCGTAATAGTAAAATTTTGTATGGGAATTTGAACAGCGCCATTGTGAGTGTATTTAGAACTAAATTATGGCAGCGGGAAACATTTACGACACTATAGTATGGTAATCGTATAGTCTAGCGATAGTTGAATGTATGAAAAGTGGTAGCAGGAATAATTTTTGACGTATAGTATCGCCGATTTACTATCGAGAAATACGATTGTTTTGTCACTTATAATACCACAAGAGCTTCAAAATTATCGGGTATTTCCCGATAGGTTCGTTGCAAACAAATGAAGGAGTCAAAACTTGACGACTTTATTTGTTTGCAGGGAACCTTGAGGGAAATGCCAGATAATTTTGAAGCTCGTGTGGTATTCGGGGGATTATTTTTCCGTCCCAAATTTTAATTTCAAACTCATTTTCATGCAAAATCTCCAATTTTCACAATTGAATTCAACCTGTCAGTTTGACGTGTGGTTAATTTGACTGGATCATGTTTTGTTTTTTATATATATAGCAACTACCAGAGAAAATTTTCAAAAAATTATCAGTATAATACCATGTAGGTTGTACCACGTGACGTCGAATGGTGCAATTCTATTGGTCGATATTTGGGTCGGAAAAATAATCACCGTAATTTTTACCGTGAGAACATTATCGGGAGTATATTTTTGCATTTCTACACATCGAATTAAGGAAAAATGTGTTAATTACGGTCATGCTTAGTGTCTCCCGATGCCGTAGTGTTATTGTGTGTAATTATCTACTCCGTATTTCGCTAATAATATGAAATTCAATGCTGCGATATGAAGTTACAATTATTGTGATACCTAACTCAAATATGAAGATTATTTCTTAGACTGTGGACTGTTTGGAATCGGAGAAACGAACTTGGGAATCTTGTGAACAAGTATGAGGATATAGAAAGTCTGGAATTTATTGTAGTTAAAAACACACCTAACCTAAAACTGTAAAAACCTTATAAATAAAATATTTACATGGAACTTTGATTTTAGTTTTGCGTACCTACTTAATCATTTTATGTCATATAAGCTTATTTCAATGTATAGTCGAGCAAGCTCTTAGGGCAGAGAAGTATGAGCATTTAATATGTGAAAATAGTTGCCGAGGAACTTAACGAGCAAAAATATAGAGAATACTTTCATGAAGCTTTAAAAATGTAGGGGAATTTTATAAAACATATATAAGTATCTTTATCTATAACCTATATAATATGAGAGTTATTAATTTGCATTAAATTAAAAGTGAAAAACGCAAATGTGTGACAACTAACCAAAAAAAAATTGCTACGTTCGGAAATCTAAATGCAAAATTAATTGGAATCATTTTTGTATATTGCGGAATAAAAGCAATAAATATGTATTTGCTTAATAATTTATTTCCATAACCTTTCTACGTGACATTAATGCATGTTTTATATTTTTTTGTTATTTTATAATAACAATTAATTAATTTATCCACGTAGTGAATGACAATTCCGCACGAATCAGTCAATAATATTCGTTCATTACCTTAGGTTATCTGTCACTATCGTAACGTAATAGTATCGAGTTCACGAGAGTATGGTTAAACGATTCATGCTACCGATATGGAGTAGTAATAGTATAGTAATCGTTGTCACGATACTATTACTATACGATACTTCAAAATATTCCTGCTTGGGGTACAGGTCACGTGTCCTGACGCGAGTTTAAGATTTTATACCCATTACAGAAAAAGTGCTCAACGCCGCTAAAGAAGTTTTCACTTCAAAAAACAATACATTTTTCTTCAACCTCCAACGTAGCTACAACAACTTTTTAAATGTGTGGAAAAGTGGAACAGTTTTCTGTAATACCTGTTATATTCGGCATCGGTGCAAGTTTGTGTTGGAACTCTTATCACAAAACACTTATTTGAAAATACTTGAGATGTGGAACGAAAGGGAATTTTAACTGATAAAAAGGAACCAGCCATTATCAAATTCCACTTGGAAAATTACATAACCCGTAAAATAATTATATTGGCCAGTAGTTTGATCACGAATAAGCTGTTTAAATATTTAACACTGGTTTCCATAATATAACCTCTTGTTAAAGATTGCTTCAATTTTGGGTGGAACGTAATAAATTGGATGTAATTACAATATCTCGCATGACTAATCCATTACCTTGGACAATAAATAATAATGCTAATTGCGGAAGAAGAATCATGACTCGATATTTTCCAAGAGAATATTAAATTAAATCGGAATTATAATTAAATTATATAATAAAGCAAATTTTATCTTGAATAATTCTAAATAAAACATCATCAACATACATGTCCACCAACCCGCACTAGGCCAGCGTGGTGGACTATATGGCCTAACCACTCTCAATCGTACTGTCGATTGTAGAGGAGGCCCGTGCCCTGCAGTGGGACGTATATGGGCAGATACAAAGAGAAATACAACATACCGTGAACAGAAACGAAAGCTCGAGAAAAATGTTTTCTATTGATACAATACTACGGTATTCTAATTCTTCTAATAATACGCGAAATTTTGTTTATGGAAATGAAGTATAATCCGAATGATAATACATTTAAACCGAAACCTATTGAAACCACATACATGAATATACATTCATTTGACCCCATATCATACATTATTAGGATTGAAAATGAATTATTTATACAATAAACAATTCAGTCAAAGCTAAAGAATTGTTCGGAATATTTCGCGTGTATGATTTGTAGAAATTGCCGAGTGCTTTAGTGTCAGGGGGAATTCAACTATTTTGTCTGACAATCTCGTTTACTGGCGTCTGGATAGCATTAGTACAAGAAAAATAATAAATCGCCAGAATACAAGTGCGATTACACATTCCCAACCTAATTCAGGTAAGCCGACATAATTCTGACGACTGACGAGAACTGAGAAATATTAATTATCTCTCGCCGCGCTTTGGCTGTCTAGATTCTAAATGGCTTGCAGAGTACACTGCCGATAATATACTAGTCACAAAAATTAAGGGATATAAAAAAAATTCCAAATTTTTGGGTGATTTTCAACAAGCTGTAACTCCGAGGAAAATGGTCGTACAGAAAAAATAAAAAAAGCAAATTGTAGCTCCAAGTGTCTAGTTTTCAGATCTGACCATGAAAAATTTTTGTCATGTCCAGGTCTGGAGAAATCCTAAGAAAACTGCCGAAAAAAAATTTTTCCAAATTTTTTCCCGTCTAAAAAAAGGTCCACGGGCTTCAAAAATTTTTTTTTGATTGTTTCGTTCAAAAGCTCTTTTAGGGAATTTAATACTCTTTAATTTGGCCTATTCATAAAGCCTGTACGAAGATTTGCCGCGGAGTTATCGTCAATCAAAGCAAAAAAGTTCTTTTTGACTTTGATATTCAATAACTCCGGAAATAATGATCGTACAGGAAATCGAAGGAGGGTTTTGAAAACTGCACGATATTTTCTATAAGAAAATGTAAACATCTTTCAGAAAAAATTTTTTTTTGAATTGAAAACTCGGACTGAAAAAAAGACAAAAATTCGCATAATTAAGGATATTTGGATAACTTGGTATAACTTTGGATAAAATGGATGAACGAAGGATATCGTCGGTAATTTTTCAACCTCTAAGTGTCCCCTAAAATCCCTCAAAAATTTAAAGCGCTGCGATTTTTTTTTCATTGTGCCCCGAAGCTTCAAATTCTTTGTTTTTGCAAAAATCACCATTATGAGCAATTTTGTGATTTTTATTCATTTTTTCAATGAAAAAAATTTTTTTCTCTCTAAAATCTTTATTTTTTCGATTAAAGAGATTGATTTTGTAAAAAAATTTGAAAAAAAAAACCCTCCTTCGATTTCCGGAGTTATTGAATATCAAAGTCAAAAAGAACTTTTTTGCTTTGATTGACGATAACTCCGCGGCAAATCGTCGTACAGGCTTTTTGAATAGGCCAAATTAAAGAATATTAAATTCCCTAAAAGAGCTTTTGAACGAAACAATCAAAAAAAATTTTTTGAAGCCCGTGGACCTTTTTTTAGACGGGAAAAAATTTGGAAAAATTTTTTTTCGGCAGGTTTCTTAGGATTTCTCCAGACCTGGACATGACAAAAAATTTTCATGGTCAGATCTGAAAACTAGACACTCGGAGCTACAATTTGCTTTTTTTATTTTTTCTGTACGACCATTTTCCTCGGAGTTACAGCTTGTTGAAAATCACCCAAAAATTTGGATTTTTTTTATATCCCTTAATTTTTGTGACTAGTGTATTATAAGACGTATTTTTTTACATTGACATTTTCGGTTCCGTCTCGCTTATCGTCATAAATTAAGTCTATTTGCTATGGCTAAATATGTTTGTACCTACTAAAAAAACTGACGTAAGTGTGCAGGAATTCGTAGTTCGTAAAAATAACAATCGATTTACGAAGCATGTAAAAAGCACATTAATTGTTACATAGCATATTTTATTATCTATTTATTAAAGATAATATAAATTATGGGTATGATAAATTACATTATTAATGTAAACGTACCGCACTCAACTTTATAGTACCAGAGATGACGACCAAACCCATGTATCATAGCAATACGGTCGAAACTGTGTAAAATCGTTAGATTATGTGATTCTGAACCCGACTAGGTAGGTAGTAACGGTCAAAAGTGTAGCAATTGCATGTGAGGCTATTTCTGTTGTGTCCAAAAAAAAGGTAGTCGGTATCATAGCAATACGTCTGATATTGGAAATGTACATAGATTTCATAATTTTATTACGAATAAGTTGGTTTTCAGACATTTTGCGCGTAGTATCCTTTATCTATATGGCCTAACCACTCTCGATCGTATTCTCGATTGTAGAGTAGGCCCGTGCCCTGCAGTGGGACTTATATGGGCTGATACAGATACAGATCCTTTATCTAAAACCAACGACATTGATATCTTCGGGTCTTTGTCCAATTATAAGAGGAAGTTATTCGAAATTGCATAATATTTTTTTAAGTAAAGGATTTTTTTCTCTTTTAAATTTATTATCGTGTATCCTCTTAATTATAAGCCTACTTTTAATTTTTGTTAATCTTACCTATTTTTAATATTGTCAACATTGTATAACGTTTGTGTTGTCTAAGTTTAGCCTTCATTAGTCAGAACGCTATGGTCTCCTATAATTGTGGGAGTACGCTAGATTAAGTTTTTCAGCATATATTGTATTTGAATCTTTAATTATGTACATTCTGCGTTGGAGATCTTTGGAATAAATAAATAAATAGTATATAGTTGAAGCGAATTTTTGAAAATGTCAACAAATTTAGCCGACCTGTATTATAGCAATCCGAATGAATTTTTTTTCAACCGTTCGTAAATTTGGCAGGATTACAAAAAAAATGTTTTCAGACATTTTGGACGTCGCATGTACTCCCAAAAGAGAAAAGAACGTTTTGGAGTCGTTTGGCCGATACCTGAGCGTTTCTTACGCTCCTGCTGCGGTGGGAATGGTTTTTTGCGTGTTACGCTCCTGCCACTCTCTTACTATACATAGTCACTCACCAGCTGTTCTAACCGTTAAAATGACGCTCACCTAAGGTGACAACAAACTATAAGTTGCTCATGCGGATGTGGGTGTGTCGTTGGTTGTCCGAGGGCTTGCGGACGTTTTTTTTCTTCTATTACCAAGGACAAGGCACGGTTTGCTCATTTGCCATTGATGAAGTTTTTAGGGATGGAACAGTGGGTTTTTAAGTATACTAAATTATCAATTATAATATTAGTTTTTATACGTTTTTCTAGCATAGATACGTTGTCCGCACTTTCTCAGTCACGCTTCAACACGGTCGATATCGAAAAGTTGTCTGATAAAGGAGGTGCTTGCTACACTGAATTCTTCTGTTTTTTTTTTTTTATATCTGGATTAATTGTTTCATCAAGTTCAACAATTTTCAGACAGATTACTATGATACCGATCGGTAAAATTCTTTAACATATTTAGAATGGTCTCAAAATTGGATGCATCCAAATTTCCTTCTGAAAATATTTTTTTTCCTATTAACTAATCCTAATTTACCCGTAACGAACATTTTCAGACGCATTGCTATCATCATTTTTTTTTGTCTCATTTTTAATTTTTTTAAATGATTTTTTGGGTTCGCGCTACACTATTAACTTCTGAAAAATAATATGTTGTCGGTATCTCAGAGCTATTATGTAACTACACTCAGAAAATCAGACAGATTGCTATGATACAGTCCGGTAAAATTTGTTGACATTTTTGAAAATTCAGTTCGGTCAAACGCTACGCGAAAAATGTCTGAAATTGGTATTTTCGAATTCGAAATAATCAAATCTATTAATTTGATGCGGTTGTGGCCGTATTGCTATGAGACAAAAATTTTGGTTGTCATCTCTCGTACTATTATAATATGATGAAACTTTTATAAAAAAGAAGATATTGGTATATCATTCCGAATAAATTTGCGTAAATATTGAGAAACTCTAGGATATGTTTGCATTTATCGCTTTAAATAAAAAAAACGATGACTACATCTGCTGATGAAAATAATGGATGTTATAATTGGGAATCCATTCTACATACACTTGCTTGGGACACATTTATTCAATCAATAGTTAAATGTTCTGTTTACTTTTGGTATTTAAATCAACAATAAAAACTGCAAAAGCTCACACGTACACGAACCAAAAAAAAATTATTCAAAGTTCATTAATATTTTTTTAACATGCACTTTCAGTTCACTTCACGTCACGTAAACACAAGTCCCCGTGAGAACGTAGATAAGGATCACAAAGCGGCGCGCACGCCTCGCCCCCTCACCAACACTGAAGATGCTTGTGATAGTACCATCACAACTGATAAGATACGTCATGCCCCACCACTATGCTATGAGCCTATAATAGGCAGTATGCGCGGGCGTAGTCAAGGCTTTCATGGGGGTCAAATTTCCCCCGCCGTGATGCTGAATGCTGTGAATGCGTGAATGCTGTCAAGTAAGCGAAAATTCGGTATGTTAAAAAAATCATAATGAAACCGAATCCGCGATAAAATCCTATTATTTCAATGGGTCAAATTTTACCATTAACTTTTTTGCATGCAAAGTGTTAATCATGCAAAGTTAATGATTATGTTTTTTTTTATTCCAATGAATGGCGAGACGAGCATGCCGTTCGCCAGATGGTAAGCGATACGACAGGTCATAAAAAGTAGCAGAACCAAACAAAACCTCGAATCACAAAGCAATGTTTGGCGTTCCACTGCGCTCGCCATCCTGAGACATAAGATGTTAAGTCTCAATATGTCCAGTCCAGCTCTGGCTACAATGTCCTTCAATCCGAAACACAATAGTGCTTCTACACTGCTGTTTGACGGGAGAAATAGACAATGTGGTGGTACCCACCCATGCAGCCTCTCACATATGAGAGACCTACGACCAGTAAATGTCTTTTTATGCATAGGATGGGCAGAAGACCCGAAGAATCACTCACTGAGCGAAACTCGATACTGAAGCTTCGCCTTACGGCGGTTCTTGTGAAAAATAGTTTATGGGGAAATTGTAGGTATTACCCCAGTCTAGAGTCTAGACGGCCTAATTAGTAAGCCGACGTGACAAAGTAATGCAGGTAGATAAGTACTGCTTAGTGCTAAAATCTTATTGTATACTAGCGGCCCGGCCCAGCTTCGCCCGGGTACAAATAGATTTCTGTACAATAATATGTACGTATTATTATTACACATATTATAAACCTTCCTATACATATAGGCACGCTGCCGCCGCCGCCCCGGCCGGCCAGTACCGCCGCAAGCGCTACGTCCCGCAATTTTAAATCTGTAATATCTTCGAAAATATTCATTTAAATCTTGTGCTGTAAAGGACCATATAGATCTTTATTAAATCAACAATGTATTTAAGCTATTTAATTGGATAAGGATTAATGCTGTATTGGTTAAAATCGCTTCGAAAATTAGCCATTATTTGTCGTAAAAAGTAAATGACAAATAAATGTTATTGTGGGATATCCATAAGAGATAGACATATACCATAGCGGAGTTTTCTGTAGACCTTTTCAATGTGTACAAATATATAGTACATTATTTTGATAAATCTCGTAGGGTTCAGCCTGCGTTTGCAATGTAAGCGGAAAAAAATTGATAATTAACGACATCACATTAGAAACCTCAAAAATAACAATATTTCTCCACTATTTAATGGATGTTATTATACATGTAAACCTTTCTATTGAATCACTCTATCTATTTAAAAAAACGCATCAAAATCCGTTGCGTAGTTTTAAAGATTTAAGTAAACAAGGGGAAATAGGGACAGAGAAAGCGACTTTGTTTTATACTATGTAGTGATGCCTCAAAGATTATAAGGTCAAGAGGCACATGCCTTGATCGCTATTCAATATGTCAACATAATAAACCTGGTAACGTCTAAAAGGGTAACAGAGCTGCACAATTATAACCTCTCTGGGTTATCGAAATGTAAATTTAATAGCTATTGTTTGGAAATTGTTTTGTAAATACCATCAATTTTACTACTGACTAAAAATATTTTACAATTTACCACCTAAAATTAAAGTACAATTTTTTAAGTAATTGTAGAAATAACAGATATTGACAAAGATTTATATGGCAGTTGTAATATTAAATGGTCAAGGCACCCGTAATATTACCTTGACTACGTCCACTAGTGCATACAAATTGTATTTGTAAATTATTTATGTCATTGGAATCAAATTAAGTAACGTTAAAAATTAATCATAAAACCCAATGAGTCATTTTATTTCCTAATCAAGTATCGGAATAAAAGAACCTTGGCTTTGAGACCAAAAGTGGGCATAATTTATACATAATTAATTTTCTGAATCTCAAAACATTGTTACACTAATTTAGTTATACTATTTTAGATCTATTTTTTGCCTACATGTTGTCCCACTGCTGGGCAAAGACCTAAGTTTTATTTGTCGATTTGTCCCTGTCGTCGACGAACTCTTGTCATTTTGGCTCCATACATCCAACTCGTCTTTCCACTGCATCTTCGGTCTTCCTCATTTTTTTGGCCATTGGCCGAATGGCTGGATCTATTATATTTACTCACAAAAATTACACTCAAAATACTCAGAGTCGTACCGTGAGTAATAACAACTATAACTAAGTATTATATATAATTTTATAGTAACTACGGGAGACTTTTGGTCCCTCAATACTCGTATTCAAATCAAATATTTAAGGATCATTCATCAACTCTCACGAAGAATTGGTGTAAGATCAAACTTAACAACTTCTTACTTCGCACCCAATGTCATAATAAACTATCACACGGAGGCAGTCACCATATAATCATAAATTCATGAAACATGTTCTATTGAAATGCCTATAAAGAGATACGCAGATTGTAAGCGGGAGGTCCCAATCACGCCTCTATTATATCGTACTTTCCACGAAAAATCGATGGGGTAACCTGATATCTCTAAAAATATGACTCATATATAAATATCAATACACTGAGTTCAGTCACATATACACAATATTTTTTCATTATATTCCAGTCCCTTCTTAATGTTAGAACTCTTTCACAAAGATCAGGTAGGGTAAGGGTTACTCAATTATGTAAACGATTTATTTTCAAACTAATATTTCATTACCTTATGTAACGCAATTTATGTAGAGTAGATATACTTTGAAATTTAATGTTAATTGTGTAAAAAACCTCATTATACAAAGTATAATCAAGGTAAAATATGACAAATTATTCACCCAGTAAAAAATTAATAAAAAGTCCATACGACCCAAAAACCCAATCTGAGGACAGTAGCGTGAGACCATTACTAATATTAGCAGTAGTCGCGATGGGCGCGGCGTGGGCGCGGCGTCGCGTGTCCCGTGGGCGAGAATCAAGCGCGCCCATATCATATGGGAACAATATCCGCAGCGGAGATTACGATTAATGATATTGGTCCCATTTGTGGACCTGATATCCGTTGCGGATTTCATGACACAACTTGCCGTTGGAAATGATCAGACGTGCCCTTCAATGATAAGATTAGAGTATCAGTTTGAGGTTAGTGAACTCTGGTTAGTATTTAGGTTTATGGGATAGTTTGAAGATAATCAAATAATAGGCATTTTTCTTACTGTCTATATTGGAAGCGAAATCTAAAAGAGCTTTGTACTAAATGGGTGACGCGTAGTAAGCGGTTGAAGACAAGAATGGCATCAATAGGGTCATTAAACTAGCCTCTTTATGAATAGGAAAACACCATTACATTATAAATCATCCTATTTAGAGAGGTACCAGGACAGATTATATATCGATTCGATATAAATCCCTAAGTAGATAGAGCCTATAAAATCACAGTCTACATTTATCATGAATCGTTTAGCCGTAATCAAGATATCATAATCGCGCACTCGAAGCTAATACTTCTCAAATACTTGAAAATCCATAAGAGAACGAGCGTATTTTATATTATAAAAGAACGTGTAATCCCTAGAGACTCTTGAAAGCATAATAAACTAAATAATAAAACTCTACAGGTAAGTTTTATAACATAATATTTAACTTGTTCGCTCCGGGTGCGAGCCACTTATACAAGGCGTAACTTAATGAAAATATTTACACGTTGCAAGTACATTGCCCTAGTATTACATGTAATGAAACTAGCAGAAGTACTCAGTACAAACTTTAAAACGTTGGAACATTGAATATCTTATTTAAATTTTGAACAAAACTTTTCTGTAGTAAATATGTAATTGCTAGAAAATTGTATTACAGTTACAAACTAAAATAGTCAAAAATAATTTCTCTAAGGAAAATAATATTTATGTATTTCTTAATTTAGTGTACATTAAACTCAAGGGAAAATATGTTTCTCGCAGAATATTTATAATTTACATGAAAATTTATACAGGTCGGAGAATCAAATTCTGATATCCAAAGATATAATCAAATCCTTATATTTAATTACATGTAAACAACAACATAATTTAACGACACCTCCACATTGCAAATTGACGTCACCCAATTAGACAACGTAAAAATAAATAATTGACACGACCCAGCGGTCACTCCCTTCGCGACCCCGTCTTCATTTCATTCAGTGAATCTAATGTCGGGGTTTATGTGCTACATAATGAGTTCCTGACTCCCTTTACCTGCGGGCTCGGCTTTGGACTAAACCTAATCGTTTATTTATTCGGCTTTGATGGGAATTCCGTGTTCTTATTAAGGTATCAGTAGATTTCTCAGTATCAAAGGTAGGATCAGCGGAATGGTCAGAGCTGAGGTTGATTTAATATATAATTCAACTATCTATTAAGCGTTTGCCAAGAGAATAAAAATGTAGTCGTTTATGCTAAATAATTGCAGTTATGCAGAAATTGGTCACAAACTTGGTTAAAAGTAACAAAGCGTTTAAACAGCTGTAGAATTTATTACGTTCATAGAAACATAAATATGCCACATTAAATAAATATATATAAACATTTATTTCAACCTATAGAAAGACTTTCAACACTTAAAACATCCTAAAAGACGAAAACAAAATTTGAATCCACCGGAAATCATAACTTTTTCTTCACTAAATCCCACTAACTAGTAATTCCCACCTTTAAAAAATTACGGATTGGCTAACTGTTTTGGAAAACAATGCCGCGAAATTCAATCAAAAGTTCAGCAACTAAAGGAGCAAGTGAAATGAAGTGGATAAGCGGAAACGTTGCTATTAATTTCCGGCAATATTCCGCGCAGGAGACGGCGGCGCGGTGGGAACGAGATATTATTTCTATTGCAGCTCATGTAACGCTTTGTTCTTGTTTAAAGCAATTGCAAGCTAACTGACTTTAGTTATTAGCTATGCGTATGGTGTAATGCGACCATTTCTTTTATTTATATAGTAATAGCGACCCGGTCGGCTCCATCTGGGAGCAGATAAACTTTTTTGAAAATATTATATGTCTATGTTCATCAGGGATGATGTAGGATTGTAATTGAAATATTTTATTTTATATCCGTCGAGTTTGTTCAGAGCCTATTCAATGCAAATCAACAATAAAATATTTCCTCTTATAATTTTAGTTCCATATTAAATAAGGTTAAAATTATATATTAGACGATAGACCTTCCACAATTTTTTTTTAATTACCTTTGAGAAGTCGCTTGATGCAAGTCAATTCCAACAGTGTACCATGGAAATTCTCGAAACTGGCCTATGTAATAATTATAATATAAAAGTTTATTAAAACACCAATTATCACGAAATATAGAACAAAAACAAAAAGACATTTACAGATTTGATTAATCAATAGGCGGCCTTACCGCTAAGAGTGATCTCATCCAGAAAACATGCAGACAATTATTCAAGCAGAAAAACAAAAACAGCAGACGTAGGCGGTACTTTTAATTGAAATTGAAATAAACTTACATGTGCAATACATACAAATATTTCAAGATATGTAGGTAATGCTACGGAACTTCTTTTCTTGAAGATGATATTGAATAAAGAATTACGTTTTGTTTTTTTTTTTCTTATATCCTAATCCCCATTATAATTTACACTAGAATACAAGCACGGCCTTATAGATCCGACAAATAGTGTAACTTTAAACGTAATTACCTAGAATCGAAAAAGAGTAGGTGATATCGAGCTAATTAGGGCGGGGAGTAGGTCTAATGCACGAAGCGGTAAGAGCGAATTCAAGTTTGGACTTCCAATTAATTTTTGTGGATTTGCTCGTCCAGGCAGAATGTTCGGAATCCAACATTTTACCGTAAGAAGCATTTAACTCAGGATACGAAGTAGAAAAAGTCCGGTTATTAATTCGGAATAGTTTCGATATTTGATTTTTGGTCTTGGAAAATTGCTAATGAATTTAGGGAGGACATTTTATTTCTTTATTTTGTCTAATCTAAGCGAATGTTTATGAAATTAATACCCGACACAACTAATTTGCAAATGCCAGAAAGATGACTATAAATAAAAAGCCGGAACAGAAAATACTGTTAGATTCTTAACACTATTTAATATTGCATTTTGCTATACACGTCTGCAGCAATAACCCTGTGTAATGGAATGCATCTTTAAATAAACAAAAGATCCGGCAATACAACTTGCATAACCCCATTTTTTATATTATTCTAAGCATTACCTGCAGGAAGGGGATCGTACACCGCACGTGGCCCTCTCCGCGGCACCTCCCAGTAGGAGGGAGCACGTGGACGCCGCGCAGGCACCTCGCCAGAACATTGACAACTCTAATTGCGAGGATTTGAATCACTTATCTGTCAGACTGCCTGCGAAAAACTCCGTGGGAACTGCGGTTTCTGTGTATATTGCTCGTATTTTGCCAATTAGTAGCTATTCCTATGCGCTACCCTGTATCACGACTTATATAATTTGAATTTGATTTTTATAGGACCGCCTGGGACGTCCTCGACCATTGAGGTATTATACTAGAGCGGACATCGGGAACAAAATCTGTGCGTATGGTGCGTGCGCAAGGGTACACAGTGAAGCGAGAGGGAAGATAATGTTACTTCGTAAGCGTGACAGAGACAGAAATAGAATGTACCCTTCATTTTGTAACAAAAATGTTGTTTGCAGTGTCCCCTCTAGTATATTATCTCAATGTCCTCGACCGACTCCATCATCCATTCTCGCATTATAAATCTCTTTCGTCAGTCTTTTTTCATCCATCCTTTCAATATGGCCAAACCATCGAAGCATGCCTTTCTCAATTTTAGTCACTATATTTTTTAACCCACATATTTTCTCCCTTGTCACACTATTTTAACTCTATCAACCAATTTGACCCCACACACACTCCTCAATGCTCTCATCTCTACAGCATTGATCCTGCTTTTGCGCTTCCTCTACCACACCCAAAATTCACTGCCAAATAGGAGAAAAAAGAAGAAGAAAAATCAAATAGGAGACCTTTTAAAGAAAGAAAAAATACGGAGTCCTCGAAACCGACGAGCGTGTATGAAGAGATTAATGACAGTTGAAGAAGTGAAAGAGATATGTATGGATCGTAGCACTTGGCGCTCAATAGTCTCTGCCTACGCCAATGGGACATAGGCGTGAGTTTATGTATGTATAATATGTATGTACAATTTGAATATTCTATACGATGTGTAATTTTTTTCGTAATTGCGTAAAAGGCATGGATCCGACAGTTTGACGCCTGTTTATGATAAAGATACCTCTGTTAAGATTTTTGTATAATCTAAGGTTCTAGACAGGTTTCATACCCATGTCGTCTATTTAGGTGTAACAAAAAGAAATTTTTCCAATTGAGCAAGAATTTTGTTACCATTTTACATATTCGATTTTATGGTGCTTATTTTACAGGGCTGTCCTAGTTTAAGCACCAGCCGTTTCTTATTAATGTTATATCTTAGCCTAAGCACTTCTGGCATAAGTAAAAATTATTTTGTTTGTTATCTAGGTTAAGGAAAGTTTTAATAAAACATTTTATTATTATTTATTATTATTATAAAAACGCGGGACGATCTAAAATGCTTTTAATTAATGAATGAATTTAGTAGCTGAAAATTCCTCTTAAATACTTGTTCAACTCTCAGTTACTACCATACCCTATTGTTTAACAAAATTTCAACCAAGCAAATCGCACTCGTAAATAAACAAAACCTTTTAGAAACACACGCTACACGAAACAAAATCATGAAACAAATACACGAGAACCATTCATTAAGTGAATACTGTTTGAAACAATCCCGCTCTAAACGCTAACTCGATGAACCCGACTATCCCGATACACCCCCGGGAAGGTTACAGGACATCGCCCCTGTTACCTACATATTGCAAATTAGTTCAATTCAATTTGCCGACATTAGTGGTTATTGGTAGCGGAATAAATATCAATCAGCTTGTATAATGAAACAGTTTTCTTGTTTGAGTTTTCAATTAACATAAACCCGTGCATAACGACGCAGTTTGGGTGATTTTTTTACATACCAAAGTGGCTAACCGCGAGCTAAAGGCTTTACCCGTTTAAATCTTAGCTAAATCTTGACGTATGAGGGTTTATTTTTCTTTGTGCGGTAATACAAGTACCTCTTTGCGTTTCTTCCTCCCTGTTCTGTTCCAGAGTGCCTCATTCACTTTAACGTTGAATTATTAAGACGCTCTCGCACCTACACCATGATTCTCAAAATATATGCTGTAAAATCCACTAGCTTCCTCGTATTATTTAATGTCACTAATAAAAGGTTATTGGCCAACATTTTTAGCCATTTCCTTTCTCCGACAGCTCCATAAAGAATTTTATGTGTTAGTGGACTTCAATGCATTTGTGGGCACGTCTCATATGGTGTCATTGTAACTAAGCCTTAGTCAGCCTTAGTTTTCTAATAAAATAATAGGCTTTAGGGAGCACGTTCTTTATGGGATTGTATGAGTGGTTCATAAAGTAATTTGCTTCCTTCACAATTGTATTCTTTTGTGTTGTAGATTAAAGGGTAAAAAACGTAATTAATGCAGGCAAGCATTTAATTAAAGGAAAAAATATTATTTATTTAAAGGTAGTATGTAAGTGTTAAATATATCTGCCAAAAAATACAAACTTGTCAACAAGGAAGACATGGGAGCCGAGAGTTTTAAATCTAAAGATGCTGAAGTCCGTGCAAATATCAGCTATTTACTAACGAAATAAGAAATTAAAATATCACTCTATTTTTCCTAATAGGCCATATTCAAGTCGTGATTCCTCGAAGGCCATGTGAAGAGGCATCTAATTTGCTTATAGATGTAGTTATTAAATGCATTCGTCATTTGTAGGCGAATTGGTTTGCGTGCGGGGATGGGATTGCACTCTGATTGCAGCGTCGGTTCATATGTCGTGATCGAATGGCATGAGATTCTCGCGGGCACTAGGACTCTCGCTTTGTAATTGATTCGTGACTTGTTTTATTCAGAGAAATTGTGAAGATAAATAAGCAAAAGGTTTTGCAAGAAGAACATTTTCGAACATTAAGAATCAGTGTACTGGTAATTGCCGAAACGATTATTTAAACGCAGATGACAGATAAACAAAATAATATTTCGTTTGCCTTTTTGAACTGACATGTTGAAGTAACTTTTAAAATAAAGATGAAAACTATGTCTCTTATATCTACCGCAGTGTAACTTGAATAAATATTCTGCTAAAACTAACTAATCAATGAAACGCTTGGCCGTGAAGCTTTCTACGTTTTACATTGCGGGTTTATCAAATATTGAGTTACTAAAATGCTATCATGTTATTACATATGATACCATGTTATTACAGTTGAAGCTACCGGGGAATACTCCAAACTGGAATATTCCGTGAAAAAAGGCTTAGTAATTCACAAAGCCTTATGAAAATATTTTTATTAGGTATAAGATTGAGGTCAAATATGGGCTAAACGGTACGGGTGAGGTCTAGAATACGTTGGCACGAATTGTGGGTAGGTAGGGGGTGGAAGGGGTAGGGGGGAGTGCTCTAAGCCCCGGGAACCACTCCCATGAAAAGGTAACGCACCATTCCTGAGAAAACCCAATTAAAGTAACTTAACCTCAAAATACTTGTTGTCAAAACAAAAGTTGCTTCTGCAACGTCTCCGGCGCTGCGGGAAGTGCAGCCCCTTCGCCCTTGCGTAACAAAGGATAGGCACCCACGCTCACCTCCGCAGCTTCGGCTTGCTGGTCGCCTCCGGCGACCAGCCTCAGCCGCTACGGCTCGCACGGTCACCTATCCTTAGTTACGGCGGGCGGGGGCTGCTCTCCCTCCGCGCCTCCGGCTTTTTATAAACACTCTAGGGGTAGTACCCAAAAGTCTACGTGAAGTAGGGGTGCTCGACGTCGGTATTAGGACAAAGTCGACCTATTTTACACGCAAAGGTGTTATACTAACTACCACCGGAACATATCTTCTAAGTTGTTAATAAACAAATAAAACATAAAGCATAAAAAGTTCCCCAAAAGACTATGTGAAGACTTAATTCAGTTTTGGAACAAATTCGACTTATTTTATCCTTAAACTTCCATCGGAACATAATATGTTTTAACCTTTAACAAGATTGTTATAAAACAAATAAAGCAAAATAACATTTATAAATTATTTTTAATCTACCGTATTTACGTTCCGTTTCACCTAATTTTAAATCATGTACAATATATTTGACATGTTATTATTGATATGATTGTCAATCGCCCATAATTACGTTCTGTTTTACCGAAAATGTGATTTGAGGTTAGTAACTATTTTAATTAATTTGTCGAAAACTATGCATTACCTTGTAATAACAGTGAAGACATATAATCTGGGACCCAATCCCTACCGCCTCTGATACTTTTTACTCCTCAAATCGTGCCAACCTATTCTAGACCACGACCAACGGTACTTTTATAAATGTCACAAGTTGAATATATTAAAATAAAAATAAGTGTATGTGTGTGTGTAAGTACTCCGGCATTAATTTAAGGTTAATGTGGGTGGGATATCTCGCAACTTAAATGTTCCAAGAATAACTTTGTAGTACCCTTATGGATTGGATGATAATCCTGTGATTTAATAAAATTTCGTATTATGGTAGTATGTAGTGATGACTCTGTCAGTGTTCAGTAATCTCTTAAATTTATTTTCTTTGGCGCAAACAGTTCTAAGTCAGATGAAGTCAATGGCCGCCATTCCGAAAAAGGCATTAAAATTTCGTAGTATCACCCCAGCGTAAGTAAAGAGCACAGGTAAGGTAAAATAAGTAATTATTAATATTATCTATACTTATTATATATGCGACATAAAAGAAAAACTCGAAGAATAAATCGATACTGCGGCGCACAAAAGAACTACAAAGAAAATAAAATGAAACCCACCTGATTCAATTTTCTAACAAAACAAAATCACAAAGACACCTCGGACACACCAATGAAAATATTTATAAATAATTCATGGAATTTCATTGGACTTCCACCCTCTGGGTTGGCAGTCGGTGAGGTAAAAATCGTATAAAAGTTGCTGGATGCAAACCGATTTCAGCTGGTCGCTGTAATAAATACTTTTTAAGAGACACCTATTCAGTAACCGGCTTTAATTGGCAGAAAAGAGATAGAGAACAACTATGTTGGAAGTGTGTGTGTGTGTGTGTGTGTGTGCGTGTGTGCGTGCGAATTTGCCTGTTGGGAAAGAACCAGATTGGGCTGCATCACATTTTGCAAGTTAAAATATCAGGACACATCTCGAACTTATCAGAATAATTTCCATTACCACGCACTTGAACAACAATAGAAAAATCATAAGGAAACCTGAATACCAAAGAGATTTAGAACCATTCGTGACGTGTGTTAAATGTGCCAACCCGCAATAGGTCAGCGTGGTGGACTATGATTAGGTCCAATATGGGGGTGTCTTGTAATCGTAAATAACATGAAACAATAATCAATAATGACGAAATTTCACAAGAATTTATCCAATGAACCACGCTTTTAATTTGAGGTATCTGATAAACTGATGGTATCACTTATTATTGTATCACGCCATACAAAAGATGACAAGATATAACTGTTGGTGATAGCAGTGTCTACTATCAGTACTCCTAGTAGTTATTTTGAAAAGGAAATAATTAATGAGGTTTTTAATGTACTATAATTGAGTTTAGAAAAACGTGATTGCAATGAATTCAATTCTGATTTTTCTAATATTAAAATCATTATCAATTGTTTTTACTTTTTTTGTAATGGGTCTTTTAGTAAAGTGTGTTTTAGTTATTTAAATCTATTATTATTATTGTATTCGTTATTTTCACAACGTATTTCTTTATGTGCCTTGCGATAGAAAAAAGCTGACTACTCGTTTTATGATGCGGCAAGATATAACTTTTATGCCGCTGCTTTTAAGACCGGCTTCTTACTCGCCATATGAGTAGTAACAAACATTTTCCAATGGTTCCTAATTCAAATCCAAATTGGAAATAGCAAAAAATGCTAAGTCATCTTGATGATACAATAAAATAGAAATAGGGACCACACGGCTGCAATAATGCAAAAATATCGCTAATAATCATGATTTTGTTTTTTTAAACCTTGTTTTTGCGGGGCAATAGGAAAATAAATCCTAGGAAGCTGGAAGAGATACTGATTACACGTGAGTCTTATACCAGCTTAATATTAAAATTTATGTCAATTGCCAATACAATATACTGAACAAAGTAAATGTTTTCAAAAGTAATCAGAAATATCCTTACAGTAGCTAAGTGTTTGCCCAAATACAATTTGATTTCAAAGAAAACCGCGGGAAATTTTGCGCAATTGATGATTAAATTAAAACGTGTTATCATATAATTGATATATCTATCAGTTATTTATTGCACACAATAAATTAATTAAAGGTTAACCCAGTTGCTTCAAATAATTTTGGCTTTAATCATGAGAAAGCCATGTATTTGAGATGTCTGGAGTTGACATTCGAAGTAACAGGTATCGACAAAGTTAGCAGATGCAGTTGGGTTTATTATAATACTTTAACGGTTAAATGTAAGTCAGTACATAAGTCACAACTCAGTATCCATTTGAGTGCACATTGCTAGAAATTGTGAATATTGTTTACTTTCTGATTTTTTTAATTTCATTGAATGGCTAGTTGAACATGACATTCACCTGATGGCAAGGGATACGACTACTTATAGACAGTGGCAAAACCAAACAACACCATGATTTATAAACCAGTATTTGGCATTCCACTGCTTTCGGTACTCTAAGACATAAGATGTTAAGTCTCAATATGTTCAGTAGTTCCTCCGGCTACAATGTCCTTCGAACCGGAACATAATAACGCATTTATACAGCTGTGTCGAAAGAAATAAACATTGCGGTGGTAGATACCCAGGCGGCCTCTCACATATGAGAGACCTATCAGTAAAGTTGTGACTTAGGAACTTATAATCTACTTTTCATCTGCACGATGTAAATCATGTGGTAAAGGCTTGTTTTTGCACAAAGCTCTTTCAACTTTGTAGAAGGTATTACCCTTACGACTTATCCTTTGCTTCCATCAAGCTTGAGATGTGACTAACATTGAAACGAAAAATTGTAACCGGTACCTATTACCCTTTTTCGTGAATATAAGCACGTTCGTTGCAAATGCTTAGGTGGAGGTGAAACGAGTGCTCTCAAGCTCAGCCAAGAATTTTAAAATGATCTGCAATTGCGGATATAATTATACTACATTATTTATTTACGTCATAATCATTTTTGTTGGTATATAAATCCTATTTTAAAAAAATGATTAAGTCTATTTATCCTTTTATAAAATCCATTACATGGTTGCCTGAAAGACATTGCCTTTGAGCGATAATTGTAATTTTATGTTTGTTTCGTTTCATTTGTATTTTATTTTGTGGGCAATGAAGTGTATACTCGTTTATAAATAAATAAAATACATTTGTTTGTATTTCATAGCTTCTAAGTCCGCACAGTTAATAACTCATTTAACTTAATTTAATATATCTAACTATATTTTATGTTTGCTATCATTTAACTAGAAAAATTATAATAAACTTGTGAATGACTAAATAAAAAAAAAGTATTCAAGGTAAACCTTTTCCCGATAACAATGACTATCACTATAGCGGTTAAAGACCCAAAGGTCCAATATTTCGATATTTAACTTTGGTTTGATCATAATATCATCATAAAATCGCAAAATCTATATCGCACATGAAAGAGAAAAAACATTGTAATGAAAACATGAGCTGAAATATCCTTGAAAATTTTAACCGCGATATAATTTATATAAATAAATTAATTAGAGTATTTAGTGTAATATCGACCGCTGCATGTGGGAATTTTATCATCGTATGCAACGTCACACCTGCACCGCGTAACTTGGTATTGTATTATTTATTCATTGAATAATTTATGGCTGTCTGTCAGAAATTGCCTTGTACGATAAGACCGCCAATTGTACTTTTTTTCTAGTTTGAATTGTTTCCTTTTGTTTTATTTATGGTGTACAATAAAGCTTATATAAATAAATAAATAAATAAATTTATTTTATTGTGTTGTAACAACTGATGTATGTATCATTTTATACAACGCCCCACTATACGAGTAAGTGTAGCACGAGTAGAGATACAAGGCTCTTCTACGAGTGAGAGCGAAAGGAGAATGCCGAATCAGAGTATCGTTAAAAAATATTATAGATCCCGATACTGCTTAAATATTTATAGCATTTTTATGGTTTGTCATTATTACTGTCGATTAAAAAAAAATGCCTAAGTATACTATAATTTAATTGCTTGCACTAAAAACATTATCTACGGCTGTCTTATCAAAGAAAGACAGCTGCGGGCAAGTTAGCAACTTTTAATATTTATTTCAAAATTATTATTTTTTTACGATTCTGGATAAGATAATGTTATATACTTTTTAAATTATTGCGTTGTCATCGGTCCTGGATAAGTATGCAGAGTTTGAATTGAATCTGATCGTTCAAATTAGGGCAAAATCTAGCTCAAAGGAGCCGGTTACATACAAACAAACATATATACAGGTGAAGCTAATAAAAGCGTGTTAAAAAGTGTGTGTGTGTGTGTTCACAAATCACGGCTGTAACAAACTTTAAAAAGTCATTATTACGAATTAGAATCGGACCCAGTGTTCTGACATGAACTATATGACCCCCCCTGGCGTAAAAGCTGGATCCGCCCTTATACTACACATAAATCTGTGAGATCTTCAAGTTTTCCTTAAATGTCGTTTGATATAAGGTTATGGGTCATGTATTTAACCTTTCACACGGCAAAGCTGCAGCACGTGTCATTTCTATTTTGATCTAAATTAAAAGCGTGTTCTCGTAGCTATAGGTATCTTAATAACAGTTAATATAAGTAGAATAATAACATAAATAATAAATAGACCCAACAGTCACATACATAGTCCTGACCCCACACTAAGATCAAGTCGTGTGTCGTGGGTATCAGGAACTACGAAAGACTTGTCGCTCTCACAAACACCCAGACCCGAAACAAATATGTACGTGTGGATCACACAAATATTTGTCCCGATACGGGGCTTTAACCCGCGGCCTCACGTTTCACTGACGGCGTCTAACCAACTGCGCCACGGAGGCTGTCAAATAGGAGGAATATCACCGCACATCATCATTACCTACAAAGGTAAATTAAAGTCTTAGATAAAGTTACCTTAAGTTTTTATAATACTATGGGATTCTTATGTTATGTGCTTAGCTGTGGGTTATGACCTAATTCCTATCAATACAACTCTTGAATTTGCACGATTATTGGCTGTTACGGTACAGTATTAAAGTCCCGTTTACACAGAGAGCTACTTTCCTCTAAAATACGAGCATCGTAAGAATATAAAAAGTTGCGTCATGTAAACAACATATAAATGAACACGATAAAATCTATGGCGGTTGTGTGATGCGATAATGACATACAATTCTCGCTGCGAGAAACTCTTTCCGTGTAAATAGGGATTAACGTGGTTCTGTTTGCTTTGGAATGTTTATTGTTGTTAATTATGGTATAATTAGTATTGTGACGTCGTATTATCCAATGCAGTTTCATTGACCACAGCCCCCGGGGATGCGGACAATAGACGCCAAGTGAGTCGCAACGTTCATTTACATCATAATGTTTGTCGAACGTTAATTAAAACGACGGGAATAAAACATTAATTTTCAAAGGTCTCATTGTCTTGAATATTAACGAAAACTACTTTTTATTATTATAATATTCATATAATGAAAAGTTTTCAGTAACTTTGTTGGATTCGGTAAGTAATGCGCGGGTTTTATTTTGTTGTATTGGCTAGACAAATTGCGTACATACATAAACTCACGCCTTTTTCCCAGATGGCGTAGGCAGTGGTAGTACCAGGACACCCACGTTTCGTCTTGGGTGTACCGTCCCATGTTGAGATAGGGGTGAGCTTATAATATCGGGGCAAAATCCTAGCTCCAAGCTGATCATTGATAGAAAAATCCAATGTTAATTATTAGCCGACCCAGGATTCAAACCTACTTCTGCGTCACCGAGGCAGCACCTGATAATGTTAAGTGCAGTATAGTCCAGTTACAGTATTCTACCGGAAAAAAGATGGTTAGACGGAAAATACACTCACTACAACCAAAACGAGAGCTATCTATAATGGCTATATAATATCATACATGACGGATTTCCCAAAATTGCGTGCTAGTAATGCTATTTGATATTAAAAATAGCATATAGAGAATTTCGCACTGAGTAGTAGATTATATGTACATTATCATAAATCGTTTACTTCCTTTTTGGCGCGATTTTGGCATCCATAACATCATGCTATTCTAGAAGACGAATGGCGCATATTTTTATGTGCTAATATTTTTGTACACACTTATGGGATACCTATATTCCAGCACCGTGAATTAAACTCAAAAGTCACAATACATTAAGATAGGTAAAAATGTCTGATTTTTTCTATAATTATCAAACTGCTCACAGACAACAATGCACATTAAATGAATGAAACACTTTTATACAACACCCTCTGTCGCAATCAAGAGATAATCTTTTCAACTTTACCCTTAACTTTTTAAATTTAACTTATTTGCTCCGCTACCGCCGTTCTTGTACCACTGGTTGCAACAAATACGTATTTCTTGAATTATTGAACGTATTTAACTGAAAGCGTTTTAATTTTGAACGCATTCACAAAAATCGCGTGTGAAATACTTACAGATTACAACTAAGCGTTCTTCAAAGGTAATATGTGTGGGATATGTTTGTTTTGTCGGCGGTCGCGAGTTGCGCGCGCTGTGTCGGCGCGGGACGGGCGCTCGGGTCGCGCGGCCGGCGGACACTGCGCGCCGCCCGAGCTTTCAGCTTTATCTCCGCCCTGATGCCCGCCTTGCGTTTCACGCATACAAGCTTTGTTAGGCATTTTCTTATTGTTTTCATTGTAATTAGAGCGAGGAAATGGATTATTTATAATAATTTAATTTTATTAATTATAATAATGTGGTGCCTTATTTTCAATCAATTTTATACACTGTAATAGATTTGCTTCTATCACATTTAGTGACGAAAATATGAGAAAATACGCTCGTTGAACTACAGGTGGCACTAACACTACTTGTGCTTGCCTCTTGGGAAAACAGGCGTGAACTTTTATGTCTATATCAATCCTATACAGTTGAAACATAAAGTATTTTAATGCAGTACAACACTGGTTAAGGTTCGTCTTTGAAAGTTTCACAGATTAAGTTAAGCATAAAATCATCTCTCTAATTTTTATTAACTTTTCCGCCGAGCTTCCTGTAAAGTAGGTTCGTTTCTAATAAGGCGAAATATTCTTTTGAAGAAGATTTTACCATTCAAGTGGTTCCGTTGTCCCAAGGCCAGAGATAAGCTGCTATATAATATCAACATTGGAATATCTTTTGAACAAATTTCACAACGATTTGAATATTTAACGCGACCATCTCCGAAATGTTTTGCAGCGGGACGATGGAACGGTGCGAGTAAGTCACCGTAACAAACATCATCTTAGTTTTGAATGTAATACGTAGGTAACTGTGGAAATCCTTGTGGGAAGCCTACGTTTAGCTGCGGCTTCCATGTGGCTAAAGATGAAGATAGCATCACTCGGTTTCACCAGGCCATTCTGGGTTTACCTATGTTTCATATAATTGGCATTGATGTAGCTGTGGATGTAGCATACATAGCACGCAGGCCTGGTGTGGCAGCAGTGTCAAATAAGCATACAATATAATCATTTTTAATGTATTTTACATTAATTAAATTTGAATTTCTTTAATAATTTCAATAGTAATGAATAAAAATGTATTTATAATATGCCGTATATAGTATAGTTTTTTATAGTAATGTAATTTGCAATAACACAGTTGAAATGATCAATTGTCGCAGCGTCCCGTTGGCTCTGCGCTAAAAGACTGCGGGAGCTGTCTCCGCACGGATAGAATTTTGTATCGCCTACGGTAACTAAGTACAAGGCTACGTAACGTTTGTACGATATTCGGATTTGTAAACGCAACATAGGAATTCCTAGAGAGGGAAAACGTATAATGTAGATATGACTTTGAGAAAAATAATTACCTTTTTTCATTGTTGCTACCTACTAAGCTTTTGTGCTTTTAAAATTTTCTTTTGTAAAGTTATAAAAATACTGGAATTTTCAGTCTTGTATAAAAGTACAGGGAGTCGTTTGTTTCATGGAATATAGTTATTTTTATTGTTGCTACATAAACTGCTTACGATTGTTAGGTACATTGTTGTGGATAGCAGTGAGTATGTAGAGGGTCCACATAGTATAATTGATTTAAATTAATGATTAGTAACGAAAAACGAATCCAGGTAGTAGTTTTAGTGACTACACACACGATGTAACTAAACCTAAAGTAAAGTATCATCGTGTTTGGAAGGTAAATACATAGCTTTTGCTAAAATTATAAATGCTTACACATTACACATTTAAAATAAAACAGTAAATTATTATTTTAGGAGAAACGACGTTATTTCCACCCAAACACTAAAACTAACCTCTTGACTTCATTTTCGGTCACAATCTGGATACACCCAGTATGTTGTTCCCACTCACATAAAAGCCTTAACTATAAATAAATTTAAATCTAATATTAAACTACAGTTGTGTAATAAAGCATATTATAAAATTTCAGAATACTTAGAAGATAGTAAGGCGTGGGAATAAAACATAATATAAGTCCCCGAACCGGATGGGTGTGTACTCTGTTAAATATAATTTAAATAATTATCCCACTTGATTTACTTGATTCACCGTAGTTAGTTCACCATAGTTGTAGGCAATTTGAGTACGTCATGCTCGCTTAAAGGTCTGTGCTTGCGGCGGCGTCGTGTGCCGGGTCGGTCACTTCCCTATAACACGGTTGAGGAGACCGATGGCTGGCACATGGGTCATACTCGTGAACGGGTGCTGCTTGTGTAGACTGGTCTGCACAATTTGCTTTTTTTTTTTTTATTGCAGTGAATGGCGAGACGAGCATGCCGTTCGCCTGATGGTAAGCGATACGACCGCTCATGAACAGTAGTACAACCAAACAACACTTTGCGTTACAAAGCAATGCTTGGCATTCCACTGCACTCGCCATTCTGAGACATAAGATGTTAAGTCTCAATATGTCCAGTAGTTACTCTGGCTACAATGTCCTTCAATCCGAAACACAACAGTGCATTTAAACTGCTGTTTGACGGGAGAAATAGACATTGCGGTGGTACCCACCCAGGCAGCCTTTCACATATGAGAGACCTACCACCAGTAAATATTAAATATTAAATTTGCTTATAATGAACATATTAAATTACTTTGTTTTTTTTTTTAATATTTATTGCCTTTCATTGCTGTTGCTGAACAGTGTATACCGATTCCGCGGTCAGGGCGACCACACTTAACTCAGCCGTACAATATAATAATTATTATGAATAATTTATGAACTGCTCTGAATTTCAACTCCTGTATGATCACTGTATTGTAAACTTATTTTGAAAAAAGCAACGCTAGAGTTTCTTGCCCGTTCTTCTCTGGCGAAAACAGCCTTGTGAACTAGGTGGTAGTGGAAAAAAAAGTGACTGAATCTAATTAGTGTATGACATTTTATGGATTCAATAAATATTTTCATTTCATTTAATTTCATGAATAATTGAAATAAATATATATGGTGAGTTCATGTGGTTCAAAGGCTTCGATATTAACCCCCGTAATCACAAACAATACTATGAGGACGCATAGTGCGGCCTAACACGCAGAATCGCCAATTCATAAACAATACGTGAGCGATGGGTCATGCTATGCGTTCACTTAAAAGTCTTTAAACGACCCTTGGGTAAAATAGCTTGAAAAATGCTATACCGTACGGCGTACGATCACTATGAGAAATGCCGTAGCATTCACGTAGAACTGTGTAAAATATTGTTTGTGAATACGGGGGTAAGTTACAAGCTCTATTAGGTTAGCTTATTATTTGTAAAATATGATTGTCAATGATGTAATTGTGAGCTCTCTGTAGTCAAAAGTATTGATACATCTGACTCACAAAACTTCGTAATACAAAAATAGGTTGCTTTAGTGCATCGTAGCCTCCGCATAGCAATACAGTGGACCAGGCCAGTATATTTAGTTATGTAAGAATTAAAGTCGCTAACAGCGCCTCTGAGTGTAATACAGGCTACAACCAGGATGAATGACTCAACGGTAAGAAATATCTCGACGCTTTGGGACAAAGGAGGTTCAAAGTTGTTTGACCACGTTTTGCAACTCCCCATTTAGTTACAGAAAGACGTCTTAAGTTTCGTGTAGTGTTGGTTGTTGTGAAGCATAAAATTTGAATATTTTGTAACGTGAGAAAAAGGGGTGGCTAAATAATTGGTGGTAGGTCTCTCAAATGTAAGAGGCAGGTACCACCGCAATGTCTATTTCTCCCACCAAACAGCAGTGTAAATGCACTGTTGTGTTTCAATTTGAAAGACTGTAGCCAGAGTAACTACTAACACATTGAGACTTAACATCTTATGTCTCAGCATGGCGAGCGCAGTAGAGTGTTTAATTTTGCTATTGTCCATGAGTTGGTCCATGGTTCGTTTTCAACAGTCACATACATACATAGTCCGTCCTGACCCCCACACTAAGCTCGAGTCTTGTGTCGTTGGTATCAGGAACTATGAGACTTATCGGTCTCACCACCCAGACCCGAAACAAGTAATTTCATCAGCCTTTCTAAATACCATGGACGCGGTTGTTACGAACATGTAGGATTTCAATAAAATACTACACGAGTTCTAAGCGTGGACAATTCCTAGTAAGTGGAGGCTCGAACAATACAGATCTCGTTTGTTAGCTATGAATATATGTATAGAAATAACTACGACTTTTGTTATTTCTCTCCTTACTTTTGTTATTTTTTCCGCTAAACGTAATAGCTTTCATTTTCGCAGTAATCAATCCCAATTAACTTCAAATGATGGTCCGTTACGTTTACTTAACAGTAGGTTTGCCTCCACCAATGCTATTTTAATCTTCGTCTTTGTAAAGAACACAAAGGTAATTAATTGTTTATTTATACATTTCCAAAACGATGTAGAAACTATACTCGGTGTCGATTCTTTGAGTGCCACTGGGTACCAGTGCCTAACTGGGTAGAGTGATACTCTCTAATATAAATTTGACTAACAAGCTCGCATCTCATCTAATGGCCAGTAATTACTATCTCGAATAGACACAGTAATATAATAGCCTTGTATCTTGATTATCAGAGACTACATGAGAACTTTAGTACCACAACGAATAAACCCGAAATTTAAACATACTTTTATCCCAACAACTACTAGTTTCGATACAGGAATCGAACACGCAGCCTCTCGATTCGAAACCGGCACCTTAACGAACTCTTTGAAATATGAGAAAAAGGTAAAATAAGGAAGTTGGACATGAGGATAAGCCCTTCGACAATATCAAGTTGGGCTTATGCATTCGTAGCGTTGCATAAATTAACAACAGCAAGGTTCTACAATACACAAAATAATACAAAACTAGACATATTAATAAGACCTATGAGACTAGATATTTCCAAATCTTATAATATCTGCTCGATTGAAGCACATCACAACAGTTGACGACCACAATTCTTGCCTACAGCATTTTAAACGAAAACAGCACTAGCTTAAGTAACTCCAAACCCCTATTCCTTGGACTAAATATAACTGGCTCAGTGCGTCAATGTGAACGCAATAATGGGCTGATTTAGGGCAGCTTACGACACGTCGTACGCACCCATTTTATACACGATTTCATGAAATTTATAACACTTGTTGCTATTATAAGCGTGTCGCAATTACCCTAGCATGGCGACATTTTGAAGGCCGAAAATAGCTGTTGGAACAAAGTGTATTTCATACATACATAAACTAACGCCTTTTTCCCGGAAGGGGTAGGCAGAGGTGCAACCAGGACACCCACCTTTCGCCTTGAATTATTAGTCTCATGATATGATAGGGGCGAGCCTAGCCCATAGGCTGATGAATTGAAAAATCATTTTGCCAACATTATTTTGCCCGACCCGGGATTCGAACCCGAGACCACAACTTTGCAATCATACGGTAGTACAACTACGCCACCGAGGCAGTAGAATATTTAATTCCTCTTTTAATCAATTTTTTTTTCAAAATCCAAATAACGAAACGAATTGTAATGATTAAATAATACTAATTTCGGTTCAAAAGATGGAAGTCACTGGTAGTTTCCAATAAAATATGTTCTTAAATATTTGGGATCTGAACTATACTTGTGCTGGTTATAAATACTGTGTTAATTATTTACTGTGGCTTTCATTTTCAGACATTTAATTAATCCCATTGATGTATATAAATACCGTTCTTTAGTTTCTTGTCAAAGCTTTTCTTATAAACAATATTAAAATTAAATATCATTGAGTCTCTGAGAGAATTACAAGCCTTTTTTAAGAACCCAAAATGTCGCTCTTTGCCGCATTGAATTTCTGCCAACCGCTCCATGTCATCTGTCCGAGAAAGGTCCGTAGCGAGTTCAAAATGGATCTTTCGACAGAACCGCGCTTATAGCCTGCTGAAATATCCCTGTGCGCTGCCAATGCAATGTGCTAAATTACCACAAAATATGTCTATCCTTGCAAATATGCCTTTACAATATTCAACATACAATTTGCCTCTATCATATTCAATTTGAATATGACGTTTCCCATTATATTTGGAGAATAAACTCGAAACCATACTGAGAAATTTCATTTAGTTGACAAATAGAAGGGTAAGTTAGAAGTTAGTGGAATATCACAATTTTGAACAGTTGTCGAAAAGGCAAAGTTATTGTTTCGAAATAACGTTTGTTATCGATAGAATCTTTGAAGTACCGAATAATTGGTAATTTCAGCGGTGATTCTGTCCTCACACCCGCTACTGTACATAGCAGTGTAAACGCACTGTTGTGTTCCGGTTTGAAGGACATTGTAGCCAGAGCAACTACTGGACATATTGAGACTTAACATCTTATATCTCCGGATGGTGAGCACAGTGGAATGCAAAGCATTACTAATGTCCGTAACGGCAGTTTCGCTTACCATCAGGCGAAAGGCATGATTTCCTCGCCATTCACAGCAATAAAAAAATCCTGTCAGGACTGAAAATTACACTATTATTTATGACACGGAGCAATAGTTTACCGAGTCAGAACTTTTCATATGTTTTCAAGAATTAAATATTAAAATTAATAGGAGAGGTTTGAATATAATAATATACTCATTATTTTTATAAGGCTAAAACTTAATTAAGTTTCTCTTAAAATCACAGCTGCGAAATAATTAAAATATTATATTACAGACTCGCAGAAAATTATGGTTGCAACCAGAGTGCTTCAAAGAATCCGAGATGAGGTTTTTATATGCTACAGTTTGTTCGGTAGTTTGTAACTTGATCAGCGGAATTGAAGATGAATTTATGTAATCGCCACCCATACTTAGATGTTAAAAGCTTCGTAACCATCATTTTCACGCATAATAAACTTGTTCGCCATGAATAAAGTTCTTGCTATTTTGTGAGTAACTTAACCACTACTGGTTGTTATTTAAATCTTGTTATTTTAAATAAACAAATACAACCATCAAACAGTCGTTAAGCTTTTAGGGATCAGGTCCAATTTTAAAAACCAAATATTCCGTATACCAATTCAAAACCCTTTTTGTTTCATTCATCTGCCTTATTACATACATAAACTCACGCATTTTTTCCAGAGGGGGAGACGTATGTTCACGGCCACAAATGCTTGACTCCGGGCTGATAATAAATAGAAAAAACCAATATAACTGCCCGACCCGGGATTCAATCCAGAGACCTCGAGCTTAGTAATCGTACAGTAAAACATCTACTACGCCGGCGTTAACGATAAGACCGCCACTTGTACTACCGATAATTAATTTGTATTTAAGTCTGTTTCTGCATTATTATTTTTTATCCTTTTAATGGTGTACTATAAATTATTAAATAAATCATTTTTTTTTTTACCCATTTGACTGATGTATTAAAATCTATTGTAATCAATGCTGTTAAATCTAATGACTTCTTGAGATTTATTTTACAATAAACATGTAACAGCTTCATTGCATAGTGCATACTTGTTTTTCTTTTCTACATGAATGTCTCGCGAGGCTCATTGTAGTACGTACAGGATATTAATGAGCCAGGTACCCAGTCAATTACACTCGTGTTAGTGTTGTTCACACACCAGTTATATGAAATATTCAGCACTAGTCATACGTATGTTGATATTATGTTCTGTTCATATTCATGTGACATATGTGACACAAACTGAAACGTTCGCATTAATATACGAGTATGTTTGCTCGCCTGTTTATTGTATTTCGGTCCATATATTTACCACAAAGGAAAGGCTTTGCCTACGATTCGGGATTCCCAGCAGCCTTACCATGACCGTTGTTTAAACGATTCAATTCCGATGCAATTCAATTTAGGTTGTCATTTTGTTTCGTACCATGACCATGTTTATACTGAATCGCAAGTAAGTCGCAAGATAACCAAATGAGTGAACGCAAAAGTCTATGATCCGTAATGCTAGCAAGAGATAGCGCTATACAATGACAGTATTTTTGTTTCTTTCTCACCGGACTTGTTAGCAGCGTTCTGAAACTCAATCGTGAAAAAGATTCGATTATTTTTACGATTGATAATTTGTATTATTGTACGATGTATTAAATTTGGCTAAGACTTCCTTTTATGTAAATGTTGCAGATTGACATAGAATAATATTTTAACTGACGTTAAATCAATTTGCATTTAAATTGATTATTATATTATTTACATGTGCATCAACTTGAAAAAGTGTGTGTCAAACTTATGAACGTTTCTCTAGCATTAAAAATCAAGATTGTGACATTGTCGGAACGCGGGTGTTTTGATTCTTATAACTAAAGTGATTTTGATTTATTGTTGTTTTACCAATTCACCTTAATAATATTTTGAAGAATGGGGTAAGTGATTCTGATTACTATTAAGGTTTAATATGATTGACTTTGTTGTCATTCAGAAATCGAAATATCTTGCAATACCAAATCCTTGCATCCACTTCAAATTTAAAATATGTTAAGTGTTTTTTTTTCTTATACGCAGCGAACCCTCGCGTAAACGAGTAACTTACGCGCAACTTGACCACTTATGGGAGTTTTTAATTAAACATAAATCTTTGGCCATGGGCCGCAATAAAACAGCTCAAGCCAGAGAATTTAGTCGTCGCATGTGGGAAGAAATAGCCCTAAATTTAAACGCCCATGGAGATGGTGCTGTAAAGAATTGGAAGGGATGGTGTAAAGTATGAACGCTACCATGTATATACGTACACAAATAACATGAATTATATGTACACTAGCTGTCGGGCCCGGCTTCGCCCGGGTGCAGATAGTTTTTGAGTCCAATCCACATCAAGAACATATTATTTCGCGTGTCTACTAACTATATTTCCCGCGTGCCGTCGACTATATTTCCCTTCCGTAGGAGAGGACATCCCGTGCCAACAATTTGAATTTGAAAGAGTAGAAAATATGTATATTTGGTTTCCTGACTCATCCCACGGGAACACTTCATTTTTCGGGATAAAAAGTAGCCTATGTGTTAATCCAGGGTGTCAGCTATCACTATACCAAATTTCATCAAAATCTGTTGAGCCGTTTTTTCATGAAAGAGTAACAAACATCCATACATACATACAAACTTTCACCTTTATAATATTAGTAAGGATAAAAAGTAGCCTATGTGTTAATCCAGGGTGTCAGCTATCACTATACCAAATTTCATCAAAATCTGTTGGGCCGTTTTTTCATGAAAGAGTAACAAACATCCATACATACATACAAACTTTCACCTTTATAATATTAGTAAGGATACTATGTTTTAATAAGAATTATCCTTTTTTTATGAATTAATATGGAATTAATTAAACATTTAATTTTTTTAGTATTGGAATGACTAAGTCAAAATTAAAAAAGTCGGCTGCGACAGCCAATTTATCCCAGCAGAGGACAGGGGGGGGTCCATCATCCAACAAAACAATGACGGACCTTGAAAAAAAATACCTCCAAATTTTGGGTCATGATTTTGGGACTGGGTTACCTGAAATAAGAGTGGAACCATTTGAGGAGGTAATATTAATTATTACAAGTATTATATTCGGAATAAAATATGTTTAATTTTGTGACCATTAATGTTTGATTAAAATTTTGTTTAAGTAATAGAAATCTTTTATTTTACAGCTTATAGAATTAGAGGTACTAGTAGAACCTGACATTTCTCAGCCAGGATCATCGCAGGAGGTAACACTACCTTCTTCCTCCCCCGAACAACCTACTTTCCGTCGTTCACCACGCAAAACAGCACCTCCCCAACCCAAAACACCTCCTCAATCCAGAATACCTCCCAACATTGAAACACCAGCAGCAACAACTCGCCGTTCACCCCGTCGTCCGCGTAACCTCATACCAACCTTTTCGCCATATCCTCTTGTACCGTCTCCTTTGCCGTCTTTACCTTCACCATGTCCTGCAACCCCCCCTTCGCCTGGCCCCCCCGTACCTACACCTTCGCCTCGTCCACCTGTACCTACCACTGCACGTCGCACACCTGTACCCTCCGCAGAACGCCGACGGCGTACTAGACAAGAGCCTCCAATGACACCAGAAGTGGCCCGACGGACTCTCATTGCACAGTCACAAAGAATGACAACAATTGAGGAACAAAAACTCGAAGTCATGAAACAATTATTGGAAGAATTGAGAGACATTAAAGACATGATTACAGCCAAGTAAGCTTTCGATTTATTATTATGAATAATATAAAAATAGTAAAAAATACATCTACTAAATACAACAAAACTATCTATTATAAGTGTTATAAGCAACCCAATGTTTTCATGAATTTTAAACAATTAAACAGAATATAATATAATTTATAAAAGGGTTAATAAAATTATGAGTTATTATTTTAAAAAAAAAACATTAGAATACTAGTTGCTATACTATGGTTTTTAAAGGTAATATTTTGTCTTCAGGTTTAATGATCCTCCTGCAGACGTTGAATAAGTCTCCTACGGGTGGCCACACCTCGAAGAAGGCTCTCATTGTCAGTACTTGTACTTCCACCAGGTTCAGGATCCAAAGGCGATGTTTGCACTTGTGCTTCTTGAAGCATGTCTTCATTGCTCAAAGGAGGCACAGAAATATTTGCCTTATTGCAAATATTATGCAATATTACGCAGGCATTTATAATTGATGCTGCCACTTTTGGTTTATAATGTAGGACCCTGTGCACTAGGAGACAACGAAAACGTGCTTTAAGAAGCCCAATTGTCCTCTCGATTATGTTCCTTGCCCGGATGTGAGCACCTGTATAATAACTCTCTGGAGAGCCAGGTTCTGCATTAATAATTGGTGTCATCATATAACTTCGCAATGGATAACCTGAGTCACCTGCAACATGAAAAGCTTTCTTTATAAGACTGCAGACTTTCAGTTTAACTGTGGTAATATTTTTTAGATAATGTAATATAATGTGCCAACCCATGGCCTGCAGTGGGATGTATATAGGCTGATACAGTATTAAAATGAATGTGATATTGCCAAAAAAATAATTTACTATGCTAATATAATAAATGTAAGAAAAATTCGGTTATGTCATTTATTTTACAAATTAATGTGTGTTCTTTTTATATAATTACAAATTAAGTTAAATGAAAATTAAAGTCTATGGAAATATTAAGTAACTTACCAAGTAACCATGTAGATTCATTAAGATTTTCTAAAAATGTTTTCACTGGGTGCACATTCCATATAAACGAGTCATGTGTGGCTCCTCCATAGCTAGCATCCACACTAGTGATTTGCATATCTGCATCACAAATCTGAAAAATAAAACATTGAAATAAAATTTGCAATAAAAGTACTATACTATAATATTTCATAATTGTGTCAACCTCCAATTAACAATCAAACAGACTACATGCCATGTTACTTTTGTCTCAACATAGTAATGGTTATAGTTCCTAGATATAAGTGCATTTATACCTATTGAACATAGATATTATTGAAAATTTTCTTACCAATTGAACATTTATTGAGTGGTAATGTTTCCTACAGTAATACCTTTCTTCATGTTCCACTGGCCTTACAATTGCAATTTGTGTGCAATCAATACAACCCAAAACACCTGGGATTTTAAACTTTTGAAAGAATCTGTAATAAATAAAAATGTAATACAAATAAACATAAGGTAATGATTCTTTGTTGTGAATTGCTTGACAGTTTTCAAATACTTACTTTGCCCGAGTATTATTTCTTTCTTCTAAAGTTTTTGGAAAACAAATGTATTTCTTTCTCATATCAGCAGAATCTATGCAAGCAGTAACTTCTGCAATGACAGATGAAACAGTCTGTTGAGCCATGGAATGTGCACCAATGTCTCCAATTGGTCTTTGGTATGAGCCGGTTGCATAGAATGATAGAGCAGTCAATATCTGAAAACATCAAACATAATCAGCTTATTTTGATATATAACATGAATAACTACAAACAATAGTATTAGCCAAGTTCAATATTGACTAGGTTGGTACCACCTTTATAGTAAGTTAATTATTTCCTATGTTTGTTGAATTTTTATGGTATTCTAATGACATTAATAGATTCTTACCTTATGCTCGACCGATAAATCGGAAGATTTTCTCGGCTGCTTAAACAAATGCCTGAGTTCATCACATAGATCAAGAACCAATTGTTTGGAAAGCCTATATCTTTTGATGAATTCTGACTCGTCTAATTGCGTGAAAGGATCCGACTCTTCCCTTTTTTGGCACCTCCTTTTACGGCGTAAAGTATTATCCTCATTATCACACTCCAAAAAATCGAGGAATAATAAATTATGCGACATCTAAAATTATAAAAAATATGCTAATACAATGCACATTGCTTAGAAATATAATTAAAATAACACTATTGAACGTTACCTACCTTCGTAATAAATTAATTTCACTGAAATAACTAATTTATTCAGAAACGATTCAGTTTTGGTAGTAAATAAAGGAACTTTTATTGAATTGTAAGTTTTGACAGATATGCGACTCAGTTGAGGTCGTGAAGTTTAGTCATGGTACGAATTGAATGAATGACAACGCGACTTGCGAACGATTTGCTATTCAGTTTAGGCGGTAACGTTATTTGATCGGCTAAACAATGTCATGGTACGATAACGCGACGCGGTTCAGAATAGGTCCTAAATTGAGTCGCAATAAGAGCTCATGGTAAGGCTGGGTCTCAATGCAATATGTCTGTCATGAATTGAAGACTTCAAATTTTGCAATTCACTAACCAGTACAGATGTACAGAAGTCAAATGTGTAGTTTTCCACGGTATTTGCATCCACCGTTGATGTGATCGATATTAACTATGAAATACGACACGTCCGAAAGCCCAAAGATCTTTTTTAGGCTTCGAACCTGCGGCCCCCTATATTGTTCCGTAAAATAGTCTATCATTTTTACTCGTATTGATTGTTATTACACCTTTTTCTCATAGATCACACAATTATTTATATCACGGATTGAAACGCCAAATATATTTTTTTATACCTGACTTCTCTACTATTATATTTCTAAATCTGTTTCATTATCATTAGCGTTTTAACTTATATAATTTTGCCTTCTTCTTCTGTTAACTTTTAAATATTTTAAAAGATTTTTTCAATAGAGTTGCAACAAACTATGATTTTTCTCAATCGATCTTGTTAAACGGGGGTTGATTGAATCGGAGTTATCTGGAGTATCCCGTGGGATATGTCTGCATCGCATCCCTGGCCGCCCGACGCTTCATCTACCATTTGTTTACCTCTGGGACTCGCCGTGTCAGATGTAATTCACTTGTGTTTGATGAATACAAACATGCAGGGCCCCCGTAAGGGCTACTGGCGCCTGTGTGCGAAAAAAGATTTTGGCGCCCCTTAAGGCATTTTGAACTATCTTTTTTTATGGTAGGTTGGTGCTTGAAATAAAGCAATGAACTGAACTTTTAAAGTCATATGTATTTGTAGACTAAAATATCAAAATGAAATAATAATAATGAATTCTTATTCACACTCATTTTAAAGCAGTTACTTAACTGATGGGGTATAGACACGTTTTTCATAAATACTAGAAAATAACCCAAAACTAAAATCACATTTTTTTAGGAACAAATCATAGAAATATTGCCTCATGTCTACATGTTACTCATTTGTACGTGTGATTGAGAAAGCGCAAAACCTGAAATTAGTTTCTTCATAATCGTGAGTAGAGCCGATTCCACTTAAAACTGAAAACTGAGTCAAATTTGAATCAAAATAAGTTGGCGTATCTGAGATTTTGCGCTTATTCATTAACACGTAAATAAGTATCACTTCCCAATTATACTAAAATATGCAGATATTTTAATAACAAATAACTAAGTAACTTCGTTATAAAATCAAAAAAGATATCTAGGTACAAAAGAAAAATTTAAAAATAGTTGTTGTAGTAGAGTCGCTACTACAATACTCTTGCTACTGTAGCGATATTTTCCAAGACTTTGCTGTTGCAAATTCGTTAATTACCTACATCGCTAAAATGTATACTATCAAAAATTTCTTGTTCAATGGCTAATATTGCTGGCCAAGACAATCTATCTTGAAGCGTTGTTGACCTTAAATAATTTTTAACTTAGCAAATATGGCTCGCCAGAAGCTACAGATACAAGCAATGTCAGAAGAATTCTTAATGAAAATTTGAAAAGGTGGAAGTTAAATTGTTTTCAAATATATAATAATGTAAAATAGTTATAGGGTCAGGGTGAGTATCATCAGGTAATGAAAAAACTCTAAAGGTTATTCTCATATATCTTCTACAGCGCCGGATCTAGATATTTTTCGAGGCGGGGCAAAAACTGGAGAATGCTGCCCCCACCTGCCTATATTTTTATCTTTAAAATCATCAACATGTTTAGCAACCAAACGCCCACTGATCACACAGACCTTCGGGAAGGACGCTATTTTACCATAATTTTAAGCAATTTTACACGCTTTATATTAGCTTCACTTGAATGTAGCTTCACTTTTGAAGGTTAACGTCACTCGCGTCCGTAGGCTTTGACTCTAGTTTCGCTACTCGTGACCTATGGGTAGTGCCAAATGAATGACACAGTTCGTGGTGGTAGGACTTAAGTGTCCGCCCGGGTTCCGTCCACGGGACGTAAAGACCGCCATAGTGATCCCCATAAGGGGACCGCGTTCCGGGATCAGCCCGTGTTATTCCGGTTTTTCGAGGGGTTTGAGTCCAGGCATGAGGTTTTACCGTGTGTCTATTTTCGGTCGCTGTCGAAGGGATGAGTATTCACCCGCCGGCCAAGGAGACCCGTAGTAACGGTTGTCCGCTGGCCGCCCGCGGTACACTACTACACTATCATGGCTAACCACCACGAGATGTAGCGTCACCATACCACGCATAATCTTGGATCCCGCCGTGCAGGTTGGTGACCGGATGTGGGGTCCCGCCGGCACATCCCGGGAGGGTATAGGGGCCCTTCCGTTCCGACCCGTTCGTGCTGGTGTTCATTCGGCCTTCTTAATGCCCGGACTTAGGGTCCACAATACCTCTTCGCCAAACCCACCTTTTCAACCTCATGACAGTGCAATTAAACAGAGCAGGTCCTTCAGCGGTGCATAACCCCACCACCATGCTCATTATGAAGTTCACCAACATCCGCGGACTCCATACGAACCTCAATGCCGTCCACCACCATTTTGAGACGGCCTGGCCTGCATTGCTCCTACCTTCTTTATTCCATATTACTCCGGTTATTTGCTTGAAGAAAACTTCAAGCTTAAAGTCGGGGTTTGCTTGTATTTCGGTCGGACATCTGCTGCCGCCGTCTGCGCTGCATGGAGGACCCCTCCTTCTCCGCTATATGGGTGCACATGGATCTTGGTTCCCTGAGCCGCATCTACGTGTGCCTTTACAGGTCTCACAATGGGGACGATGTGACGACTCGGCATTTCAGGTATTTTAGCCAGGCGGCTAATGACGCGCGGACGCAGTTCCCGTCGGCGAAAATGGTGGTCTTGGGAATTTCAATGTACATCCCGAACTATGGCTGAGCTCCTCCAAGACATTTAATGGTGGTACCTTTGCCCTCTTGGCACTTCCGATCACTGCCTGGTTGGGTCGTCAGTACCGTTCGCTTCACCTCCACGTCCCATGCAGTTTAAGCGGAGGGTCTGGCATTACTCGTCGGCAGATTGGGTTGGTATGCGAAATTATTTCTCATCCATCCCTAGCTGGCAGCGCTGCTTTGAGGGTTAAGATCCTTCAGCGAGTGTCAACCCTATTACTGACGAGATCAGGCTTGGAATGGAATACTACATTCTTTTTTCTGAGGTCGCCAGTAAGGGCTGGACGCTCCTGATTCAATCGTGCATGCGCTGATGCTGTCGGTAACGAATAGGCGGCGTATCGCACTTGGATCAAGGATCCCAATGTCAGTTCCCTCAAAGAAGCCTATAACGAGCTACCAAGGTCTGCAAGAAGGCCTACGTTAGACCGGATGCCCAGCGTATAAGCGGGATCTGGCGTACGTTGGCCAATCACCCAACTAGCAGTCCTACTTATTGGAGTTTGGCCAGGGCCGTTCAATCTAAATTCTGCCATCCAGCGTTACCACCGCTCAGGGTCGCTGGCTCACAAGCCGCAAGAAAAGGCTGCCTTACTGACGAATTTCTTTGCGGCTAATTCCCTCCTCGAGGATCGTAGTTCCCAGACGCTGCCTAAACTGCCTGATTGCGGTTTCTCAATGGCGGATATCCGCATTAGGCAGTGTGATGTGCGATGTGAGCTACGTTCTTTCGATGTGCGAGAAGCTAGTTTTAAGAGATTGTGCAGCTGTCTCCTGCACTTACTCGCCTCTACCGAGCGTCCAATCGCACAGGAGTTGTGCCTGAGTCTTGGGGGGAGGCCAATGTGCAACTGATCCCCAAAAGGGGTGATCGATCAGACCCTACCAGCTATCGCACTATCGCTATCACCTCAGTGATGTGTAAGGTCATGGAGCGGATCATAAACGGTTAATTAATCCGCTACCTAGAGGATCACTCGTTGATCAGTGACAGACAATACGGATTCCGTCAAAATCGATCAACGGGTAATCTTCTAGCGTTTGTCCTGCATCGCTGGGGTGAGGCGATTGATCGGCGTGGCGAGGCTCTTGAGGTGAGCCTTGACATAGTTAAGGCTTTTGATAGGGTCTGGCACCGTGTTCTTCTTTCCAAACGTCCGGCTTACGGTCTTCCCGACAATCTGTGTTCGTGGGTTTCCGGCTTTCTGCATGGGCGTAGAATACGTGTCGTCGTCGACGGACACGCTTCGTAATTTTTTTTATTTCTGTAAAATGCGCGAGTTCCTCAGGGCTCGGTAATGCCGCCCACCCTGTTTTTTCTGCATATCAATCATATGTTGTCGCTAGGCAACATTTATTGCTATGCCACATAGAACACACATAGAACCCAGCCACATAATTTATTCGTTCTTCTTTGTTCGATTAATCAACTAAAACTAACTAGGAAACACAAATTGAAAATATTTGAAACTAAACATAGTCGTTGAGATCGGCGAAGGAGTTTCCAAATATAGCTTCAACTCTTTTTCACGTGCCCCTATCGCATATTAATTAATATTCGCGCCCCGCAAAAAAAAACGTTCTGCTATGTCCGTGTACGTTATTGATGACTTGTATCGTTGTCTCCCACAGTGGCGTGCCTAGGGTTGTGGAGTAGGGCAAGCCCAATATTTTTTTTGTTAGAATATGTATTGGTTCAGGAGCAAAATGGTATTAAGAAAGAAGAACGTGTTCATCATGCGATAGAGGGCGAGCCTATGCGATGTAATTAAATAAAAATAGACCCCAGATTCGAATCCGAGACCTCAAAATTTGCATATCAAAACCAAAACCTCAAAATGTACATACTCGATACTGAACACAAACCATTTTATTTCACACAATACAATCATATTTTATTAGAAAACATCTGCAATTTTTGAATTTACCGCGTCTTGTCGAGCGCGACAGAGGTCGTTGTCCCCTCGCGCGCCTAAAATCCAAATTAATATTATTAACCACTCAAACGTCCCGACCTCCAATTTTGACGTAGGTCTGGACCTACCACACGATCTATATAAGATTAGGATAAAAACCAATAAAATAATAACTATCTTTATCACCGTTATGAAAAAATCTATTACAACAAGTTGTTTCGAAAAAATCTAATAGATGGCGCGATTTCCACGGCCATCTATTTAATATTGCCAAAATACTGAAGGGCCCATCATTAGTTTTAAATAGATGAATAAAACAAATGTGTAAGTTAAATTACTTTTGGGCATGCATACGTAACTTTATATTGTAATTATTTTGTAAATTAATAAACGGCACTACAATAGCACAAGTACGGCGTCGTGTTTAACTTCGCGGCCACAAATTATTGTTAATATATTCATGTTATGTTTTTGTGTATGCATGTGATTTTTTGATTCATCATGAGCTCTAAAAGGAAGCTAAGGAATATCTGAAAAACACTACGATTACTGTCTACGCGAGCATAATGTTTTGAAATCTCATCACATATTATGTATATGACGCATAAAGAGGTTTCTATACGCTATTTACCAGCATTATGAAAATATATTAATGCATTCACATTTTTTTGTCAATTACTATAAAAGTACCAGTTAAATTATTTAAATCACTATAGCCGGAACAATTCCAAAAATTTAAGTACATCGTTGGAAAAAAATATACAACACCGACAGTATAACTTATTAGTATGAGAACATCCAGCAATCTATGTAGATATGTGCACTGATCTATAAAATTGTATTCTATAGTTTTCACTACTTTCGAGAAATACACAACAAATCAGGCGTAGGTTTTCGACCAGATACGAGTAGTTGTTTGTCTACGAAATGTAATGAATTTACCTTTTCCTGGCCGATCAACACTTGCACACACTTCAAACCATCACAAGGCACATTTTCACCCATTGTTATACATAATAAACGTAAAATACTATAATGAAACAAAAACTAAACGTATATGTTCAGTTGTTACTGGTTAATCGTCCGCTCGAAAGACATAATAATAAGCGTGAAGCTAGCCACAGGTCCTAAATTATGGACAATTCCAAATTAAGTATTCTAATTCTAATATATTAATGAAAATATTTAAAACATCATAATACGGTCTCAAAAAATATATATTTATTTTATATATTATCCAATATAACTTGTAGCAAAACATAAATATTTTTCGATAAATTTGGATCTCAATATGACATGTCAAGTGCACAACTTCACTCCGCGAAGCCGGGCATTTTGCTTGGTACAAATTGCATAAAAAAATAGCTATATGTATAGGTACGTAGTGTCATGGTAATAGCATTTCACCCAGAGGTGCGACTGAGAGGGCAATATACGCCAGAAGCCAGGTAAAAGCACACGAGAGAGAAAAAGATAGATAATACTTTGGTGTGTTCCATCTTTTTAAGATATTGCGTCACGCGTTGATTTTGAATGCAATAATTTTATATTAGTTTACATAGTATTATTCTACTCTTTGTTTTAGACCGCGGCGCTCGCTTATGCGAGTTGCCGGGCGCGGCGCGGGTGCTCCGTCGCAGGCGCGGGGTCCATTATGGCGCGGTAAATTTAAAAATGATAGACGTTTTGCATTAAACGAATATATTTTATTTAAAGTACTGATTTGTCTTTAGGATTGAGTATATGCGTATTAAGTAAGGCAAGCCGGGCTTTTGGGCTTGTATGGAAGTACCGCCACTGGTCTCCCAAGATTCAATATGCCGCCCCCTGAACTTGCCGCCCGGGGCACAGACCCGACCGGTTACGATTTTATTATATGAATTGTTTTTTTGGCAAACTTTTTTTTGGGCCCTTGATTTTGGCGCCCCTAAAGGATGGCGCCCGTGTGAATTGCACACTTTGCACATATGGTAGCGGGGGCCCTGCAAACATGAATTGATTAGGCACATACGTAGGTAAATAGGTATAGAAATCGGTGTGCGAATATTGCTGAAATTGCTTGAAGGATTTCAATTTTTTTTCGCTTTATGTCTAAAACGCAGACAACCTGGCGGGCGTCGGAAAACATCTACATACAATCTAGGATACATCTATCCACACCAGTGGTTCTTAAACTTTCAGTCATGATTTGATAAATTTTTCTGTCTAACCATTGACCACCCAGTTGATTGACTGGTTTGGTCGTATGTTTATACAGCAACAAATTTCAAATTAATAAAAGGTTTTTCTGTCTATCCATAAATAAAACATGCATAAAATTATTTTAAGACTGGTCCTAGGATGGTTCTGCGGACCATTTGGAACTTAGGATTAAGAATAACTGATCTACACCATCTACATCTACGTAAGTATTTCCTATTTAATTGTTAGATTATTACAGTTTACATTTTAACTTCATATTACATTTTTTTACTATCTTGTCAAATTAAAAAAGTCTAAATTATGAAATTTTAAATAGATAATGTTTGAAACAAAAGGCTCCCTAATTTCTTTTATCATACAAAGGCTTGTAAGGCGTCACTTTGTAAGTTTACCTCCAGCGATGTTTTTTTTATCAAAATATTAACTTAAACATAATATTATAACTTTACAAATTGATAAAATATACGTGGCTACAACAATTTAAAGCGTGCTAAAATTTTAAATAATTATTTAATTACAGTTCCGCCGACCCTAAGTCTTCATGTGTAAGAAACTTGTTGTTTGTTGTAAGTTATTATCGGACTCAATAATTAATTTGTAGCATGAAATTCTTGTCGGATAGGATAACAACGGCTAACCACAACAAGCTATGGTAGAAAACTATTAGAGTTTCGCAAGTATGTAATGTTTTGGATTCAGTCTTCGTATCCGAACCAGGGAGAAATTATTCGCTTTGATAGATACGTTTAGTCACCATGACGTGCTAGTATAAAAAAGAAAATACACATAGAAAAGTCTATCACCATGCCGAGCGCAATCCCAGTTCCAGCCATTACATATGAGATTCCATCCGAAAAACTTACACAAAATGGAATGCCTCATCTGAACATCGAACTCAGGAACTTATATTCCATAAAACATACACGGTGCCTCTTGAATAATTTAGACGTAAAAAATTAAAACACCATATTTGAGGACTTCGTTTATTTATGTCGGTCTAAAATTAATAAAGTGAAATTAACGGTGTCGATGTGAATCGGAAGCCGGAGTCCACAGACGCGTCGCTGCAGAAGGTCACGCAGCGCCCTCGATTTAAAACAATCGATAGCAGATATGTATTTAACTGGATAACGAGCAGTCATCACTGCCTAACGCACAGCTTTCAGGTGTATAACTTTTTGAGACTCAATACCACGTGCTAACTCGCATTAGGCCAGCGTGGTGGCCACTCTCAATCGTACTCTCGATTTTAGAGGAGACCCGTGCACTGCAGTGGGACGTATATAATAACACCCAAATAACACCCAACAGTCACATACATAGTCCTGACCCCACATTAAGATCGAGTCTTGTGTCGTGGGTATCAGGAACTACGAGAGACTTTTCGGTCTCACAAACACCCAGACCCGAGAGAAATATTTGTAGGCCGCACAAACATTTCTCTCGGAAAGGAGAATCACAATTTCGGCAAAATTCTACAAATAAATACGTATTCGTTGAATTCACTGCTAATATAATGACGTACTTTGGAAAAAACCGGAAAGCAAATAATTGCCTTTCCTTTGCCAGAAAAAACCATTGGCGTAGAAAAACAGATGTTTTCATTTTTCTCGTATAGGATTAGGAATTTGTCAGCTCCATTTCAAAGGCTAATTATATTTTTTTTTCTTTCCGGAAAACATAATATTACACTTTATCCCGCCATGCCACCTAGCTAGCTAGTGCTTTTTGTTGGATTTCAAATATATTTTAACTTTTATGAAGAATATTCAATTCTCTTCTACCAATTCTTGACTATGCCGATACCAGCTATCTTGACCTCAGAGAAGACCAACTAGACAAACTTGAGCGGCTTCAAAACTTCTGTATAAGATTTATATTTGGACTTCGTAAATATGATCACGTTTCAACATTTCGCGCTAAGCTCAAGTGGTTACCAATTCGCTTTCGTCGGAATGCTCACATACTTTCTTCACTTTATAATGTATTATTCAGCCCTTCTTCTCCATTGTATCTTAAAGAAAGGTTCCAATTCCTCAGTGAAAGACATACGAGATCCCTGAGGTCATCAGAAAATCTGAAGTTGCATATACCAATCCATACTACAGCATATTTTGACAAATCTTTCACTGTTCAAGCAGCTCGTTTATGGAATGCATTACCTTTACATATTAGACTTGCTAAATCTCTTATAATTTTTAAATCACTAGTCAAAGATCACTACTTATCCCTTCTTCATTAACAATTGTTTTTATTTTATTTTCTTTACTTATACTTTATTTATGTAATATTGTATATTAGCCTATGTGTAATTTTATAGTATTTATTTTATGTTTGTAATTATATATGTATGTGTATATTTTACTTATGTATATATATATATATATATATATATATATAATTTATTAGTCGGTTTCTTTTGTTAATGTACTCTTGTTGCACGTCAAGCCCTATTTATTACTCCAACAATTCCTGTTCATCCAAAGGTTGCCAGGAAGAAATCGCTCAATGCGATATGGTCACCCATTGTACTATTGTATTTTTGCCTGTTATATTTATTGATTATGTAACTTAAGATGTACAATAAAGAGTATAATAATAATAATAATTCAGTATTAAACCTTTTGGCAATAATGAATACACGTCATTTATACAAGTTACAGGTGTCTGCCCTCGGAGACTTACACCTCAGGAGTTACGATATTTGTAATTTAATATATAATTTTCCCAACACTTCGCTATCCAAAAAAAACAACAGAAAAAACGACCTTACTTGTATTGTTAAGTTATAACTAGTAAATCGTAGACATGTCTACAACGTGGCTAAAAACATTTGAATATTTTCTCTGCAAAACAGTAGGGTCATATATGGCGTGACAATATTTACGCTATATTAATGAAGATTTCCACCGCACAGGACAGCATTAATACAAATAACGAGTTTTACTTCTGTGAGATAAACATAATGTAACATTGTGTAGTGACAGTAACATTATATATTTAAATGTATGCTGCGGGCTGAGAATGAGCGGTGTCGGGCTGCGTTGGACGGCAGCGCGCAATGCATTGCCAAATAACGTATATCACCACAAAGCTTTGTGCCGCTTCCATTTAGCTCGCCTAATTCAAAATTATATGAGAGGAATATTTGAAAACGTATTCGCTGCATTTAATTATATCCCCAGAGCGCCGCAATTATAACAGAGGCCGAGCGCGCAGAAGTTAGTTAGAGTTAAATATAACATTCGTGCTATTAAAATAATTAGCTTAAACCTTCCTTATATAATATCGGATTGAGCTGTGCTTCCTGATAGAATAATACAGTTTGATAGACGAGTAATAAAGTTAGTAGGTACTGAAATGTTAAGTCGATCATTTGTAGCTCTACGTCTTGGCAGAATTGAAATGCTCGGACGCGGAAGATATTAGTTGTGTCATTTATACGGGTTTGTATTCTCGCCAGCTTGAACTTTCAACTGCCATAGAACTTGGACAGGAACATTAAGAGAAACAGCTGTTACACACAACTGAACGAAAGAGTTCCGTTTTCCAGATTGTGGACAATAATTTTGATACGTGAGCAATTCTGAACCATACTATTAAGCTTAATAAAAATACGGTAAAATAAGCAATAATTTAAACACATAAAAAGTTGAAGGCCAAGCTCGCAAACTGAATACAAAAAAATCATAAGGCCCGCGCGGGGACCACGACGCGCCGCGGTTCCTACTTACCAAACAATATTTACATATTTAAACTTTTATTTTCCCCACACTTGGAATATGGATTTGAAAACTTCCTTTTCCCTTATCAAATAAATCAATTCATTTATGCATAACTTATTTGATTTTGGCTCTGTAAAATACGATGCCTTTAAAAACATTCGATTTTGTTAGGTGATGAAATAAAACTGAAAAGATCTTATGGTGTGTTTTGTTTAGCAGCCATTTACCGAATGACTTATTGACATCACATATGAATTATAATACTTTATTGAATCTTTAAAATGTTATACAAAATTTAGATTCAGTAAATTTTCTCTACCACCCATTTCACAAGGCTGTTTTCGCCAGAAAAGAACGGACAAGAAACTCTAGCGCTACTCTTTTCGAAACAAGTTTATAAAAAAGTGATTATACAGGAGTCATAGATTAGTTGAATTCTTAGCAGTTCATAAATAATTTATAATAATAATTGATTATTAATATTGGTTAAGTTATTTTGAACGACTAAGTAAAGTCAATTCGACCAGAACGCGGAATCGGTATACACATAGGGAGTCCCATTATCTTCGCGAAATTTCATCACAACGTTTTCCTTCCAGATAGATAGGAATCTAGACTAACTTAATCATAAACATGAATCGGATCCCTTTATTAAGGGCAAATAAAATGATTTCTCGCGATAACTGATACTGGCACGCGCAGAATGGCTGACATCGGCTCGTTAATATTATAAAGTGGCTTACAAAAAACTCATAATTTAGCTCGCTTTATGGATTTTTATGGCGGTGTAACAGCTACCTATGTTACTTTATTTATTGACTCCTCATAATACGTTGGATATCTTTCTAATTAATAATATTCTAACACCCGCAACTATTCTTACACTTTCCCAATTAGTAAAATATCAAAGGTATATGATTGCCGATGTGATCTTAGGTTTATGGGCTGATTTTTAATATAAGATGTACGTTATAATTGTTTACTTCAGGCTCGAATTACACGATATATGGTTAGGCCAAAAAATTCTCAATAGAAGCGACGTACATACAAGCGCAGCATCGCACGTCAATCTACAACGTTGATAGATGGCCTAAAATATATTGTGTGAAGTCGTCGCATGCAGGCTTTTCCAACAGGTCGCTGTTTGGTTCGGTGATTTTTAAGGGAGGCCTGTCGTTTTTTTTTAGCTTCATTTAGTGTCATTTCCAACTAAATAAGTTAGCCAATACAATGTAAAAAGGTACAAATATTAAAGTACATATTCTATAAACACGTGTTACGTTACCTAATGTAGGCTAAAACCACTCTACAATGTTATTCGTGAATCGCGATGCATCGCTTTGAGTATTTGGTTAAAAATGCAGCGAATGTTGCTGAGGTTCCAAGCCGGCTTAAAGCCACCACACTTAATCCCCCAGTTAGGATATTTTCGCTGTACATTCTGAACATCACATACATGCTTAGTTTTCAGCACTGTAGATCTTTATTATGATGAAGCAGAATGTATTTAAACTAGACACCGTCAAACATCGATCTTCCCAAAATATAGATAAACTAACCAGAAACACGTCACATTTGAGTTGATCATTGGGTCTGTTACACTTGTTTTCAGTGGAAAGCTTTTAGGTGGAAATGAATATTCCACGACCATTACAAATCGGGCACGGAAAATGTGGTTATGGACCGTGATTTGAAACTGACTTAGTGATTAAAATAGTTTCCATTGTTGAAAGTTTCTAAAAAGTATTATTTAAAAGTTTAGCACGAGTAAAAGCTCTAAGTTCTCTAAGTGAAAGTTATTGCCATAAAGAAATCACAATACACCAGTAAGGACAATAGGTCTTGGCTCATTAGTAATTTCAAATACAGCCTAATCTTGACTACAGCATCAAGCAAAACTTGGAAATTCAGAAAACAAGGAATCTTGTTCAACTTTTTTATTTTTATGGTGTAAGAAACTATAAAAATTTCACAACAAGTCAGTTACACCATTATTAATGTTACGAATAATTTTATCTAGACTTGTAAATGCAAGCCAAGAACTTACAGGCTTGCACCATAGTTATGTAAACTCTTTCTAATACTAAGCTGCATTTGAATTTAATTCATTGACACAACCATATATGACAATTAAGCAATGGATATGTAAAGGTACAGTTGTTGCGTTTTAACTGACTTAAAAAAAAGGTGGAGTTACATTATTAAATCATATATATGCATATTGTAGGCTCTAAGGACATCAAGCACAAGTACGAACATGTGTACCGAGAAATATTTGGCTTTGGGCGGTCCGCATCCTATATGTCACGCATGTGTTACTTACAAACACACTTACAATGAAATATGTAGATATCATTTGTTTCTTTCTAGTACTTTTTTCAGTCGGTTTTTAATTTTTTTTGTTTTGTGCTAGATAATATTATGTAACTAAGACAATTAAATTAATATAACGCATATAATATATTGAATCTGTTGCTTAATCCGCAAACCGTTTCATTAGCAACAAATTATCGAAATGAATACCATGAGAGTGGAAATGCATGTATAAAAGTGGCGAACCGTGAACATTGGTAGAATGAATTTCAATTAATATGTAAAATTGTGTTACATTGAATCGTTTAAAAGCATGTATCATTACGAACTACTGGCTGTTGAGTTTCGAGAGACATCGATTCATTAATGGATATAACAAGGCTGGATTCAAAAGAGATGTGAAAATGAATAACACCTTATAGTACAGTTATTGGTTCGAAAAAGGGATTAACTACTACGTTTCCCGGGAGTTTTCAAAATGGGTGATTTTATCGGTTTTGATTTGCTCTTTTCGAATTTCCACTTTGTGATGGGTCTGAACCATATAGTAAATAATAGTTATCTATTAATTCTTTGAATCTTTTTATTTTTGTAGATTATTACTGAAAATATTTATAAAATGACTGTTGGCTTAACAAACCAAATTACCCGGCGACAATATCTTTACAATCATGTGCAATAAGATTCAACTATATGTAAATCTAAGCTCTAAATAGAAAAATAATGATATTTTTGTTATAAAATATTATCAACTCCTAAGTTATGAATGAACAAACAGTATTTAGGGCTGGCGAATCGACTCGACGTTTATGCATGGTATTTACTGGAGTTAAATTACGAGTATTGGTCCTTCTCACGACAGGGATGATCTTCAAATGTCTGACAATTTTACGCTCTGATATCAATCGATATTTGGAACTTGTAGAGGTAAATCGTTGTATAAAAACGGAATTAATTTAAAATCGGAATCATGTTATTGGAGATTTATTTCTTCTTTCCTTTTGACTTCTGATTAAACCCTGCTCAGCTCAGTATCTGGTTGTTTGATGATACGATACGATAATTGAGGACCTTAAAATAATTTGAATTATATTGTATATGCTATAACCAGTTCCTTTCGCAATTGTAAGCAAGAATTTTATGCATTGGCGTATGTTCATGTTCATCGTCATGACATTGTTATTATTATTTACTTAATCCTGTTCCTGTGTATACTTATAGTTTATAATTTATTTATAGCATTACTAAATCATAATAATATAATAAGTTAAAGTTCTCACTTACACAGTATCTAGTAATGCCTTTTATTTAGGTTTCCCTCGTAGCCACTCAAATTCATTTAGGCATTACCGAGACACGATTTTCAGAATCTGTCTAAAACAACAGACAATCTAATCGTGAATGTTAGAACTGGCTTACGGCGGCGCACCCCCATATATTTCAGTGTAATCGGTGGAAGGGTGCGACGCACTGTGACATGGCGGCTAGTTCCGGCCGGAAGTGGGTGCGGCTGCTGCCGTCCGGCGGCACTTCCGGCCGGTTGTGAGCCTCCGCTGCTCTGCGACTATTTTTGTGTAATTAATGGATGTATACAGATTGCTGACTGTTTTGATTGTTGCTGAATTGTGCTGACGCTGTACTATAAATATCATGTTTTTTTTCATTAATGGCAATAGCTTTAAGAGAAATGAAAGGCCGTGGACAATTCTCGCACCAAGCGCAGAAGTTTCGGTTTTGAGTGATATGTAACTGATAATTTCATAAACGTAAAGTAGACACCATAATATGAGAGTTTTTAATTTAGATATATGCATATATGATGGGGACAGGAAGTTAATATACGACTGAATATGAACCACCGCACCTAAAAAGTGATAAAGTAATAAAGATTCTACTTAGCTATTCCAAATCCATAATAAACAATGCTTAAAAATCATGTTACATTCATAAACAGTGCCATTTCAGACACTTACATCTAAATAACTTCATGTACTAGCGTAGTTCTTTATTAGGGGTTAGATCCATAAAAAAAGTTTTCGCCGCGTATTTTATTTCTATTTTTTTCAGTTGTTATCCGCAGCAGCGATAGGAATCCATCACTCAATTGCCTGTGAGGATAGGATAAAGCTATTTGGGCGAGTTGCCACGAAAATTCTCGTCTAGCGCACGAGCAAGCATTCTTGGAGTTTGTTTATTGCCAACAAAGGAATAAAGATCGGGCAGATATAACGTCGAATGCGGATTACCGCTGACTGGTTTTTGAAGCATTAGGGAAAATATCCAAGTAGTCCTAGTGACGCAACGTAATCTCTAATCTCTGAATACCCGCAAAAAATTGGGAATCGTATATTCGTACGTTCAGGATGATTCAGGTTAAAAAGGGGGACATGGGGGGTTATGGGTTTTAAAAAAAGAGCGCCGTAAATATTTCACCAAAGGTGCCGTATCATTCTCGCCCAGAGCATCGATAATACGACTGTCACTCCAATTAGCTGAATATATCGTAGCGGTAGTATCACGTATGGAGCTAACCCCTTAGTTGTCATTTGCCAGTCACGCTGTAAACACGCGACGCAACCGCTGACACGGGTGTGGTGCCATTACAGATATGAGTGTCCTTTAAAACGCTTCGCGGAATGCTTGCTTGCCATTTTGTCTGTTTAATGAATACTATATTAACAGATAGTGTTTTTTATAATAATAACTGTCACTCCGTTTTAATCATTGAGATATTATACTAGAGGGGACACTGCAAACAAAATTTTTGTAACAAAATGAAGGGTACATTCTATTTTTGTCTCTGTCACACCTACGAAGTAACATATCTTCTCTCTCGCTTCAATGTGTACCGTTGTGCACGCACCATACGCACAGATTTTGTTCCTGATGTCCGCTCTAGTATAATACCTCAATGGTTTTAATACATTTCATTATTTAATAACGGCCGACCCCATTTTGCTGGGTATATTTTAGATTCTACTCATTATACATACAATAACTTCAGCCTAAAGTGTGTCGGTTTATTATTGCCATTTTCCCACGCTAACTTTCGCTATATTCTGGAAACAATAAAGGATATTCCTATTTGGACAGTATTTCAATATTATTTTATTATTGAAAAATATCTGCTCTTTATAAATTTTATTTGAAACCACTTTATAAATAACAGTGGACGCTACGACAATATTCGTAGGAATGTTTGCGTTATGTGTGGTGTTGCTCACAGAACAGATGAATATAGTTAGAAGGGAAATAAAAGCGTTTGACGCGTCGCAAGGTGGTGCATAAAAAGCATCACTGCCGCGGAACGGATGATTTGTCAAATTAGTCGCTGTCGAAATGCCTTGGAGAGAGGTGCTCCGGCGAAATAGAGTAAAAATGCAGATTTGTGCTATTTTATCTTGCAGCTCCAATAGTAAAGCATCAAATATCAATAGAGGAGGAATTCTATACCAATATTCAACCCGATTTTATTGATTTTCACCTGTATTTTCCAAAATTGCGGTTATTAATTACGACATTTTGAAGAATTCGATAATATGATAGACGATAAATCAAAAATATACATTGCTGATTACGCGTACATACAATGCTCGCGAATGCCAAGTTCCTACGCAATGCAAACGACTCATTTTTGTTATGCCAACAGCGAAAATTGGCACATGTCACGTAGTGTTGTAGTCTTGTACATAGTAACTATATCGATGTAGTTATAGATTTCCTATACTCTTAAATCAGTTTTTAGTCATTTTAAATTGTAGTAACGTTTGATAACGTTGACGACCTATCCTTATGTTCTGATTTCATACCTCTGCCAACATGAGAACAACATATTTTTGTGTGAAAATACATTATAATATAGTAACTTATTCATTTATACGTTTCCAAGAGTGAGTCGATAAAGGCAATAGGTAGAGACAACTGGATTCCTACAAAATCCAGTACGATTTGTTCTAAGTATTCATTTTCGTGAAACGGAAGACAATAAAAAAATCTGGATCATAAGTAATATACAAACCAAAAATAATTACGTGCAACGCTTATGGAAAAACAGTATCATGGCGATGAAATAATTAAATATTGTATGAAAAATCAAAACCACTGAATCTATTGACGTAAAAAATCGTAATTTGATTATAATAATCGCTTATATGTATGCCTTTCCAATAGTAAAAATGTTAATACCTCACACACAGCTAAAAATCTTAAAAATCCTGTACATATAGATTTGTAAAATAGTATACAAATTAAAATGAATTTTTAATACTAGTCTCATTTATTTTCCGCCTATTGACATAATACTAATGAAATAACTGTATCAGAAAAAACTATTAAGCATATCTATAAAATAAATTCCGGTCTTATAACAAAGACATATTTCCACAATTTTATCGATACTTTAAATCGACTATTGCAAGCTTTATGTATTGGATTTTGTTGAGGTTTTGTGTTCCGAAAACGACGACGCTGGTTTTCATACAATTTGACGGCTATTGCCTTTCTAACCATATTCAACTGTTCTGTGGTGTTGCTAGTGACTCAATATTTCATGAAATATTCAGATTTTCAGAAAAAAGAAACTAACCCAAATGAGCCTGTTGGAAGATATGTTTTATTAACAAATGGTTTAATTTATCATATCCCGCAGCGACAGAGCAACGAATCAGATTTTTGCATCGCATAAGGAACATTTTATCCCGAAAATCTCCATTTCTCGTTTGTGATAAACATCAACAATATTTTTGATACCTGCGTAGACATCAGAGCTAGTCTTGCCTGATGATAAGCGGACACCCCATTCTATTAACTCAGGTAATGCCAGAAGCACTTGATAGCCTTTTTTAATGGTTAATGTGATAATTTGCACAAATATTTTTTTTCACTTATTTTTTTAAATACAAGTCCGTAAAATTAATAAGTTGAATTAGGCATCACTGGTTGCGTGCCTCCAACCGTAAACTTTACGATTACCTAATATAATTCTCTTGAATATTACTCTTCATTATCATTGTACGATGCTTCAACTGAAGTTTAATTTTACTCGGCCGCGCCAAACAACATCATTCCAAATAATAAAGCTTAAATATTTAAGTTGTTTAAGTAATTTTAGGACAGACAGCGAGCTGAACTCTTAGAATAAATCACAGAATTAAAAATTACGTTCCCGAATAGCAGGAATAAAATATTCGTTTAACCAATTTCTTCTACATGGATATTTTTCATTTTTATACAGACTTATTTGAGTTTTATTACAGTTTTAGGAAATATTATGGTAACCGTTACTGTTGAGATGGCGGTATTTTTGTCATCACAGCTGACTTTTCCGCTGTATAACTATACTAGCTGTCGGGCCCGGCTTCGCCCGGGTGCAGATAGTTTTTGAGTCCAATCCACATCAAGAACATATTATTTCGCGTGTCTACTAACTATATTTCCCGCGTGCCGTCGACTATATTTCCCTTCCGTAGGAGAGGACATCCCGTGCCAACAATTTGAATTTGAAAGAGTAGAAAATATGTATATTTGGTTTCCTGACTCATCCCACGGGAACACTACATTTTTCGGGATAAAAAGTAGCCTATGTGTTAATCCAGGGTGTCAGCTATCACTATACCAAATTTCATCAAAATCTGTTGAGCCGTTTTTTCATGAAAGAGTAACAAACATCCATACATACATACATACATACAAACTTTCACCTTTATAATATTAGTAAGGATGATCACACTATGTATATTTAACTGCCGGTTGCTTGGAAGAGAAACGTCACGAGGAAACCCATAAACTGAGTGCTCTCTGGGAATACCGGGTATACCTGTATAAATGTGTGAACTCTTCCACAATAACCTGCTGGAACCAGGATGTACCATCAACTTCCTGCAACTTTTATGTCCTGTCTCCGCCTTTGTGCCTGGTGGACGTCCAACTCTTGTTGCAGATACGTACTCTCCACTCAAGTATTTTTGTCAGTAATTTACTGAGATTTCTGTAACTTTATTATGTCTGAATTTTCATATCGTAGAATGCTTTTAAATTCCACTGTTCCCGGGCGATGCGTTAATCCTATTATGGACAGGTGAGAGGTGTAAAATGGGCTGACGGTTCGGGGCTTTTAATATTTAATTCCATGGCAAAGGAACATCTATAAGTATAAAAAGTATATAAAAGTGTGAATCGTCCTATCAGGTGTGTCTCGCTAATGGATGATGGAAGTGTATGATTAAAAAAGCTAATATTATGCTCCCATTTGATTAATAGAACTATCATTAATAAATACCACGCTATCTGCATAACAACAACGTGTCGGAGTTACCAGAAATAGAAAATTAACATTTGTGATCCTTAAGTTATACAAACACAGGCATATATAAGTTTCAATAAAACAAAAGTCTAAAAGTTGACGAAGATGGAAAAAGCCTACCGTATTTCACGCGTATTTAAACAGAAACACAGCAAATTATCAGACCGACCTTAAAACTTGTCATGGTGGTAGACAAAGACGTTTTGTGTTCAATAAACCACGGATCCGCTTCCTATTTGTCAAAATGTCAGTGAATATCAAGGGCGTGTCGTATTGGCGCCCACCGTGGTGCGCATTTTTATTGTACAACCAAAGGTCAGCCGGCGACCTACCACTTTCAACATGATACGGTTTATATATTAATTCTCTGCTAATGGAATGAAATTCCAGAGCTTGTAGTTGCGTTTTAAAATTATGCAGAACTTTTTTATAGGTTGTAAATGCCAACTTAATTGAGTTACGAGTAGCGGTGTTAGTTATGAATGACCTTTTGTCATGGTTTATTTTTTGTCCTGATAATAATAATAAACTGATATCTCGTTGACAACCGCTTTACGGCATAATTAACACAATGCTATAACGCTGCAGCAACATGGACTTAAAATATCTACCAACAGAAACAAAATAGACTAATAAGGCCCCAGACATTAACGGCCTTATTCATAGATAGTTTTATAACCTCTTTTAACTATCGCATATTTTGTCTCTTTCGCACAACTTTCGAATTCAGTTTGAGTGAAGAAGACAAAATATTTGAAAACTAAAATAAGTTTTGTAACTGTCTATGAATGAGTCCGTAATTTGAAAAAAGAATAATACTTACAGATAAACAATAGAATAATTATTACACTTTATAAGTTTTGTACTGGTGGTAGGTCTCTCATATGTCAGAGGCCGCCTGGGTGGGTACCACCCAAGGTACCACTGCATTGTCTATTTCTGCCGTCAAACAGCAGTGTAGAAGCACTCTTGTGTTTCGGATTGAAGGACATTGTAGCCAGAGTAACTACTGGACATATTGAAACTTAACATCTTATGTCTCAGGATGGCGAGCGCAGTGGAGTGCCTAGCATTGCTTTGTGATTCGAAGTATTATTTGGTTCTGCTACTGTTTATAAGCTGTCATATCGCTTACCATCAGGCGAACGGTACGCGCGTCTCGCCATTCATTGGAAAAAAAAGTTTACAAATTCGTTTATAGGAAACATACATACATAACATAGCAGAAATATTGGCTCTTGGTCTCGGATGCTAATGATGAACTCAATCATTAATACAAATCAATAAATAGTAGCTTTTCACATTACATAATTATATCTCTTATACATATATCTTATATATAGACTATCGCCACGGACTATAACAGTGAAGGAAAACATCGTGAGGAAACCAGCATACCGTAATTTTTCTATCCAACACGCACTAGGTCAGCGTGGTGGACTATATGGCCTAACTACTCTCAATTGTATTCTCGATTGTAGACGAATCTAAGCCCTGCAGTGGGACGTATATATCAGGTACAGATATCTGTTAAAATGTATGAACACAATAGACGAGAAACATACGAATTTTCACCAAAAACACGATTACACCCGCCATTTCATTTAAACTGTGGCATTATCTGGAGTCCGTGCTGTCGATGTTAGATGACACTGTACACAGCGCCTCCCGCCCGCGGCCGCCATGTTGACGCCGGCACACTGGCCACTCGGCAAACAGGAAGCTTTTAGCACTACCACGTGAAATGTTTCTCAATTCACTAGTATTTCAAAACTGTGAGTAGAATTGGTTTTTACTTGGGCGTTGATTGTTGTTTATGAATAATTGTAACATCAAGGACGAGTGATACATAAGTACATAAACGTCACACCTGCATCCCATAGCGATAGCAGAGACTATGGATCTCCACTGTGCTCGATCCTGACATACTACTTGAGGCAGTTATATCTATCTGTTAGTTAATTTCAAGTATCGTTGTAAAGCCACCTTGGGGATTGGTCGAAATATTCGAAACTTATACAATAAAATTCATATATAACGCCGATGGTCCTAAACCTCACCTTTGATTACTTTTATCAACATTAAGTAAGTCCACTCCTGAATATAGAATCAAGCGAATGTTAGACCTACTTAGCACGTTATTCCGCGTCTCTTTAGCATCCCCGTAACATCGCTATTGAAATAATTTTATAAATGTTCCTATCTATTTTGCCCGGATACTTATTTAAATTATGCTGTTCAAAATCCTATCCAAACAAGAATTAAAACCGTAAATTCCTTTTACTTCTGTGCTATTTATTCATAATAACGTTTCACATTTAAAACATAAGCCGGGCGAGTAGAGTAGTGTCATAAAGTTTTAGTATTAGCGTTTAATCTAGGATGTTGCTGCGGGCTTTGCGCGTCACACTATTACGTGCGGACCCGGGTTTTAACAATAGCAACTGTACTTTTTGAGGAGTGGATTAACCTCATCAAATTATTCAACTTTATTTCTATAGAAATAAAATTTAATCAAGCCTATTCATTTGTCTGAAACTATTTTAATTAATGCCACCCATATATGCCCAATATGGCGGAGAAGCTAGGCGTTGTAATGGATTTCATAATTTGGCTATAAAGTAGGTTCATAGATTATGGATCTTCAAAAATCTTGTGACTGAAAGAATAGCAATAACATAACTGTTCCTTCATGTCAGTTTATGCGACGCAGATGTGACTTGAAAATTATTTAAATTCGCCCCAACGCTTTTCCAAAAGAAGAATCGGCCAACTGTTATCTGACTTGGCAGTCGAACTAAGGAGCACACTTTACCGTCCATGTGCGCCTTTAAACCGATAAGCTCTATATTCCATACATTCGTAATGCTTTAGTAACCCAGATACGATGGAAAATGAAACTGCCTCGTCGTATAGTTGTAAAATGGCGTAACCGGTGGAGCATCGCCGTTTGATTAATAACTCGACGCTGACAGGCCCCAGGGCGGTGCTGTGCTAGCTTTGTTTACGCTGACCCGTCCCGAACAGCACTAAATTAAACAGTATCTATTACCCGGTAATATTTCAATTTTGCCACGGAAATAATCATCACCTATTTTAAAATGTTAGTGAATGTTTATTGTTCTCCATCCCGCATCGGGAGAATGACCTTCCTATAAACATCATTTTAGCTTTTCTTAATTCTAAACAAATATCTAAATGAACGCATCCTAATTGGAATTCCTGGAGTCAATGAATATTTAAAACCAAATGGTAACGCAAAACGATGTTCTTTGTTGCTCGATAGCTAAATGTCCTGATATCAATTAGTTTACATACATGCATATATTCAGTGTACTTACATAAGCTGTCCCAGGGTCTGACCTGGTGCTGGAAATAGCCGACGAGGCGCTGCATCGACCTAAACACTGGATTGGCGAAAGTACGCAATTGACGCGCGTAACTAAACACTCGCCATTCTAGAACAATGTATTATAGTTGGTAAGTACCTCTTTGGGAATATTCAGACTTACAAATGTCACAAAGTACACAGAGAAAGCAATTGTGAGATAACAAAGTTTATTTGCTTATATTACAACAGTTTTCAATAAGACCACACACATACACGTTTTACACGGAGAGATTCTCGCAGCGAGACTTGTATGCCATTATCACATGACAGATCCGCCATATATTATCGTGTACTTGCACAATGCAACTTATTTATATCCTTACTATAATCGTATTTACGAGGCGAGAAATTCGCCCTATGTGAGGATTAAAGAACTACTGGCAGAACTCCTTTATTTTTAATTTGACAGTCTTCGTGGCGCAATTGGTTAGACACCGGCTCACGGCTGTGAAATAAAGAGCCCGCGGGTCCGATTCACGCACCCTGACAAATATTTTTGTGAACCACTAGCAATTATTTCGGATCTGGGTTACATCAGTTTGTGAGACGGATAAGTCTCTCGTAATTTTTGATACCCACGAGTCGCGACAAAAGACTTACGGTGGGGTCAAGACTACGTGAATGTTGAGTATACTCATTATTTATATTGTATTGGGTTCTTTAGTACCAATATCTATCTAATTATAATTATAAATTGAATTTCATTGACTACAAGGAAATGTAAAAACACCGATAAACTGGTTGCGTGAAGTCCGGACTGAAAAATTCGACGTCGCGTCGCGAGTTTCGAACTCGGCACAAAGTTATTTGTCATTTTAGATAATTCTCTTAAAAAACTGTTACAATTAAGATTGATGTCAATTCTTTCCTTTTTTTCGTCGCAATTTAGCAAGCCATTAATCATATTATGTTAATTCGCCATATAGGAAAAAACGGATGTTTTAGGGCATATAGCGCCATCTCTTGTCACATAATATCAACTTAATCTAGTGCATCCAGTACGTAAGTAATTGCTAAGTAATCTTATCTCCCGGCATGATAGTCAATCAACCACTCGTTACTTGCACCCGATGCGTAATAGAATATTGGTATATCATCGTGACAAGTGTCGATAACAACGATCCTAACCGTTCCTACTGGTGTGCCGTGTGTTTTCATATACAATAAACTTACTGATATTTTATTTTCTGCTACTTCATGTGCTTCTATTTGTGTTTTGTTTTCTAATAAATGAATGATAATCTCTTCGATGAATCAATTCAACTCATTTGTGAAGTTTACGTGTAGTAGCAAAAAAGTTTATTAGTTTTACCAGTGAGTGTATTATTGGTCTGACGATACATCGCTTAGGGAGAGTTATAGTCACTCTATAACTAGCGACAGAACATAATATTCGGTCCCTCCTCATTTTCCAGCGATTAATGTTTTGCTGAGAAAATTATTGTGCGACTTACATAAGTTCGAAGATAGGTAGGTCATCATCAATTTTGCCTTTAAAGTATCGTTTTGAGTAGGTACAAATGGAGAGGACAGGTTCATAAAACCCTATATGCTTGAATAGAAAATTTTAATACAAGTTTCACTAAAATATGATTCGGTTTATTGTTGTAACTGAAATTCCATTTTCTTTTTAGCGACTACCTTCCTCTCTAGCTCAATGAACTGTCTAATAAAATTGCATTAACGAAGAAAGTAAATTTCTAATCGAAATCGACAAGATAATTAGAAAAAAATAACATGATACGCAAGGAGATATTTGCTATTAACCATTGAAATATTTAATCAACGGATATGCCGACTCCGACAGACGTAAACAAACAGATAAACTCTGCTATCTCACTTGCCTACATTCTCGTGAATCTTGATTATAGTCATGTAAAACACTTTTCAATGGAAATTCACATTACATTTATATAACATACCTTTGGTTTCTATATCCTCGTAGCCACTCCGACGTAAAAATTGCCTCCAAGGGGCCATACTATTTTATATTTTAATATTTCACTTAACCGCGAACACAAGTTGGTAAACAAACGTTGACATTTGTGCGGGCGCCGGGCGAGGCGACGCGGGAAGTGAAATCAACGCGGTTACTGATGCGTTCATAGTGAATATGTTTCGAAATGTCAAGCAATTATACAGCTGTGCATCGTTTGATAAGTGTTTCATATAAATATTTTGTTAATTTATTGATAGAAAGTATAGTTCTCATCAGCCTGAGATAGTCAGAAAGAATAAAATAAGACAACAACTTAACAAGTACATAAAGTTTATTAGAAGTCAATTGATTCATTAAAATAATGTACATTGAATGAAAGTAATGTACAACAATTATTTAAAACTGGTTTTAATTAAATTTACAGTGACCAAATCTAGATCATGATTCATGACCGAAATGCCACGGAAGAATTAAAAATGTAATTATTGTTAAACTTTAGCTGCTGCAACATTATTTTGTTTTCTTTAATGTTGATACATTTGATCTATTGACATACAATACCTTACTAAAAACAGCCCATTGTTCATCATGAGTAAGTAACAGTAACATTGTTTTGTTCTAGTCTAATAACACAATTTATTTCTCAAAATACCCTCTAACATAAAAATCATACTTAATTTTTAATTTATACCATAATATTTCCGTTCCTGTTCGATTTTATACATAACAGAGTTTACAGAGACAAATATCAGATGGCGTTGTACATTTAATCACAGGGCTTCACTTAAATCCAAATGTGCATATAATCTTTTTAGTCTATCTGAATAATTTAACTAATATTGTTGTTGTTTAGTAGAGGTACTGAGTCTTCTGAATCCGATCTCTCGCTTTCACTCCCCACTGTAAAAGAAACATTAAAATATATTGTAGAAATCACATATCAACATTTTAAAACACCACAACGGGACAAACAGAAGCCACAAATAAGAAACCCATTTTGTACAACTGAACTTCCTAAACAAACGTATTATTTTATTGCTAAGAATATCAAATGGCGTGTTGTATAATGAAGTAAAGAAAAATATAAATTACATGCAGTTAGCAAAAATGTGAAGCACAAAAGCAAAAAACGAGATTACAGTAACAACAGCAAAGCAACATGCATAGGAAATTGTAACATTAATATAACATACATATATTGGTTGGAAAAATGCCTAATTCTTCTAACAATGTCATTTTGGATCACATTTCAACAAGGTATTACTTATATATGACCAATAAAATAATTACATTTCAATAAAATATTCAAGATTTTACAAATTACTTATTATTCAAATAATGGTATCCAGTCAGACATAATCACAATAAACACATAACAAGCATACAAAAGCTCCACTGACCTTAGCGTCTCCTAATTATTTAACTTGTAGAATACATCCAGTGCTGAACATAGAAAAGTTAATGTGGCATACATTTTGGTGACAACTGGCAAAATACAAATAATTTCTACAACTAATGCAATTTTTATATTCTCAAATTTCTGAATAGATACAGGGTAACAAACTTTACAAAGGTGTTCACAATAAAACAAGCATATCGAAAATGTTCATACGCTTATATTTCACATAAAAAATACAACGGTCACATTATGATACAGCCAGCCTGCGTCCAGCACATAGTTTTGTATTCACATATATATTTACATCACTTAGCACTAACGTTGTATGCTACTGTGTTCAAAGTATAGAATTATTGAGCCGTATCATTCATTCTAGCGGTATTTTATTCGACTGCATTGTCCTTTTATACGAAGACTAGATAAGCAAAGATATCGTCGGAGACAAGACATAGGTTATTCTGAATATTGTAAAATTATGTAGTATTGTCTGTATAGAGTAATTAAATATCATGTCTACATTAGACAGTAGTTACAATATTTTACTATTCAGAACTCCCTGTGTCTTATTATGTGACAGTTGCAAGCGTTCCTAGCACTTACGCTACACTATATTAATAACTATGAAACATATTCTAGCTTAGACAGTTGGTTAGTCGCAGCCAACACCAAGATAATATTCGTATCTCAAAGCATTAGAGCAGAAAGTTGTATGAAAGTTAGTGGAAGAAGTTGCAGACGCGCAGTGTGTGCTGAAATTAATATGTATTATTTTCCACAAACAGTATTAAATCCGTCAATATTATTTATACGTTGTCTTGTAAATCTAGCCGAAATACCAGTAACATTGCCGAACCGACGTGAATTGTGCTACGTTACTTCACACGACTACCCACACACAGACCGAAGCAAAGTTAACACGATACATTAAGTAGTAATTTCTTATGCTGAAAAGTTGTTCTGAATCTTAATTCGAGATAAAAATTTAAAATACTTCAAGAATATTGTATCGTGAAAACTGACGGTAGCTAGCTTTTGCAAAATGTTTAACAGCGCCATCTGTTATTCTTGTCCTGTCTGATACTTTTGTTCTAATCCCATCCCAAGTCACTAGTATGTTTTTTTTGCACTGAAATCTTACTTTAAAAGTATAACAAGGCCAAGACTATGAAAACAGATATTTGCAAAAGCAGCTCCCATACAAACTCCCGACTGTGACGTACACGAATCAAGGTAAGTTTACAACTGGTGGGCCAGTCATCCGTCACCAGTCAGCACTTACTGATCATTGGCGCCTATGTGTATACGACAACTATCCGCTAACCGACGCTCATCTACAACAATAACAACGCTATTTAGTATTTACAGTACCCAGCCACCGCGTCAACACACAAGCGTAGTAATACTAAAAAACTATTTATATATTATTTACTAAAACAGGTTGTCCTGAAACGAAAATATTTCTAATGCTATGTGTAAACAAGTCTCTCGTATATCTTAGAAGATTACTATTGATTAAATTAACAGAAATAAATCATGTTTTCCTCAGTAGATAAATATTAATTATCTAATTGTTTTCAACAATCAAAAGGTAAAAGGGTCAAGTATTTATAAAGTATATATATAAGTATTTATAAATAATTTACTGTTATTTAGACTTGTGTATGACTTGTATATATCTAATACATGATCATAAACTGAAACATAAATTCATTGAATAAAATACCCATGACTGCATTCAAAGAAGTAATTGTTAACCAATTTTTAAAATATCTCAGATTATTTTAAGTCAATATTAATATTACTACGCTTACAAAGGCTTGCAACAAAAAATCCACACATTTACACCAGCAATTCTATTGTACTGTTCCAGCATTAATCAATAGATATAAAACATAATTCAGAGTTCACAATTACCACTGGTATTTAATCATTTTAGAATAGTTAAAATATTTTTTGAGATTATTGCAAGCCTTCGCTTCACTACTAAGTCTAGGGTTATATGGCTAGTATGGCAGGCGGGCCTCTGTAGGCGGCCGTGGTAGCCGCGTGTACAGCGCTGCATCTAACACCTGCGAATATCACCACGGTTAACCACTTGACCTTACATCCTACACGTTCTTACTAGTTTGGAGTACATTTTTACCAACAATTTTTATACCAGAATTAACAACCTTTATTGATTATAAGAAACAGCTAAGAATGTCTTGTTAATTTAATATTTGCCATGTTTTTCTGTAACAGCTAAATGAATAAATAACTATGAATTTAACACTATTCGAGGTTATTTCAAATAATTCATTACTAGTCCTCTTACCCTATTGCGGACAAAAGCAGAATATGTTTGATAAAGTAAGAATTTCAAGAAGTAAGTTTTTCTATTAAATAAATCTAAATATGAAGCCTCCATTTTATTTTCTGCATTTATTTCGAAAGCGCAAGCCGAATATTTATGCTGTCTTTTTAGAGATAAAATTTTACAATCAACAACAATCGGACGTTTTAGAGGCAGTTGTCAATGCTACTCATAACTGAGCAGTTTACATGACTTTTTTAATATTTGACTTAATACCATGTGACAACAATACTAACCAAAACTATGAAACCCTACATTTTCATATCTTTAACATATCGACATCCACTAATCGAATTACAATATAAAAAATCTAAAACAGAACATAATTGAACAACCCATTATTCCCTAACTCTTGCTACTTTTTACAATCCGTCAATTCATATTAAACATTAACAGATAAACGAATATGTATCGAAATTAAGCATACAATAATAGTTTATATATTAGAGTTTAAGAATAACAATAGTTAACAATAAATAACATATCTTACGTCAAGATTAACGAGTGCATTGTGTTGCGATATTATAACTAATTGTATTGTGTGTACACCACAAATCACATTGTTTGACACATTTTTAAGCAAGTGAAGAGATGACGGGATCTTTCAGATATTATGTAAGTAATATGACAGGCATCAAAATTTGGTATCACTCCAAAATTTTAAAAGGATTTCAATGTGTATTTTTATAAGTACAATAAAATATTTATTTGATTGCCCATGCCCCTTTTGTAACAAATTAAGGAGGAAAATATACAAAGAACTAAAATTGTTGCTACAGTTCTTTAACTTGATTTTTTATTAACTTGACCCCAATAGACCTACGTAATGTGTTATCATAAACAGTCAATAATTAAGAAGATAATATTTTGATTTATTCATACTATTTAATAAAACCTTACATACTACCTGAAATCTCTCGATGACAAACAAATATGTTAACACATAAATATAATATTTGTGCGTTAATAAATATTGTGTGAATGACACATGTACTGGTACTCTAAAACATTGTTACATATATAAATAAAGTTATATTAGCGTTCACAAATAAGCACACAGTTAAGTCTCGTTCTAGTAAACTAACTCACCATACTGTGACCGACACCGCACAACATATAAATACATACATACATAAATATTTATATATTTGTAGTCATTTTTGGGTATTTTTGGCAATAATTACATTTATAACGGTCTTATACAAGGGCGAATTTGAAGACAAGTTCCAAAAATGACCCTTAAAAGTATCATTTCTGGGTTGTGGACTCAACGCTGGCCTACATGGTAGACCACAGTAATAATTGTTACAAATACACCGTTGCGGTACATAGCTTAATAATGAGTCTACCACCAAGCGTACATAACAATGATTGTAAAAACACAAATGAAAATGGGGGACAATTTCTTTCTCTTTTTTTTTTAATTTTTAACCAAACTAGTTATCTGCTCTATTCAATTCCCATTAAATCATTTGAAATTTATTGAACGCCAACTTTGCATAAAATCAATAGTAAATTATTTTTTATGAACCACTGGAGGAGGTTGGGCAAACATGACCATAACCAAAAAGTGTTCACAACATATTTATTGATATTGGATGTTTTCATGGGGAAGTTTGGCTTGTTTGGACATAGTCTATTTGTAATGTAGTTTCTGGGGGAGGTTGGACATTTATGGACATAATTTATCATCCTGAATGTCTAATTGAGCGAGGCCTGTCGCTTGGCGTGTCGTGGCGGGCGGCGCGCGTGCGTACCGTTTCTGTCGGCGGGCTTGGCGGCCGGCGCGGAGGAGGGCGGGGGGATGCGGAACAGCTGGATCTTGAGGTGATCGCAGATCTCCAGGCATATCTGACCGCAGTACCGCACCAGGTCCACGCAAACCCATATCTGTGAAGTGAATGTTTAGTTTTAGAAATAAATTATCACTATTATCGTGACCATCCCAAAAAACCTTATTTTATTTTTTAATTGGTTGAATACAGCATCTACAGACTGTGACCAACAAAATACTTCATTGGGAATTCCATTTGCGTTCAATTTGAATTATTTCATACGAGTTATTCGAGATATACTTGCACCCTATCACATTTCAGGGTGGAAATAAACTTTGGTAGATGCAAGTCATTTATATACTTATTCATAGACAATTTTAAAACGTATTTTAGCTATCAAATATTTTGTCTTGTCACTCAAACTGAATTCAAAAGTTCGAATAGGACAAATCTTATACTATTGAAATAAAATTATTATTTACATATAAATAATAGCTTTATTTCAAGTTATAACATTAGCGTAAACCTTTTACTTTTGATCTTGATTGTAATATAAATTAGAGTATAACAGCACTCACAGTGCACAACCAAAGCACCCAATACTCAGGCAGTGCGTTGTTGAAGTACTGGTTGAGGAACAGCATCGCCGGGCCCAGCAGCGACCAGTCGTAGTACTCCATCTCGCTCTTGGTCATGTGAGCCACCTGGAAATCAATGGTACAATTATTTTAACATACATACATAAACTCACGCCTTTTTACCAGATGGGGCAGGCAGGGTTGCCAGGACACCCACATTTCGCCTTGTATGTTCCGTCCCACATGTGATAGGTGGCGGGCCTATCGCCATATCGGGCACAAATTCCTGACTCTGGGCTGATAATGAATAGAAAAATCCAATATCACTTTGCCCAACCCGAGATTCGAACCCCAGACCTCAGCTTTGTAACCGTACCGTAGTACAACTACGCCACCAAGGCAGACAATTATTTTAATTAACAAATAATAATAATAAATAACACCCAACAGTCACGTACATAGTCCTGACCCTATACTAAGATCGAATCTTGTACTGTGGATAAGATATTCCGAGAGACTTTTCAGACTCACAAACACCCAGACCCGAAACAACTGCTACTAGTTCAAACAAATATTTGTCACGTTGCATGGATCGAATCCGCGGCATCTTATTGCACATGTGGCGTCTAACCAAATGTGCCACGGAGGCTGTCAAAATATTATTTCCCTTGAAGATTTATTAAATAATATTTATTTGATTATAAAGAAATGTCAACTGAGTAACCAGTATTTTGTATACCATTACAAAAATGATAAATAAATTAGTACGTTGTTCAGGATTACAAGGCCTGACATTTATCAGAGTTGAGACATTTACATTATTGCTCTGAAGAATTGTTTAATTTAATCCCCTCCTCTCTATTCCTAAACAGAACCACGCCGGCTTTCGAAGCCATAGCTTGATAGTCCAAACCATCTCAGCAAGAACCAAAAGATTCGCAAATTCTTTTATATGCCGCACCGTCAAGCTGTGGAATTGTTTGCCGGAATTGTTCCCTCCTTCTTATGATCTCGGGTCCTTCCGCCGTAGTGTGAAGAGTCATTTTAGTAGGCCGGCATAATTGTATCGAATGTCTAGGGATTGTCTTCTGATGCCATTCGATACTCTGCTTGGACGATATTTGCGCTTACCATCAGGCACACTGTCATTATGCCGGGCCAGTGTAAAAAAAAGGCATAAATATAATCAAAGAAGCACTCACCACTAGTCTGTTAGTGACTTTGGCAGCGACCATTCCGAACGCCATGATGTACAGTGACGGGTGGTTTTCGTACACGTGCGACTCGCTCTTCTGGAATATGATGAACGCCGGCACCACCACCAGCGAGAACGGGATCACCGGGGACAGGATGCTGGTGCCCTGGGGATAAGACACGGGATGTACCGGGTCCTTGGAAGCTCCCGGTATATGGCATGCAAGGGGACTTTCAACATTTTAATGGCTTTTTGTTAGGAAATCAACTTCAAATTCACACAACAAAAGTATTGCAATCAATCATTTAATTTTATATTATTGTTTTCAAAAAGATTCAGTTAATTAATTAAATAAACTATAGCAAATCATAAGTATCTTTAAATGTCGTTACTAATATAGTAAACTATAGTCAATCAGTAATATTTTAAAAATTTGTTACTATTAAATTAAAAAAAGAAACAAAGTTACAAGAGAGTTCAAAATTGAGATAAAAAAACATGCAGACTACATACATAAGCTAACAAAACAATACATTCAAGTTGCATGCTATAAGTAGAAGAATCATGCAGACAAACTGAAATGCACGACGCACATGCTCGATGCAACATAACATGATTGATGTATGCCATTCATGTTAGAGACGTAACGAATATAATTATCTTTAGCAAAGTTATTGCAGACATACAGTACTGATTTATTTGGATACAAGATGTTATAAACTTTAGAGTATTTATAATATAGAGGGAGCGCTGTCATACCTTCGCATCTTGGAAAACGTAGATATTTTCTTGTTCATAATGTTGGTAGTGTTCCTATATTAGTGAACATTTAATTTAGCAATAAATTGCTATAAATTACTTTGGTAACCGAAATTATAATGAGCTATTATCCTTTAAAAACAAGTTTGAGTGGAATTAAATAGCGCTAAATCATTTAATTTTACTTTTTTTTCAAGTAATTGATGTATTTTGGACAACCTGTCAAATAACAGCCAATAGGAGGGCAAAAAAAGTGGCCCAGCACCACCATTTTATCTACGTTTTTGAAGTACTAGATCTCTCTCTATATTATAGATATTCAAAGGTTATAAAATAAGACAGATTCGTTGCATCGCTAAATAAATGAAGGTATGAACACAGCACAACACTACAGGACAAACGTGGTACGGGCAACGGGCCCCTAGCCTGCCCCTGGAGGCATTACGAGGCGTGAGCTGCGACTCGCTCAAATTAGTACTATACATGTGTGCAGCTTACATGTTATGTGTTAACGGCACAATTATAAAGTGGAATGTCTTACTGCGACGGTGGAGCCGTTTTTGCCCACTCCACCCTTCATTATAACGTTAATGTATCCGGCCACTAGGTACAGGGTGAGCAACACGACCGCGTAGTTTGAAATCAGATTGATACTGATGTTTATCGTCGGCAACTGTAGTGTTAGGTCGTGAATGATGATGGCGTGATGGACGGTGATCATCATGCGGTTAAGGTCCGCGGCGGCACGGCGGCGCGCACGACGAGCCGGCAGTAACAGAAAAAAAAAGAAACACGTACATGCAATTAATAACCTTCCACATATTATAAACATATGAGGCTCGCGTGTGCTGTCTTCACTCATTGAGTTATACATAAACACTCGGACAATACGTATGGCAACATGATTGAACACTGTTAGAATGAGCTCGTGCTATAAACGCGAAATAGTCGCAAGTTTACAATATCACTAAAATATACTTCATAATATTTCGCATAAAACGAGCCTTTAAAAGTCATGTGTTTTTTAAATTTATTTGCACCCAATATTCGAAAACTGTTTGTGTACCACACTCATACTCGAGTCTTTGTGTGAGTTTTAGTAACAATTCAAGAATGATACTCAATTCAGAGATTGTTATAAAGCCATTCAAATTACCCAAAGTATGAAAACATTTGCAATTTGGTAACAATTCCCAAATAATAATTGGTAAATAATCGTGTCGGGTTATGTATATAATGTGTAACATGCAAACTGAAGGTTACATGAACGGGACGAATCAGTCACACACCCTAACACTTATAATATCATGACTAGCAAATGATTTTGAAAACATTGCACGTAGATTTATTAAAGCCAAAACTCTAAAACAGATTCCTATTAATTTGGATGAAATTGCAACTATATTTATTGCTCGTATTGAAATTTCCCCAATTCTTCATGACTGAATCGTCATTGACCCTGAGCGCCCCCTGTTAACATATGATTGCACGTGTAAACACATTGATCGTGTGATCCGCTTACAGCGACAGTGGATCCGTTTTTGCCACAACCCCTGACTTGAAACGTGGTGGCGAAGTTGATGACAAAACATATCTGTGCGGTGTTGCACATCGCACTCACTTGTAGGCTCAACGGTACGCCGACCATCGGGATCTGTGTTGCACCCACACATTGCCATTACATCACATCACACATATTTACCACAAATTAATAGTGTATCAAAATTTACATTTATTAATATTGAATTTACATCCTCAATTATTAATTCTTAGATATTCATAAATATGAAACTTTTGATATAAAATAACCTATAAAAGTAATTAAAGTGAGTAACATGATTGTTCAGTTAATTGTGTTTTGTAATCATTTTGTCTTTCAATATTACTTTGCCACTGTAGAACTGAAACATCTAATCACAGATAACAGAGTGTAAAAAAATAAGTCATAAAGTGAATCAGCACTACAAATACTCATATGTGCCGACTGCAGAGCGACAGTACGATTTACTATTAACTAATTTAGTACATGATAAACTGAATACAACTCCTCAATATATTTCAAATATATACTTACTCAAAATAACTCACTACACTTTATAAAATTCTACGATATTCTAGTACAGCAGCTGGTCGTCAAATATTTACTTTCGTCTCCTTCCTTGCAAACTTCATTAGACTTTCGTAACAATGAGTGAAGACCCACAGACAATAGAATTAAATAAAGACGCACCAGCCACATCAACAGTAAATCTAAATAGACTGATACCAAAGCCTATACAGTGACAACCATCAAATAATACCTATAGATCATGCTCCTGTACGGAAAGTAAACGAAACATAACAGTGAGCATAACCTAACATCGACATAGAAACTGTGTACTAAGGACATGCCATTAAAAAAACCCACATGATAAGCGATGAAATCAACGAGTTAACATTATTTGAAGCTATTATACAACTCCTGCGTGGTCCCCACACACCTCAAGGGAATTCCAATGACATTAATGCGTGTGTGCGGACCGTGATAGTACAAATGCCAATCGAGATTAAACTATGTTACAGAATCGACATTACATTGCGAATACCCAACTCTCATAAGCCGGGCACCGGCTGCTGCTGTGGGAGATAACAATTTAGCTCACTTATCGCGACGAATATTTAATTTAATAATTACATTTTTATGTTATCGCACCAAACCAAACATTTTTGATATCATGACTGTTGTTCACAAAGAGGATTACCAAATCAAGTCACCAATTCCGAGTAAAAATCGTAAAGTGCGTAAAATTCATATCTACTCAGTTATAATCCAATTTCTTCCATAAAATGATTAATATTTATTTATAAAGCGATTCTAGTAATGACTTATCACTACCACTTAACGTATGTAATGTATTTAATATCGGTTATCTATAAGTGCAATTTATTGATAACTTTAATTTTCTAGCAATATCTCCCAGAGCGGCAGCCTGGGTACCAGGCGGTCATAAACGATCAGTATGTCTCACAGCGACGGTGGAGCCGTTCTTGCCGACGCCGCCGCTGATGATGGCGGCGGCCAGCGAGGCTACGGTCAGGAAAGCGCCCGCGATTGCGACCAACGCGAGCGAGTACCGAACTTCGAGTCCACCACCCACCTACATGGTTCGTTCACAAATCTTACAAACGGACATCACACTCACAAAGCTGAGTATTCACGCTTTGCTGCCTGGTTGTATCGACCAGTTTGGGGGGACGGTACACTTGAACGATTGAAGCTCATGTGGGTATTTTTAAATTATTCGTGGAGTTTAATGTTGTTTGACGTAAGACGATGTGTTGTCACAATTACAGTTTGTGCGACACATGAATACATTTGTATGTTTTGTTCAGTGATGACATATAACTAAATTATTTGAAGTCAAATTAACTCTCAATTTTGATTTACAGGACAACAGCTAAAATATAAATCAAAACATGAATCAGATTTACATTTAGATATACGAGTAGTAATAGGGAGTCAGATGCAATTCCACGTAAGATGATCACAAAGGACATTCTCCTCGGATAATCAGTTTCAACTGTGACTCACACGTTTGAATCATTAGTTAATGCATTGAGCGCTTGTTTAAAGAGCTAAATTGACTTATACCGATGTCACAGTGTCATCGAGACTCAAAGATTTTATAATCATCAATTATTTTCTTAGTCATAATGATGACACTGTGACATCGAAAGTGAATTTTTAAAGTGCGAACACATAGGAAAGTGCGCATTACCTGAGTGGCCCAGAAGCTAGGGCCGAGTATGGCGGACACGAGGTGTATGCCTATAATGGAGTACTGCGCCTCTGTCACGTCTATCCGACCCATTTTGAGAGTGCCCGTGACGTAGGCCTGCCAATGAGCGCAGTAGAATAATGTCATTGCGCAGAAACACTGGAAGGAAAAGAAAATAATATGGTTAATGCAATTGAAGTATATGTGCAGCCTGGTATGCTACTCGAATGTGTATAAAATTATAGTAAACTGATTGGATAGTTAACCTAATGATAGCAGGAGACTGAGAAATTCAGGCAAAGCAGGTGAAAGTTCATATCAACCTGATAAAATTTAATTCAATTGTTTTTGTCTCCTACTAAGACTACACTTAACCCACATTCAATAAACTAAATAGTTTATCTTAAATTAGAGGATGACACATCTTGCCCAAATTGTGGGAAACCCAATCAATTAAAAATACCATAAAACAGAATAAAATATAGAAATAGAATATAGAAATATAATTTTATAAATAAAATCACGAACTTCTTCTATCACTTTGGATCATAAACTAAAGTCTTTGTTATTCTAATAGAAAGTTAAAGTTTCTGAAAACTAAAGTAAATTAAAGTAAAAGTGAAATGTAACTAAAAAAGTAAACTTCTAAAAGTCGCCAACATAGTATTTCTTACTTATTGGATATAGAACGCTGAAGATTATGAACTGCAGTTGGATGGTTAATTGTCTAGAACGCGGTTAAATCATGCTACTAGGTCACGGACATGCCACAAGTGGCTGCGATCGAACATCTTACGTACGGCTTGGCCTATTTTAATATTTTTATAGAGCAAGGAAACAAAAGACGAGATGCATACTTCAGTTGATATTTTAAGAGGTTTCAAAAAAAATTCAGAAAATTGTAAAAATCGAACGCATAAGGTAACAATATTATCTTAAAATTAATCTGCAAAATAACGAGAAAACAACTTGTTTTAATAGCACATATTTGAAATAAACATAGTTATAGCAAAAAAAGATTAATCTAAGTTAAGCTTAGAACATTTCAGTAATGAGTAATGACAGTCAGATAGTCGGTTTTAAACAATGTAATGAAATCAGGGACGGAGAATATTGCATTAACAAATATGAAAGTAATATAGCAATGTGCCCGGCAGCTGTCACGTCTGAAATCAAAATAGTCCAAGGCAACGCAAAATTTGAATAGATTGCATTTAAGAGCGTTTATACCCTGCACGCGCTTTTTGGCTTAAAAACAGGACTTTTCAAATGAGTTAATAGCCACCAATAAACAATTTAAAGGAAAAATAATCATAACTAATTTTAGAAAAGGTTGTCATCTAGGGATTTTGGTGGAAAACATTATAGATTGATGGATAATTTGTGAGTACTATACGGATTACTGAACACAAGTTTCGTTATTTAGGCTTTAAATGGCAATTTAGAAGCTTAAGATATCCTTAACCACTAAATATAAGATGAAAATAAAAATATTATCAGACTAATAAGACCCTTATGGAGGGATTTTGCTGAGAAAATAATCTTTTTGTGTTTAGTTCCTGAAAAATAAAAATTTAAACAATGCGAAATTATTCAGAAACTCTCGTCAAGAACATATTTTTTTTCACCAACTTATCGTACATAATTTTTTATATCAATTGCATATTATAATAGAAGAACATCTTATCAATAAATTACCATTTTTATATTTCAACAAAATTAGTTTTCATGTTTTCTACAAATATTTTAAAAACCACTATAAAACACGCTGTCCGACGTGGATCAAATCAGACCGCCGCAAGGCCTTCTAGAGGGAGGACGTATCGCTCGTCGCTCCGGCCTGGCTGCAGTCGATTATGCCGCGTGTAGTAAAAATAGCCACGCGCGGAATGCGATTACCACATCTTAGTACTTTGGTAGTAAAATATTTAATTATTTTTATTACCTACAATGATTTTGTAGTGAGTATAAATTATGTTTCAGGTAATATAATGGGACGTAATTCCGAGGCTAAATTATGTTATGTATTGTAATATAAAATTAAATATATTTCGTAATTGTAAGGGATTGTAAGGCCCCTAACACTATTTATGTGTTCGAACACGAAATGATTAATAAAACGTCCGTAGTGTCTACTGATTGAACACTGATTTGAATGCAACTTAACAATGTAATAATAACGAAAATATGATTAGTATCCAAAATTTGTATTATTCTTTGCTTGCACAGTAATATTTGTCTACGTATAATGCAAAGAAAATATTTTTATGATATTATATTACAGTTACATTTCAATTGAATATTTGAAGCGCACGGATCAAAGTTGTTTGAGCCGATTGTATAGCGAGCCGACGCGGCAGCTCTACGCACACAGCTTTGGTCGCTTATGTGTGCGTGAAATTAACGAAGAAATACCTATAGTTGACTTTGCGCGCAAGGTGTATACGCTCTTAATATCGTTCAATTTTGATCACAATATTTTCATAAAATGAAAAGATTTCATTTCTTTATTTTTTGCTGATACAGATAGCCTAATAGCGACAATACCCCCATTCTCAAGATACAATTGTTAACTTTATACATGTTTTGCATTAAATGGTGTACAATAAAGTCTATCAATCTAGATTTCTGTGTTAACGCTGATCTTGGCACAAGCAAGGCTTTCAAGATGAGGTTTGAAACTTAAAAAAGTTACAGTTCTTGTCAAATCATGTTAGAAATTCTGAGTGACTCGGATATTGAGACACCAAGTAGCAACTACTCTAAAGCAGTAAAGCAATGTTCTTTCTTAGGTAATACACTTTCGAAATAAAGTGAAAGGAATAAAGCAATCAAACTAAACTACAATGGTCCGATGTTATCTTTATCAGATTTTGCTATTGCTCCAACCAAAATGAAATGAAGACGTAAAAATATTATTAAAATATAGCTAATTTAGAGCTAGCATGGAGGACAGCATAAAAAATGACATTAAGTATTCTCTTTACATATTTTTATTTATGGAAACTTTCGCGTTTATAAAGTTATTCAAAAATGGAAATCAAAAATAGCCTTAATAAATCATTTCTTGTACGTAAAGAATCTTAAGTGAACAGCTATCTGGCTTCGAACCATATTACGTAAAGGGATTATATTAATTACACCAACATTTATGGCTTTGTAAATGTTGGCCTCGCGCCATCACATCATCACTTCTAGACTTCGCAAGGCAACGTACTAACAAGAATAGTGCAAAAAAATGTATTTTTCTCAGAAAAGCTTAGTTGCTTAACAAATATTGGCATCATTCACTCTTGAAGGCTTTCTTCATGAGATGATGGACGCTATCAAATATAACTAAATTTGGTGTACAGGAAATCAAACAGAATCTACAATTAATCTACAATAAATAAATTAGTAAATAAAAACTATTTATATTTGATACGCCTTCACTTTTGAATAGATTAATTTCAATAGCACTGCTAAATGAAACTTATTATAATACGCAAACCAAATTGCGTCCTAGAAAAATCCGGAAACGCAGTTCTAAAATTAATATTCAATAAATATTTTTAAAGCACAGCCCTAGTATATAATTTTTCGAACACTAGGCGTAGTGCGAAGAGGCGACCTATTTAGAGAATGTGCGAATTGGCTCGATCGAATTAGGTAAAATGTTGAAGTTTGAACGGTAGCGGTAGTGATTCAGGCAATTTGGCGGCGCTCCAGCTGCTCTGTATCCTGGCATATACGACGTTCTGGCAGCGGGCCGACACAATATTATAACCGTGTACGTTTTCAAATACTCTTGAGCTTTGCGAGTAAACGTTGCGGAATTCTCATTATCATAGCGACCTTCAGCGGGAACGCAATATGGGCAGATAAGAATTTTCGACTCTTCAAATTATATCCACTCAAGAAATTGTTGAAGACTTTTTCACGAATATTCCGAGCTCTAAATATTACCAAGTATGATATTATGTTCCTGATTATAAAATCTTAAGTAAATTCCCACGATACAGAACAATTGTAACCACAATAAAATGTGTAAAAAAAATACGATATTGCGTAGTTCCTATTTCGGAAGTGATTGGACATCAAAACAAATCAATAATAGCCAGTGCAACGTGACAAATCATCAGGCCCGTATGGCGGAGTTCATAAACCTTTCCTTATTTTTGCAACAATACGCTTATCATCGTATGCGGGATGTTGTTCTAGTAATTACAAATTACACTTTACAATGTTACATATTATATTTTGAATCATTGTGGTCTTCAGATAGAGATTGTGACGGGAATGTAGGTGCGCTCCTACATTCTTCATTTCGGAATGGATCTTTTCTATCGAACACCATTCCTTTTTCTGTGTATGGTCTATGGCTAGCTTGGAAATTTGAAACACTACTCATGCAATAATAGCTAAATTAAGTAAAATGTACAAAATTTCTACCTAGTCAACTTACGAAATGATTGCAACTGTCGAAATATTATGGTGTAATTACTCGTTGGTAGATTCTCCCCCCTTTAGCTACTGTAAACATTAATTAATTTTGTATATGTACTTTGATGTACTTATATCGATTTACGACTAAATCTCTAAACACCATTTTGAAACATGGTAAAATTGATTAGTACTTATATCGACAGAGATATCAGTTAAGATATACGCGCACCAAAAGAAACGCCCATATTTTAATCTACTTAGTCTGGCCATAAATACTGTTACACTTAATTATAAAAAAATATTACATTTGAATTTCGAATCTGTCATTTTTATACGATTGTTCATTGTGTTTTCTCATTTTGGCGCCAATACATTGTAAAATATTTTGCGATATTAAAATGGTGTGGGGTGATAAAGAGAACCGAATCGCTGTGATAGCATTACACAAAGTAGGTATGGAGCCAAATGCAATTTTTAAAACTCTCCATACACTTGGTATTAGTAAAATGTTTGTGTACCGGGCTATTAATAGGTACAATGAGACCTCCTCTGTTTGTGACAGAAAAAGATCTGGCCGTCCACGTAGTGTTCGTACGAAAAAGGTGGTCAAAGCAGTAAGGGAAAGAATTCGAAGAAATCCTGTCCGAAAGCAAAAGATTTTATCTCGGGAAATGAAGATAGCACCTAGAACCATGTCGCGTATTTTAAAAGATGACTTAGGACTTGCAGCCTATAAGAGACGCACTGGCCATTTCTTAACTGATAATTTAAAGAAGAATAGGGTGGTAAAATCGAAACAACTACTGAAGCGGTACGCAAAGGGAGGTCACAGAAAATTTTTGTTTACGGATGAGAAAATTTTTACAATTGAGCAACATTTTAACAAACAAAATGACCGTATTTATGCTCAAAGCTCTAAGGAAGCTTCCCAATTAGTCGACAGAGTGCAACGTGGACATTATCCGACTTCAGTGATGGTTTGGTGGGGTGTTAGCTATGAAGGAGTGACTGAGCCATATTTTTGTGAAAAAGGTATCAAAACATCGGCACAAGTGTATCAAGATACCATTCTTGAGAAGGTAGTTAAGCCCCTTAACATCACCATGTTCAATAACCAAGTATGGTCCTTCCAGCAAGACTCGGCGCCGGGTCATAAAGCTCGGTCCACGCAGTCTTGGTTGGAATCGAACGTTTCGGACTTCATCAGAGCTGAAGACTGGCCGTCGTCTAGTCCCGATCTTAATCCGCTGGATTATGATTTGTGGTCAGTTTTAGAGAGTACAGCTTGCTCTAAACGCCATGATAATTTGGAGTCCCTAAAACAATCTATACGATTGGCAGTGAAGAATTTTCCCATGGAAAGAGTGCGTGCTTCTATTGATAACTGGCCTCATCGTTTAAAGGACTGTATTGCAGCCAATGGAGACCACTTCGAATAAGCTTTTTATATTTTTAATTGTTTTATATTTATGTATTAAACTGACACACTGTAAAAGTAATAAATGTTATTTGCAGTTAACAATTTTCTTTTTTCTTTATTACAATATTTATGGCAAGACTAGTTATATTACTATCACACCAAGGGCATATTTGCCATAACAGCGTAACCTTCCGCATATCGCCACAGTCGGTTAAACATCAGGTGATAATTTAATCAGAACCACGGTGAGGTGATAATAAATTTGCCAAAAACTTGCAATAAAACTATATCGGAAATGTGATAACAAGTAAGGTCAATAACGTGATCGCGTAATGTTTATGATTTTTAATTCCTTATAGAAACGTGTTCAACGATATGTTACTATATGGTGTGTAAGACAGAGTTAATAGCTTAGATTTTTCTTCGCATAGATAATCGCTGTTTTCCGCTACTATTAACCCATCCCCAGAGTATTTATTTAAAAGTATAACTTTTATATAATTTAAGATATATAACGTGGTCCAAACACGAGCTTTAGTTACAAATAAATAGTGAGATAATATTTGAATACTTTGTCAAATCCAAAAAATATTAATTTTGATGAATCAACAGAAGTGACTTGAAAAAAGTTATGCAACGTGAAACTGAAAGTCGACTGAAACCATTTGAATGTTACACTAAAACTGCAATTCAAGTGAAAGTAGAGCCAAATCAGATTACTTTTTACTCAGTTGCGCCACCACAATATTTCATGAACTGTTACAGATTTATTGTAATAATACTATAAAATTCATAGTATAAATCACTACGAGTCGTCATTAAAAAGCATTAAAATAAAGTACCCATTAAAATGTTAATGTGATCAGTGATATCGCTTTCCTGCGTGATAAAACTGCTTTTAAAATGTTTTAAACAACAGTTGTATATTGTCTTATCTATCACAAGTACTTCCTGTTACACAAAATTATTTTTCAAGCGATTTCAATTTTACATTGCCTAATATTAGATCACGTTATCCTATATCACATAACACGTAGTTTATGTACTTGTAGTAAAAGTAACTAGAAATTGCGATGTTGGACTGAATGATATAACAGGGAGCTCATAGCACCTTCTTTCTGGTGGTACAGCAGAGACACATCAATTAAAACCATATATGAAGTATTCATGGCATTTCGTACAGAAAAAATCATTCCATAATATTTAACTGTGTTACTATTTCTCTTCTCATTTGTTTTCTTGAAAACAAAAATCTGATATGGATGCCACAATATTTATTAATTTTAAGTAATTATATTGTTTTTCTATGCCACCTTGTCAACACCACGGTTTCATTCATAAATTTTCTTCGAGTTCCGACTATGGAGTTACATCAGACAAGTTTACGTCATGCATTGCGGTTGGCTAAAAAGTGTTCGCTTGATGTTTTTAAGGAATACATGATATTCAATAGTCATACGAATAGTATTAAAACGAATATTTAAGATGCGAGTATGGAAACACCAGGTAAAAAAATAGTCCATGTCTTTGTCTGAATGAATATGTTTTTATTTCATCCATAATAGTAGTTTTCCTATTTGCTTGATAACAATAGTTTGTCATTTATTAATTTATTTCACTTAATAGCACAAATATTGTATGAAATGTTTTTCGATGACGAAGAAAACAAACATATTGCGTGATACGATTTATCGCAGTGTGATAAAAAATAACAATGACTTAAAATTGAAAAGAGATAGCATTAGATTAGAAGAAAATCTCCAGTATACAAACGACCTTTTTGCGGTATGAGCGTAATCACTAGTCAAATACAAGTATTTTTTAGTGTACATAGTCCAGATGAAAAACAGCAACAAAAAGTACACCGTAGTCAACACGACATAAAATATTAGTAACTTCGAAATTAATTTACATATTCTAAAATAAGAAATATTAAAGCATAACTTTGAATCTATTTATGGTTCAGAGACCACGTTAATTAGAAAACAAAATTTGATGGTCGCAAACTTTAAGTATACTAAAAAGAAAAGCTTGCAAAAATCTAGCATTGAATTTGCCATCCACACCTAATCGATGCGAGTCAAAAAACAAAATTCAACAAAAAAGTAATTTCAAATATATCTTTTACTTTCTAAATTACTTCGCAGAGTAATAGAAGTATGTACTTAAGAAAATCGTATGCATGATTGCGTCACAGTGTATATAAAAGTTATTAGTAATAAATGTGATTTTGCGACACGCGTTATATAAATAGAAACAGTTGTAAAACCTTGCCGTACCACAACGCACCGATATTGCAGTGTTGTCAGGTGTGCCAGTAGTTAACATAATTGCACGGCCGGCCGGCAAACTTCTATATTGAAACTGACATGTACTGCTGCAAATTTATTGGGGAGGAAAATATTGTAAAGTGGCCACTTTATAATATAAATGTATACTGCTATATAATAATAAGAGAAGTTAAAGATTATGTTCATTGCTTAGTAGGGTATAATTGGAAAAGATTATCTCGCGATATATTTACAAATTGATGATGATGATGATGATAAAACTCATAGACTTGACTCCGCGCTGTGTCATTTATTATCGATATATAAAACTACGAAAGATTTTATGATTCTATCATACAGACTCATTGTTTATGTTAGGTAGAAGTACAGACATGAATTTGAAAGGCGGCCAATGGCTTTGACCTAGGTGTTTTTTGAAGGGCGGCAGGTCACCAGATTTTCGATAAGTGTGGTCATGCCCCTTTCCGATATCGATTTTGCTTCATATTAATGTAGCATTAGCAGCATCTATAGTTAAATACCTCGGCCACTTAACTAACCCATTGCAAAATTAATTATCCGTACAAAATAATTGCAATTATAAAATGCTATTAAGTATTAGTCAACGGAATCAATTGACCACGCTCCTTGCGCAGATTAACGTTTGGTAAACATGTCTTCAGAGAATTGGCACAATGTAGATTTCCTGTAAAGGTAAAACTGGCGCATTCCACAACACGGCACTTGGTAATGTTTACTTCATGGAGTATTGTATAAATAAATGCACCCCACAGTTACAAAAATAGCTTCGACATAGGCTCGTACTGGTAGTAGGTCTCTCAAATATTAGGCCGACTGTGTAGGTACCACCGTAATGTCTCTCCCGCCAAAGAGCAGTGTAAAGGCACTGTTGCGTTTCGTTTTGAAGGTTTTTGTATTCAGAATAACTACTAGGCTTCTTGAGACTTACGTATTATGTCTCAATTATTACTTTTGATCACATAAATATAAATAATGAAGGTAATGATGGTCCTGCTACAATGCTTAGCACCATTTTCTTAAAACAATTTCCTCAAGTATAAAATTGCCATCTGTTTCGAGGTAATCTTTTGTTTCGAACATCAAGTTTGTTCAACATATACTCTTTGGTCCTAATTTACATTTTTACAGGTCACAAAAATCGTCCGATGTAATATTAATATTCATGGATGTAGCCTAAGCAATATATATAACATTAATATTAAATAACTAAATTCGTTTATAAATTATTCATGCACATGTTTAATTTGTAAATGTTTCATTAATTTTGCGTCAGCGAGAAGTCGATTTTGTGTAATGAAAATTTCTAATTGTATAAGTTTTTGTTTATACAGTTGGAAATTGAAAAGTTGGCTATTAAATATAAATATTTAGTCAGAGTTATTCCGGTTTTTAATTTTATCACTTAATTAAAATTTTAATATATGCATATAAAGTGCAGGCTGTTTATGTAAAATGTAACACTACAATGGATATGAAATAATTCAAATGTGACAGAAATATTCATTTCAAGTCCCATTTATTTTGCTAAACTTAATTTATTTTATTTAAGAAGAAGTTTATGTCCAGCATTATCTCTTATGGACTGAGGATAATGATGATGAATTAATTTTGTGGACTCATAAACATCCATCTAGTGTTTACTAGAATCATTTATGCATTTTTTTTAATTACAATGAATGGTAAGCAATACGACCGCTCATGAACGGTAGCAAAAACAACAAAATGCCTTATTAATTCAGATTTCCACACATTTTATGCACTATTGATATTAGTGATAATAAAATTTCCAAAGACACATATTTTCAAAAAGTCATAGGTGAATTCTTCGGGATTAAACTTACAATCTATAACTAAGAAACTAACCTGAAAGAACATCCACGTTGGATACTCTCCGAGCTTGACAGCGATACACGCACCAAGTGCAATGAACACTGTGGATATGCTATCACATCCGTGGTCAAAGAGCTCTCCGAGTGGAGACTGGCTGCCCGTCCGCCGCGCCTGCTTGCCGTCGATGGCGTCCAGGCTCTGATATATAAATACTCCTAGGGCGCATAGCGCGCATGCCCATCTTGGCGGATCCTGCCGCGCGTCTGGGCTGTACCTGGAATACATATGTTTTGTATAGTTGAGTATTTTTTTTATTTATATACATATGAAATAGTATGTATCTTGTGAAGGTATAGTTGCATCCTAAGAAAACCACAGGTGTACATTGGCATTGTGTGCCTGAGCCTCAATATTCCTGGACTGAGGGGTAGAAGAGAGACTGGCTAGATGTCCCTAACAAAGATATGATGAGCAGTGGTCTTATTATTGAGGATGCCAAAGATTGGGCAATGAGAGTGGGTTATCAAATTTGACTGTCTTTATGAGCTTTTGCCACTTGTTAGTGACACCAAGCTGGGCAGATACTAATGTCTTATCATCTGGTTTTATTATTATTTTCCATGCAAATTACACATTACAACTCAATTAAATAACCACCTGTTTACATATAAAATTAAGGATAAACCTGTGCCCTGCATATATAAACAATTATGTATTTAAGATAACAGTAAAAAATCAATTAATTTAATCATAATAGCTAAAACACCAAATGTAAAAGACTGCATTTAAATCATACTTTTAATTAAATAATTAATATAGTAAAATGTGTCACAGAGATAAAATTCTTGGAGTGATACTAGTATTGCTTGCTTTTGTCTTGCAAGTGCCTTTCTTTCATATTTTATTCAATGAGTTTTGCCAGAGACCCAGTGTCAATATATTTCTGCTGTTATTCATTTCTTTTCTCCTCTTATTGTAAGAGGCTAGCAATGCACTGTTTATTAGATGGTCATGGGCTGAAATCACTTATCATCCATCAGGTGATTTTTTTTCATGCATGCATATATCTTTGTAAATATTTCAATAATATTTAATTTCTATTTTATAACTTCCAAACCTAGTAACCATGTAAAACATTTGGAAAATAACATTAAATTTTAAATAAAAAACTTAGCATTTATCACTGAAATTAAACTAGATTAAATTTTATTTGCTAGCCATATGGAGGTCAACAAATTATTTTATACAGCATATGCCTCAGTCCAGTAAACAGTTCAAGGTATTGTCCCAAAACAATCAAGTGAAACAAAACATTCAATATAATCTCACAATTATGAGGCACATCAATGCCACATTTGATTGAATATCACTTCCTTTAGTTGAGACAATGAGCAATTGTTCACTTATTCCTCTGAGTAATTGAACAAGAAATTCACTGAAGAACCTTTGGGTGGCTCCATCCCATGTGTGTGTAGAAATGATAGTGAAATTAAGCCTTAGAACAAAACATGATCCTGTAAACTAGTGAACAATTTCATTGAATTGGTAAAAAATAGACAACAGACAGGTTATCTAGTATCAATTACATTTTGAAAGTGAATGTTTACTAAGGATCATTGACATGACTTCCGACTTGATAAATGCCGATTAATGCCCAGGGCAAGGACCAGTTGCCATTAAGATAAGAATATATAAGGAATGTCAGATGACCGCAAAGACGTGTAGTCACAGAGTACATTTTACATACTCGTGTAGTGATATTTATGTAGGAATATGGAGCCCATATATTATATGAATAGAAAACTGTTATCTAATCAAATAGAATGAAGAACTAATCAGATTAAACTTTAGTAAAACCTATTAGAGCGGTTCGGTACGAGATAATGTGTCAATCAGAAGTCAGACAGCTGTATTTTGCCGTGTCCGTTATCAGTGGCGCGACAGTCCTCCGCCAATCACAGTTGCCGCACGCAATAACCACACACCATGTAAACATATGATTGTAAAAATATTGAATGAAACATAGCGTGATGTTAGAAAGTATCCTCGTTACCACACAACAACGAAACCGCTACGCGCGATCGCGTCTGACACAATTTTTTGCACGAGCCACTTACCATACTAATATAAGTGTGGTGACTATATTTACAATTAGACCTAAGATTGTGATGAGATTCGGTGCGAGCCATAAAGGCGTTTTCGACACCAGCCAGCACCACCACGGCTGAAGCCATGCATCCAGTATACTGGCACTCGTACAAGAGTATTTGTGTTCACTAAGTCTTTTTAACTGCGCCGCGTTGAGTATTCTTTCCTTATAGAACTGCATTTTTATCACTGTCACGACATCACACTACACTATATAAATATATTTTTCGCTAATTTTCAGAAGAAAATTCGCATTTAACCACTACACTCACATCACACCTCCATGTGTGCCATAAACAATCTGTAATTTTTTTAATGTCAATATGTCATAATGCAACGACATTCACTGTTCAGCCACGAGTACAACCATAGACTCAGTGTCGCCAGATGCGAAAAGCCAAACTACCGTGTCAATTAGGCTCAGTTGCACCAAGTAACTTTGCCAATACCTTTGCCTATGAAAATGTCATCGCCATACATTTGAGATGTATTTGACCTTGCGAATGTATGGAATTGACAGTCTCAAGGGCAAAGGTATTGGCAAAGTTAGTTTGTGCAATTGAGCCTTAGGCTCAGTTGCACCAAGTAACTTTGCCAATACCTTTGCCTATGAAAATGTCATCGCCATACATTTGAGATGTATTTGACCTTGCGAATGTATGGAATTGACAGTTTCAAGGGTAAAGGTATTGGCAAAGTTAGTTTGTGCAATTGAGCCTTAGTGTTGAGTAAGACATGACCAAGAAGCTTATACCCAAATGGAGATTGCATTCCGTATATAAAAGTGAAGCACAAAAATTTGACCTCGAATGAACAAAAAGTCATTTTCATTCATTGTCACTCGAAAGAAAAGGATAGCAATCAGTCGCAACGTCATTCGAGGTCAAATTTTTGTGCTTCACTTTTATATACGGAATGCAATCTCCATTTGGGTATAAGCTTCTTGCCTCACGACTCAAGCCAATGAAATGACATTACAGACCAAGTAGTACACCAAATATGAAGTAGTACAAATTAAAAAGTTGAGCTGCTCTTACATTTTGACGTCATGTACGGGACAAATGTACTGCCTCTTGTATGTCCTACTCAAGAAGCTTATACCCAAATGGAGATTGCATTCCGTATAAAACACTGAAGCACAAAAATTTGACCTTGAATGACGTCGCTGTTATCTTCTATCCTTTTCTTTAGAGTGACAATGAATGAAAATGACATTATGTTCATTCATTGTCACTCAATAGAAAAGGATAGAAGATAACAGCGACGTCATTTAAGGTCAAATTTTTGTGCTTCACTTTTATATACGGAATGCAATCTCCATTTGGGTATAAGCTTCTTGGTCCTACTCAACACTAGTGTCAATTGTCAACTGTCTGCAGACTACAAGCAGACTAGGTATGTTTTCGGAAAAAATCAAGGAACTTATCGTAGGAACTTATACTCTAACTAGAATGCTCACGGGCACTTCAAAAGCGTTCCGAAGAGTACAGCTTCAAGAAGGTAGCCGTGTCCCTTTTCACTAGTGTGTCCATACAAATGTATACAATAGGACATTTTTAATATGAGGTATAAAAAAAGTCATTTTGTATCCATAAAAAAAGAGGTTTCTAAAGTTCTTGTAGTGCGATAGCTGAATAGGAAGACTAGTGGATTGCGAAGTCGCAGATCTCGGACTTGACCCGAGTCTTAGGTACTAATACTATTTTTACAGATTCTGGCTGAATGATTGAATTTTAAGCATTGAAAACATTGTAATAAGGGTTTAATATATGGTTTAAGTTTGAAGCGCCAGTGATCTAAGAAAACCAATTCAGGCAAGGTGTTACTAACAAATGATATAGCTATCGTCTTCAAAGCTTGACTTACTCCATTACTGTCCTTTTTGGTGAACCTTCTCATCGCCACCATTTCATATTCACATGTGACTTTTCTGTAGAGTTCTTCATTGGAAATGTCGAAGAGAACAAACTGGATTACACCGATGACTTCCACTGAAGATTTTGGAATGTATGCTTTTATATTATAAGCTTCTAATTTAGAACTGTTGTTCAGAAAATCATTGGCTGAACTGGCTAGATTAAAAACACTTTGAATTTTATATTTTACTCTACTAATTTCGTACTGTCCTTTAATGAATTCTCCTAAAATGTTTAGTATGAATATCGGATCTTTGTTTCCAATTTATTCATTTTCGGTACTTTCTATAAATACTGGGAAGTTTGTATTGTTAGAGTTATCAGTATAGTGTCTCTTATAACCAGGTTTGTAGTATGGTTTTAGCGCCAAAATCTCTTCTGCTGATTTACTAGCAGAAGTAGTAGAAATCCGTTCATATTTTCTTTTCTTATTATCATTTATTGGGTCTCCCTCGCTATGAGTCCCCATTACTCCGGATAATTGAAGTATTTAAAATATTTTAAAAAATGATTTTTTTTAAATAGTCCGCCTTGTTTGACTTCCCGCCAAAAAGTCCACGCAAAAATTAGACGAGGCCACAAATCAAAATGTTGCCAGTTTAAAAAACAAGAGATGAAGGCTATACCATGGATGTAATATAAAAACAGGATTGCGCACGAAGAAAATGGTGTCATCCTGAAATAAGACATGTGCATCTAGCATAAGGTTTAATTTACTATGGTAAATGACATGGAGGAAGGCCGAAACCAAATGAGACAGTATGAGAGGTTTCTATCCCTTCTTATTTGCTAGCGTGACCATAAAACCCGCCTTAGAACTTTTTTGATCGACAATTCAAAGTTCAGATGAATTATTGAATAACTTTTAATCTGCTTGAATATTAAAAGCAGTTCTTTTTTCCTTAAAATTTTATTATTAAAGTAATGTTTAATTTATACACATTAATTTGCATCTACTACATACTATGTTTTAAGTGAAAATAAACACGTTAAAAGTTTTTCTAATACAATTGATCATGAATTAAGTATAATTAAAAAATATTTATTTCTTGCGATAGTTTTTATTTATTTATTATTATTATTTATTTACACTTTATTGCACAAAAAGACAACAAATACAGAGAGAAATTACATATATAAAAAGTACAATTGGCGGTCTTATCGCCGAAAGGCAATGTCTTACAGACAACCATGGGATGGATTTAAGAACAGGATAAACAGAGGGCAGTCAAAAGTGTAAAGGATAGAACCTACCTAGAAGGGGAAAAAAATTGCAAAATACTAATTAAAATAATTTTAAAAATTACAAGTAATAAAAGTCATGAATACTCATATTATGTAATATAAACATATACATGAATATATACATACATATATAAGATCATAAGAATACATACATCAGAAAATACATACACATACATTATATATAAATATATATAATAAAGTTCCAGACATGCAAATAGGAATCATCGTGAAACATCAACGTGTCAGTTCAGTGAGAAAGGTAATAATCTTTGACAAGTTTTTTGAATGATGATAGTGATCGTGCCCGTCTTACCACAACTGGTAATGCGTTCCATAATCGAACAGCCTTAACAGTAAACGATTTGTCCATGAAAGTGGTGGTGTGGACGGGCATTCTCAACTCCAAACTCTCTGACGACCGTAGGGATCTAGTATGTGAGTCGTGGAGAAATACAAATCGATCTTTGAGGTAAGAGGGGGTAAGAGGATTAAACAATATGTTGTACAGAAGAAAGAGAATATGAGCATTCCGACGAAGTCGTATGGGCAACCACTTGAGCTTAGCACGGAATTCCGAAACATGATCATATTTGCGTAAACCAAATATGAATCTAATACAAAAGTTTTGAAGGCGCTCAAGTTTATTAAGTTGGTCCTCGGTGAGATCTGGATAGCTGACATCGGCATAATCAAGGATAGGAAGAAGGAGGGTTTGCGCTAATGAAATCTTCGTGGTAACAGGTAGAAGGTTGTGTAATCTACGCAAAGACTTTGCCGAGGCGAACAATTTGCGGCTGAGTTCCTTAAGCTGCGGACCCCAGGTAAAAGACTTGTCCAGAAATAAACCAAGGTTTTTTACTATGTCACTATAAGGGACAGTAGTACCGTCACAGATTAGAAGTGGTAGTTTGTCCCTATCAAGTTTTGAAGTCGTTCTGGGGCTGCCGATAATAATAGCTTGTGTTTACTGATTGATGTAAAATTTCGGCACGGACGTATTACACTAACTGCTATATTTTCACGCCTAAGCCACTGAACCAATTTTGATAGAATTTGATACAGAGATAAATTAGACCTTGGGTAAGGGCAAAAGGTTCCCGCTTGTTATGTAGACAACGCTTGAAGGGGTTGAACAAGGGGATACGCAGTACGCATGGAAAAATCTAAACTGTTGAAGTTACAGATGCCAAACTTTTTTACTTATTTTGTAACAAAAATAACTGCACACTTCGTTTTCTTAAAGTTAAACCATAAAGGGGTTATAATAAGGGTTGAAAGGTAGTGAAAATAATGGCGTGAATAATATTAGAAAAATAGCATTATGGGATTTCATTTCATTTCTTTATTGATCCGGTGGTCTAAAAATTGATATCTGAACGGGTGGTTCACACATTTACACGAAAAATTGAAATTTAGAGTCAGAATTGATAATTATCGCCGCAATTTTGAACTTTATTGTTAATGATTCGATTAAAATAGGGATATTCGTTAGGGATGAGATAGACGGTACGTTGATTTTAGTTATTACAAGAGTTGGTATGAATAATAACATGTATCTGGTACGAAGTAGGCCAGGGAAGCTCCTATCTAGTGGTCATTGCGGGGTATGCGATCTCGGCCCCCTGAGCTACTGCTATTACTACCAACTTTCCCCTTCGTGGCTGTAGTATCCATCTCTACATTCCATACTTTCCTATCCAATAACATCTTCTAGCCGCAAACTTTCCCCGGTTGAAGACGGACAGCAGCGTCAACAACGCGAGTACCCTCCTGCGCTCTCGAATCCGTCTGCCAAGCGTGGTGAGTATTGGCATAAAAAATAAAAAAGCCTAATAGTTGCTAAAACCAGGATCAGGACTCCAGTCCCCGGCAGCCCCGCTATTCCTGGTTATGGTAGCGGCCACGGTAATGGCGGGACAGATGGTGGTAAGAATCTCTGTGTTGACCCCGGCTACCACACCCTGACGAATGGCACTGATAATACACAACATACGCACTTTGTGAACAGACGAGAAGATTGTTAACTGTATTTTGCTGTTAATAAAGGCTTATTATTATTATTTTCATTTTTCATTTCACCTATAAAAAGTATACGTATAAAACTATGATTTTGAACTTTTTTGCTAGGTCCTAATGGTGGACCATATTTTGGTGGTCAAATATTTTTTAAACGGTTAGACAATATCACGTTTGTTACCTCAAAAAAAAATGCTTCATTCGACGTATTACAACTGAAATATTTACCATATTAGCCAATTTGATTAAAATTCCTGTATTTCCCAAGACATATACATAGTCACCCTATAGGAACGGGACACAACCCTACCGTCCTACACCTCTCGCTCGGCTCGTTTTTCCGATGACAGTGCGCAGTCCTGTTTATATACTACGTCCATGGGCTATACATATAATGAACGGAGTTTTGGCGGGAATTCCGATTTCCGAAGGCGGTCGGCTTTTCATTTAAGACAGGTACGTAATTTGCTTAATTGATAGACTAGATAGACTACTTTAGTGTAGTATTTACTGTATGAAACTTGAGAGAATTTACGAAATTGGCATAAAAGGTAAGGGATGGTGTAATAAAATAACAATAAAAGTGATTACATATCTTTTGGAGAATATCATTAAAATGGGTGTCGCTGTTATGCTTTGATGTTGTACCAGATTATTATCTTAAGGGAACATCATTGAATTAAACTAAACCCAATTTATTGATCGATATTAATATATTATAGAGGTACTATTGATATATTCAACTAAACGCGGCAAACGAAGCTAAAATGTGTGTACATAAAAAAATGCAGTATGGATGCCTCAGAACAATGAGTAACACATTGTTCTGAGATGGATGCACCATACAGCAGCTATTTTTTATTATCAACGTGTCCAAATGTTAATCAAGGCATCATAGACTAAGAATACTGAGACTGGCGCATCCACCCTGTAATTACCTTTTGTGGAGTAACATCGTGCAAGGCGGAAAGCGCGTAGTGTTCCAAAGTAAGTGATGCACGCGCTCCAGCTCATCTCCAGTGGAGAGTTACTGAAATTAGTCGTCGCTCGCAACGATTTTGAAAATGGTTGCTTGTATTTTACAGAAAGTTTAATAAAAATAAAGATGGTATTTTTATCACCATTAAGACGACACTTATTAATTTAATATTTTAGAGCTATTATCATGGTCATTTCTGTTAATCTTCCGTAGCCATACATCTCCCTCCTCGCTCTATTGGTTTCTCGCGGCGCGGCGCTGCTTGGTTGGTTTACCAACCAACCACTTACCACTTAAATTCGTAAATTAGCTGTAACTCGTAGCTTACAAGTGTTTAACAACTTTAAACTGGTGAATGTCAAAACACAATGTTACAACACAAGCTTTATTTCAACAATAATTACATATTTCTTACAAGATTGTAATACTTTTAGTTGCTAACTAGAATCGAAGGAGATTACAGTCATAATTTTGAATAATACAATTTATTCTGACAAATACAATAACATGAATTCCATTTGTTACAACTGAACAACTTATCTACATATTGTTATCGTTAGATTTACTATTTAATACATTATTGCATACAATATTTTATATTAAGATACACATGATTTCATAAGTATGCCAATTTCGATTTTTTATTTACGTAAAAAAATATTATTTTCACAATAAAAAGCAACATTTTGGAATTTATCTCTTAGATAAAATATCATAATTTTTCTTTATTCGAATACAGTATAAATAATGATTACATTTTAAGTCGACCATAGTTTTCAAATTAGTTCAGTTTGTACTTCGTTTAAACTAAATCTATGGCTAAAATTATTGTATGTTCCTGTAGGTTTAAATTAGATTACATTAGTATTTGCTGTAGGGCTGCTACCTAGTCTTGGCCTGGTTTTTCCTGGACTCGATTCGTTTCTGTAAGGTGGTGAGTAAAGCGCCGAGGACGTTGTGTCCGGGCAGTCTTTTGCCGAATAGCAACCGCTTGACAGAGTCGTCGTATGTGAGTAAAGCTACCATATTTTGTAGGAGGAAGCCTTGGCAGTATTCTAATAGTTGAGTAGCACCGTAAACCTGTAAAATGAGACAATAATGTAACATGTATCTATTTAAATAGATCCAAAAACCCCACATGGTTCTGAGCTCATTGCATAAAATCGTAGGTGCCTTGCCGCTGATTTAGGAGAAAATAGCTTTTTTAGTCTTACAACACCCATACCGGAAACTAAAATTTATTCGTTACACAAACATAGTGTGGATGAGCCTATCGCACAAGATAGCGGTACCTTCACCCAAAACTTTCAGGGGTAAAATGCTTTAATTTTATTTTAAAATCTAATTACCTACCTTGGCATGAATATACACTGAGACGAGATTGTGCAAGTCTACTGATTTGGCTGCCCTGGCCTCGCAATGTCTCTGCAGCGGCAGCAGCTGGAAGAAGGAAGCGGCTGCCAGCACCTCTAGGACATCTGTTTCCGGGATATCCAGCCCCGAGCAACCGCCCGAATACAGGTACTTCATGACTTGCTGTAGCGGCATAAAGAAAAATAAGTAAAAAAAATAAGAATTCGTCATTCATCAGTTAAATAAAATAAAATAGTATTCGTGACATATGGATATATGTGAGAATGTGTCTTTACAACATATTTTAGATAAGTATGCTTTTATCTCCATTTAGAATTTAATTCATAAATAAATAAATATTTTTTGTATGTAGGCAATTCGAATTTATTGTTACTCATGCATTATAACAAAAATATTACTCAAGTATTCATAATTTATTTTTGTTGAGTTATAAATAGGTAAATGCTGCATATACCGCCATCTATCGGCAGCTGGCTCAATTAAACCGTTTCTTAACATTAAAGAGATAAATATAAGCTACCTCAAATATATGGTATCTGATGTCGTTGATCTGGACTAGCGGCGGCGTGGTGTTGGAGGCAGGCAGGCCCTCGTTGGAGCCTCTGGGCGGCGCCAACATGGCGCGCAGTCTCGGTGACTCCGACACTAGGACTATCTTGTGACCGTAGAACAGGCGACCTTCCACCCTGGATAAAACAATATAGCGTTGAATATTGAATGATAAAGTATTGTCTTCTATTTCTTTAAATTATTGACTTCTTTTTCGGCACTCCTACTTCTTAGGCGTAGTCCCGGCTTCGTGGAAGACAGCTTTAGTGCATCCGATACCTAAAAAAGGCGAGCGCTCGAATCCTTCCAACTACAGGCCCATAGCCATTACCTCCTTGCTCTCGAAGACAATGGAATCCATTGTCAACAGCCAACTCCTTGGGTACCTTGAGGATCATCAGCTATTGAGTGACCGTCAATACGGTTTCCGTAGGGGCCGCTCGGCTGGTGATCTTCTCGTGTACCTAACACATAGATGGTCGAAGGTAATCGAGAGTAGGGGGGAGGCGCTGGCCGTTAGTCTGGATGTAGCGAAGGCCTTTGATAGGGTCTGGCACAGAGCGCTTTTGTCGAAACTTCCTTCCTACGGGCTTCCTGAGAAGTTGTGCAAATGGCTAGCTAGCTTTCTAGCGGACCGGAGCATCAAGGTCGCTGTCGACGGTGCATGCTCGGATCTCAAGTCCGTGAACGCTGGTGTCCCACAAGGCTGTGTGCTATCTCCCACGCTATTTCTTCTGCATATCAATGATATGCTGCAAATTAGCGGCATACATTGCTATGCGGATGACAGCACGGGTGATGCCTTATATACCGGCCGAGCCAATATTTCTCAGGAAAACGTCTATGAGTACCGAAACAAACTTGTGTCTGAAGTCGAGTCCTTACTATCCAGAGTCTCGGATTGGGGCCGACACAACTTGCTTGAATTTAACGCCTCAAAAACACAAGTTTGCGCGTTTACCGCAAAAAAATCGCCTTTCGTCGTATCACCTCAGTTTCAAGACACTCCTCTAAATGCCACAGCCAGCATCGGAATTCTTGGTGTCGAGATATCGAGTGACGTTCAGTTCCGCGGTCACCTTGAAAGTAAAGCCAAATTGGCCTCAAAGAAGCTTGGTGTGCTCAACAGATCGAGGCGATATTTCACGTCGGGTCAACGTATGCAACTTTATAAGGCGCAAGTCCGGCCCCACGTGGAATACTGCTCCCATCTTTGGGCAGGGGCACCCCAGTACCAGCTTCTTCCTTTCGACCGCATTCAACGTCGGGCTGCTCGAATCATTGACGATCAGGTTCTCTCCGACCGGCTTGATCCTTTGGCTTTGCGTAGAGATGTAGCTTCGCTCTGCATTCTCTATCGCATTTACCACGGGGAGTGTTCTCAAGAACTGTTCGGACTTATCCCTGCTGCTGAGTTCCGCCACCGTACAACACGACAAACCTCCAAATACCACCCACATCACCTTGGAGGTTGGAAATCTACTACAGTACGTTTTTCCAGGCACTTTCTCCCACGTACTACAAATCTGTGGAACCAGTTGCCAGCGGCATCATTCCCGGACAGATACGACCTGGCGACCTTCAAAAAACGAGCGTATTCCCACCTCAAAGGCCGGCAACGCATCTCCATGCCCTATGGTGTTGCAGATGTCCATGGGCAGCGGTGTTCACTTACCATCAGGTGAACCGCATGCTCGTTTGCCCCCTATAATATAAAAAAAAAAAAAAACTTTTTTTACACGCTTTATATTAGCTTCACTTGTATGTTTGTATGTTTGTATATTTGTATGTTTGTATGTTTGTATGTTTGTTTGTAACCGACTTCTTTGGGCGCGATTTTGACCCACTTTAAACGGCCAGATTTCGTTCAAATTTTGCACACCTGTCAAAGACCGATGACAATACAATAATTCGATTAAAATATATAATTATCCTGATTAGATTCGCCAGGATTAATTATTCTTATAATTGATGACCATTGCTACATTCATCGCTAGATGGCGTTAACATTGTATTCTTCCAAGAAGCTTATACCCAAATGGAGATTGCATTCCGTATAAAACACTGAAGCACAAAAATTTGACCTTGAATGCAATCGCTGTTGCCTGCTATCCTTTTCTTTAGAGTGACAATGAATGAAGTTCACGTGAAGTTCATTCATTGTTACGCTAAAGAAAAGGATAGCAGGCATCAGCGACGTCATTCAAGGTAAAATTTTTGTGCTTCACTTTTGTATACGGAATGCAATCTCCATTTGGGTATAAGCTTCTTGTATTCTTCAAGTGTCAAATGTTACTACTGACCAACAGATGGCGTTATTGATTGGAAATACAGCCGTAGATGGATGTTTTTTAGTCAAAACAATTATATAATAGTTAAAAAAACTAAAATACACGCTTTAATAAGATATACAACTAAAAAAGTAAAAATAATTGATACTGAATTTAAGATAAGAAAATGGAGTAAAATACATATATTTTATTGTTACAAAGCGTGGGGTGCAGGAGGATAAGTAATTGTTGTAAACACCCCACGCTTTGTAACAATAAAATATATGTATTTTACTCCATTTTCTTATCTTAAATTCAGTATCAATTATTTTTACTTTTTTAGTTGTATATCTTATTAAAGCGTGTATTTTAGTTTTTTTTAATTTAGTCAAAACAATTATATAATAGTTAAAAAAAACTAAAATACACGCTTTAATAAGATATACAACTAAAAAAGTAAAAATAATTGATACTGAATTTAAGATAAGAAAATGGAGTAAAATACATATATTTTATTGTTACAAAGCGTGGGGTGCAGGAGGATAAGTAATTGTTGTAAACACCCCACGCTTTGTAACAATAAAATATATGTATTTTACTCCATTTTCTTATCTTAAATTCAGTATCAATTATTTTTACTTTTTTATTACACGCTTTTTATTAGCTTCACCTGTATGTTTGTATATTTGTATGTTTGTATGTTTGTTTGTAACCGACTTCTTTGGGCGCGATTTTAACCCACTTTAAACGGCCAGATTTCGTTCAAATTTTGCACACTTGTCAAAGACCGATGACAATACAATAATTCGATTAAAATATATAATTATCCTGATTAGATTCGCCAGGATTCATTATTCTTATAATTGATGACCATTGCTACTGACCACTAGGTGGCGTATAGATGAACATAATTTGCTACTGACTAATAGATGGCGTGATCACGTCAATAATGCATGTTTGCACTATTCATCGCTAGATGGTGTTAACATTGTATTCTTCAAGTGTCAAATGTTACTACTGACCAACAGATGGCGTTATTGATTAGAAATACAGCTGTAGATGGATGTTTTTAGTCAAAACAATTAAATAATAGTTAAAAAAAACTAAAATACACGCTTTAATAAGATATACAACTAAAAAAGTAAAAATAATTGATACTGAATTTAAGATAAGTAAATGGAGTAAAATACATATATTTTATTGTTACAAAGCGTGGGGTGCAGGATGATAAGTAATTGTTGTAAACACCCCACGCTTTGTAACAATAAAATATATGTATTTTACTCCATTTACTTATCTTAAATTCAGTATCAATTATTTTTACTTTTTTAGTTGTATATCTTATTAAAGCGTGTATTTTAGTTTTTTTTAACTATTATTAGTTGTATATCTTATTAAAGCGTGTATTTTCGTTTTTTTTTAACTATTATATAATTCTGAATGTTCTTGTATCTGGAAGGCACAATATGCTAAACTTGACATTGACCAAAGCTATCCTGGTATCACAAGCTTATATCAGAAGTGAATGAAAGGAATGGAGTTTTACTTAATAAATAAGATTATACACTATTATAAGCAGAGTGCTATCTGATTCTACATAAGGTGTCCACTGAAAAACAGTGTTGTGGTTTGCACCTCATCATAACATTTAGCTGCGTTAGGTTACAGTCACGATCAGCCATTTTTTTATTCGGCCCGCTACTCCCGGGGGCAGATAAACTTTTAAAAAAAGAAAAAATAACCTAAAATAAATAAAGAAAGGGCCCGTATGTATAAGTTACCTGAAGGTGACATCAGCGAGCGAGGGGTTGTTGACGTAGGAGGGGTCGACGCGCGCGGGCGCGGGCGCGGCGGGGGGCGGCTGCGCCACGCCGGGCACGGCCTCGCGCCCGTAGCACGCGCACAGGATGTCCGCCAGCAGCAGCACTGTGCCCTCCTTCTGTGATGCACGGGGTTATTGCTCAATTGTAGTTATTAAATTATTTTTTATGAACGAATTTTAGTACATAAAAAAAAACAACAGTAGTAGACTGCCTCGGTGGCGTAGTTGTACTAAGGTACGGTTACAAAGCTGAGGTCTCGGGTTCAAATCCCCGGTTGGGCAAAGTGATATTGGATTTTTCTATTCATTATCAACCGGGAGTCAGGAATTTGTGCCCGATATGGCGATAAGTTCGCCACCTATCACATTGTGAGACTGAACATACAAGGCGAAATGTAGTTGTCTTGTCACCTCTACCTACCCCTTCTGAGATATAGGCGTGATTTTACGTATGTATGAATTTTAGTACTAACACAAATGGTTTTTCCAGCCCGTCGGGAAGTTAAAAAATTTAAAAATCAAACCAAATTCGCGATAAAATCCGTAAATAATAATTTTATTTCAATACTAACACAAATTTTAATTTGGTTTTTTTTTCATGGGGGTGGCCGTGGACTACCTGTGGCTGAGATGATTATGACAAATTTTAATAGCTTTTGTAACTACAAAAAGAGTTTATATCAAAGGACTCTTTTGATTGAAATTGAAATGTTAAGAACTCGGTTACGTAGGAGATTTGATATAAAAATTTGATACAGTCTGAAACCATTTGATTTTTGAAATTAAATACTTTATTAGTTGTCTCTGTGTCTAATTTCAAAGGTCTCATAGGTCAATATAAAGATTATTTCATTACCTTGCTGTACCGTAAAATGTTGAACAGCAGAGGAAGACACTCGTAAATGAACTGTTTGCTGTAGTGGCTGTCATCCGATGGACACACCTGTGGCACATAACATATATTATGATAAACGGGCCTCGTAAAAATAAAGTTAGTTCCTTCGTAAAAATAATATATTTTTACGAGGCTTGTCTTGTAAATTCACTTAGATATTTTATAAGAAATTCTGTTATGCAACTGGTCGTTTATAAATTAATAATCTTTGCATTTCTCCTTTTACCCATCACACTAGCAATGAGTAACGCTGCTAATATATTAAACACGTTTAAAAGGATATAACTATCCATCATGCAAAAAATGGATCGTTGTTCGGTTAATTTGATAATTGTTGTAGCCAGAAATCACTAGGAATTGATTGTAATGTACCGTTTCGGACAGACTACGAATTGAGTGCCGCACCCTGAGTGCTAGAATAAGTTCTGGGCGCCTCTATTTATGAGCCAGGCACTTTCTTAAGCAGTTGCTGATAACATGTGGCCGTTTGGGCCGAAAAGTTCTGGAGTGGAGGCAACGTACAGGCAAGCGAAGTGTCGGACGCCCGCCTACAAGGAGGGCGGACAACCTGGTTAAGTCGCTGGATGCAGGCCGCTTCTAACTGGTTGAAGTTGAGATTCTTGGAGGAAACCTATGTGTCGCATTGTTTCTATGGCTGAAGAGTATAATATGCAGTAGGTGTATACCTGTAGGAAGTCCTGCAGCAGCTGGTCGATGACGTGGTCGAGCGCGGCGTCGGCGGCGGCGGCCAGCGACAGCGTCCACGCGTGTAGCGACCACGGCACGCCCAGACCACGCAGCTCCAGGGTTATGTCTGACATACAAGGCAATGAACACCACACATTACATCATACATATCATTTACTGGTGGTAGGTCTCTCATATGTGAGAGGCTATCTGGTTAGGTACCACCGCAATGTCTATTTCTCCCGTCAAACAACACTGCGTAAATGCACTCTTGTGTTTCGGATTGAAGGACATTGTAACCAGAGTAACTACTGGACATATTGAGACTTAATATCTTATGTCTCAGGATGACGAGCGCAGTGGAATGTTGCTACTGTTTATGAGCGGTCGTATCGCTTACCATCAGGCGGACGGCTTGCTCGTCTAGCCATTAATTGGAATTAAAAAAAATACAGGCAGTGAAACCACACATTACATCAAAACTACCCCCGAGATAATTATGAAGGTGTTGCTAGGCTCACCTTCAGACCAGATACCATCGGACCATAAATTACATGAACACTGTATCGCTGACAGTTGGGAAGGTGGTACTAGCTTCACCCTCAGATCTTCGAGCCAATTTTTCTACTTATTGCTTTGCCAGATACGATAAAATAGTACTAGTATAAATTATTACATCAAGTCCTTGTAAACATTTGGGATCTTCGGTTAAACAGCGTTATTTTTATAAAATTGTAACTACCCTCAATGTTACCTTCATTCTTCACAGATAGATTGTGAATAAACATCGGAGACCAAAAAATGCCTTCTCGCTTTCCCCAATTATAGTCACTTCTGGTTTTGGAACCATTATTCTACAAAAGTAATAAAAATCCTAAAATATTTCAGTTATACTGGGTATTCGTGGGGTAATAATTTACAACCGAATGAGTTGCACGTTAGATTTATGTTATTTATCTCACCTAAGTGGTCAGTTTCAGCTGCACAATACATAGCATCCTGCAAGGCTCGTTGTTGTTGTTTAGTAAACGTGGGCGGGCGGCCTCCAGTAGAAGGTCCTACGGAGGGCGGGCCTCCTGCGGCGCCCTCTGCCAACACCTCTTCTAGTGACAGCACGGCGCCGGCGCCGGAGCCCCGGGCTCCGCCACGAACGGCTGCACGGAGACAAGCACGTCGACCGTGCGTGCAGCATACCGCGACCGCACTAATAATAAAAAATTAAGATATGGTGGCCGAAAGAAAATATGAACGCCGGAGATAGAAGAATAGTTAAAAGGAGCAAAAGCAGCAAATAATGAATGTAATAGAATGAAATGACTCAAAGCATCTCTACCGAAAGTCAAGACATAGTATAGGTTTAGTATTCTGTGGTATAGGCTCTAGTTTGATCATTTGAGATATGTTATTACCATCTAGATAAAGAATCGTCAAGATCCTTATTTCGGAATATCTTGTCTATCTTGCAGTGGATGATTACAAATAATAATAATAATAAATTTTTATTATCTCCATTAAGTTATCTCCATTAAGTGCGTGGTGGCCTGTTGGTAAACGGACTAGACGCGGCTGCCCACATGTTCACGGTGGTCGCGGGTTCGAATCCCAGGGCACACCTCTGACTTTTCGGAGTCATGTGTGTATTGATAATCAATCACCACGCACTAAAACGGTGAAGGAAAACATCGTGAGGAAACCTGCATACCATAGCGATTTATAAGAATTTCTATGATATGTAAGTCCGCCAACCCACACTAGGCCAGCGTGGTGGACTATATGGCCTAACCACTCTCAATCGTATTCTCGATTGTAGAGGAGGCCCGTGCCCTGCAGTGGGACGTATATGGGCTGATACAGATACAGATTATCTCCATTTGTTTATTACAAATTCTCTTAATCTAAATATTAGGATACATTACAAATTGACCGACAGACTGAGTGAAACTTACCTATAGCACCCATATTGAGCGGCCGCGGAGTAACACAAGGCATCGTTGAGTTGCGTCGACAGGAACGGGTCAGCGCCATGAGACAGGAGTAGTTGCACGAGCTCTAAATTGCCAACGCCGCACGCCACCTATAACATAAAAAAATATTTAAAAGATATTATGTTGAATGTGGTTAAATTCAGTGAACAATAACGACTCCAGAGGGATTAAGAATCCTGTTAATTTCGCTGTAGTGATGTTATAATGAATTTAGAGATGGTGATAATGTTTTTTTTGGAGTTTGTGTAGAAAATGTTACACAATCGATTACATGGTGGAGTAGAAAAACTCTCGTATGATGAACTGACCAATGACGTCATAGGAAAAAAAAATACTAATGATACAAGTGATTGCAGTTTGACACTGTGATTTAGACCAATTCCTTACAAAAACAATTTCCAATCTTACAAAAAGTACAAGACAATTAAAAGCAGCGGATGATGATACCTGCAACGGCGTGAGTGTGCACACGTCATCGCCCCTGGCGGGCGCTCCGTCGACCCTGGCGCCGGCCGCGAGCAGTCTCCGCGCGCACTCCACGGCGCCCGCGCCCCCCGCGCCGCCCGCGCCGCCCGCGCCCGCCACGCCGCCGCCCGCCGCGCTGCACGCGTACACTAGTGCCGTCCAACCTGACCACATACGGTTAAACAATAGAAATAGAGAAATTCAATATTTAAAACTAGCAAGGGAATTTTAAGTTAGAGATTCTGAGGTGTTACTAGAATGTTTGCATTTGGCATTAAAGGGAAACTGTATTATATAGGTCCTTGGTATACGTACGGAGAATGCACAACTTATGTAACACGGAAATAGTAGCAAGGAAATTCCTGAAGAAGTAGGAGTAGTACTTAGGCAAAAATTTGTATCTATTTATCTGTCAAAGTGCGTGATGTCCTGTTGGTCAACGGACTAGATGTGGCTGCCAACATGTTCACGGTGGTGGCGGGTCCGAATCCCAGGGCACACCTCTGACTTTTCAGAATCATGTGTGTATTGATAGTCAGTCATCACGCACTACAACGGTAACCACTCTCAATCGTAAGGCCCGTCCCTGCAGTGGGACGTATATCGACTAATACAGACAGATCTGACAAAAAAAGTAAATTTCAGGGTACAAACAATGGGCAAATATTTTTTTTTGTAATTCGAGATCAATCATTTTGCCCCATCTCCCTCGCCACAACATACCTGCAGTCGGCGGTGTGTACGCGGTGGTCGGCTGCTGCGTGGGCGGGGAACGCGGCGACAGCGGCATGGCGCAGTGCGCACCGGCCGCACCGCACGTCTCGATATTAGGGTCTGCGCCCGCTTCTAGAAGCATCTGTGGAACGATACTAGGTTGATGGAAATGATCCTACATAATTTTTGATTCCGAGGATTACTGAGGTGAGGTGCGACAACCAAAAATAAACCCACCTACAATTTCGTTTTTTTTTCACTGGTTCGAGCATGTTTGTGATTGATTTGGCTTCAGCTTAAATGGCTCAATTTACCTATGTACCACTATTACAAGGAAATCCATGTCGCTCAAATATGTAGTCGTATTTCACATTCCGCCAATAAAATTACCATAACCCCAACAACTATAATCTCTTGGCCTTCTATCCTTGCTTATTTATCTGACATACTAGTAATACCATTATATATCATATTGTTAAACTTAAAGTAAATATGACTCACAGCAACAATCTGCTCATCGCCAGCGAGGGCGGCCTTCATAAGCACTGTGAGTCCCGATGCATCAGTCGCATCTAACCCTCCCTGCGGCAGGAGTGCTCTCACTCCTCCCACCAGCTCTGGTCTTCCACTGAGGAGTGCGCGCTGAGCTAGACCCAGGGCGGCGCGGTTCAGCTCGTCGGGAGTGCGCGTGCAGCGAGACCAGACTGGCTCTACTGCTTCTTCTAGACTGGAGGGGGGACATTAAGGATTAGTCAGTTTCATTCAGGGCTGTTGATTTGCAAAGGGGAATATAGATTGTAGTAGTTGTCACTTTATGTGAAATGGGTTGTACTAGGATACATTAGAAATTTTTTGAACGTGATTGGAAGTGATATCAGTTAAATCCTGAGAATTATATGACGCATGAGGTGGTGTTTCTCAAGATCATGTATAAATTCTGAAGAAAAGATAGAACTAAACGAATAAATGTTCAGGCATAATCATTCCAACGTTATCAATGCTCAACGCATCAACTTATAAATAAAAACGTATGTGGAATAGAATGAAAAATTATATGGATGTTTTCATTTAGTCTGAACTTTGGCATCCTCGAATGAAGCGATCCGGATTTAACAAGAAGGCAAATGGCATAAGCTGGTATCATAATCATTATCATCATCAGCCTATTCATGTCCACTGCTGGACATAGGCCTCTCCCATGGCACGCCACTGGGCTTAATCTTCAGCTCAATGTCTCCAACCGCTACCAGCCATCTTTCGGATATCCTCACTGCACCTCGTTGAAGTACGTCCTATACTACGTTTACCGCGAAGTGGTCTTCACACGAGAACACACCTAAGTTAGGATAGTGCTTAATACAACAAGTGGTAAGTCATACGTGAGCGGTCTAGGCGGGCAGTCAGCATGGGGCAGCAGCAGCCTGGCGGCCTGCAGCACGTCGTCAGCGTCGGGCACGGCGGGCGGGGGGCGCAGCGCCGCGTGTGCTCGCAGCACGCGCACCCACTCGCCCAGCGGGGGCAGAGCGCCCGCGCCGCGCTCGCCCCACAACCCAGCGCTGCCGCAGCCGCCGCCTCCTGCTGACGACCAGCCACTTTCAATTCACATCTTCAATTAAAACTTGCTTGATGAGATTACCGCAAACCCTGGCGATGTCCATCGTCCACTGGTGTAAAGTGCGCAATAGTGACTCGTAACCCATACAAGCATAGAGCGTTTTTGCATGAATTTTCGTACGTTCGGTTATGAAAAGGCCGGCATTATTATTCCGACTAGTAATTATGAATCATGAATACCTTTTTTTTGCGTTATACAGCAGTGGGGCCGCGGACCACTAGTGGTCCCTGGATGCATCCCCAATGGTCCGCAGACCATGCTAAGGCCATCCATAAAATAATTTTGCATGTGTTATTCACAGATAGATAGGGAGACCCTTTATTTATTCACATTTCGTAACTGTATTAACATTCAAACCAATCAACTAGGTGGTCAATGGCCATATTAATCTTTAATAAATTGTTAATCTTAATCTTTATTCCTCATGTCTTACGGCCGTTCTCAATATCCTATCTATCTTTAACAAGGGGTTAAAATAGCTACCATGACTATGTCGGTACAATACTAAGCTTCATAAAATAAAAATAGACATATTATATATTTATATAATTTAGCTATCTATAAATATGTGCAAAATGTTCCTATCTCTTTATCTCTGTTAACTGAAACATAAAATGCATCTAAATATCTAACGAAATCTCTTGTTAAAGATAGATAGATTATTGAGAACGGCTGTTAAAGGTTAACAACCACTGATCTAGAGCTAGCTTAAGCTTAGCTTAGCTAATCGAAAAGATTTATGATTGTCTAATACGTTTTATATTTTAGAATATTGCTAACAAATACAGAAGTCCATAGACAGTTAAACGAACTTAGGTAATAATGGTACTCAGTTTACCACCTTTACTATCTAAAATATTTTTAAAAATCAATCAAAACATAACTAAAAACCACATTATAAATCACTACCTCCACCCGTACTGCTATGCTCGAGCTGCGAGCATCGCATGAAGTAGTACAGCGCCCGTTCAGCCGCGGGCGACAATGGCGGCAGACGGGGATGAACTCTCCGTAACACTGCTCTCAGTTCCGAAGCTGATCCTGCGCATGTTGTCAGCAGCACTGACGCAGTCGATCCACCTGAGCTCGTGTTCGAACCCGCTGATGTGCCTGACCCGCCTGGGACAAGAGATCACCAAAACAAAGTAGGTTAGAAAGTGTCTTAGTATCTTGCTATATTCAGGAGGCGAAAATATGAAATAACTTTGACCATATTTTGAATTAGGTTTCTATGTAGTAATTGGTGTCATCGATAGATTATAAATGGGTCTTAATATTTTTGGTAATTATAACTAATCTATTTAAAATAAAGGTATTCTTTGTTTACAATTCATTTTGCATTTCTTAAGCATTGTGTAGATTCAAATTTCAAATGAAATAACTCATCGACGATGATGAATGAAAACAGCTATGTCACAATCCATAGATCACTTGCGAAGCTATACTCTAGAGTCTAGATCAATAATAAATATGAATAATTTATGACGGTAGATATGGAATGTTTGATGCATTTAAGACTATTGAATAAGTACTCCACTCCATTACCATTAGTATGTTATGAATAAATGGTACCAACCTGAGCCGTTAGTAGTGATGCCTGAATCGTGACTGAGGCCCAGCTGCCGATGCTCGGGCCGAGACACCCCTGATGATGAACCAGATCCTAATGAACTCATCGATTCCCACCGAGACAGGGATAACGCGCCTGCAACACACGGAAATTAACTACATGCCGTCACGACGATAGACGACACGAGTACAGAAAATAATCATGCGACTATTCTCTAATTTCTCTCTTTATAACCACGATTTTTTTTATTCTTTTCATTACACCCATTTTTATCAGATCGGGGTTAAGCTAGTACGTAATCATTATGACCATGAAAAACTTCTTAATTCCTGATATACAGGGTATATTAAGACTGCTACCGAAAACGAAGCCGGGTGCTAGTTTAAGCGACTTCAGACACAACGCAACAGAAAATGTTGCAAAAAGCGACAATATTTTTTTTGTTATTTTTTCCTATAGTTATATTTGGGACTGCCTCGGTGGCGTAGTTGTACGAAAGTACGGTTACAAAGCTGAGGTCTCGGGTTCGAATCCCGGGTTGGGCAAAGTGATATTGGATTTTTCTATTCATTATCAGCCCAGAGTCAGGAATTTGTGCCCGATATGGCGATAGGCTCGCCACCTATCACATCGTGGGACGGAACATACAAGGCGAAAAGTGGGTGTCCTGGCACCTCTGCCTATCCCATCTGGGAAAAAGGCGTGAATTTATGTATGTTTGTATATTGGGGTGGTAAATACAGTTTTTCCCTAAAATAATAGTGTATACCTTTTTATTTATAAATACTCTAAGGTATATAAGAGTTTGAATTATTATTTTAGCAAAAACTATGGATTTAAGACTCAAAAATGATGATAAATCATTCATTAAAAATAATTGTCGCGTTTCTTAGCGAAATTTTTAGTTGCATTGTGCTTGTAGTCACTAAAACTACCACCCGGCTTCGTTTTCGGTAGCAGTCTTGATATACCCGGTATATTACCATCAGTGTATGTCACATCAGGGTTATGTTAGTACGTAATATCCAGGAAGATAGACCTTCTATACATATTTTATTAACGAGACTTGTGACTAAAATGCAATAACAATGGAATATATCTGTCAATTCGGGGAGATGAATCTATTTCAATTATATGATAAAGATTGTTCCAAAAGGAAAATTGGTAAATGATGACAAATCTATCGCCAATCAACTTTTTGTCTTGACGCAATTTCACTAACCTACAGATACAGTCTACTAAATTTGTAACAACATTATTAACAAAGACAGCGTCCGTGGGGCAGACGGTTGGACGCCGCCTGCGAAACGAGAGGCCGCGGGTTCCATCCCCTCACCGAGAGAAATGTTTGTGCGGTCCACAAATATTTCTTTCAGGTCAGTGTTTGTCAGACCGAAAAGTCTCTCGTAGTTCCTGATGCCCACGACACAAGACTCGATCTTAATGTGGGGTCAGGACTATGTATGTGACTGTTGGGTGTTGTTTATTTATTAACAAAGACACAGCTGTCACATCATTTCCATTACCTGAAGCTATCCTGCCGGCATTGAGATGGCTGTAGGGCTGCAGCAGACCCCACAGATCGGCGCAGTTCGCTACAGCGTGGTCCACAGCGGCGGGCGTGACGGGCGCACTGCCCGCGCTCGCACCAGCTATTAATGCAATCTCTTCTAGGAGCGTCTCCATACCCGCACACAGGTATATTGCTGCGTATCTGGAAGGCGTGTTAAAAATTATAAGAAGAGAAATGCTATTGTACAACGGTAAGAGTTTTCTATTGAAAACGGCAACTGTTTTTACTGCGAATTTGGATGAAAATGAAACTAACCTATTATCAAACAGGTAGGTCGCTTCTTGAAAGTAATTCTGACATATTTTTTTACAAATTTAGTTTTTTGTTTTTTAATTCTTTGTTTAGTAGAGTTAGAAAATTTTCTCTCGATGGCGATAACTACATCAATCGTATTCAAATTGCATTAAATTGTTTCGTAAAATCACACAAAGATATTTAAGGACAAAAAGAAGTAGGAAAACGTCTTTTAGTTAATTTTTACCTTCATATAAATCCTTGGAAGATAGCATGAAAATACAAACTTATGAATAAATGAATCCCAACCAAATCACACAACATATGACTGCATTGAACAACATACTCATGCACAAACGACGCGACGCGCATATCCAGCATCCACCTCTGGAACCTTCCCGGGGCGAGACTAGTTCGTGCTCGCGCCGCCGAGCCGAGTCTTCGTGCCGCGCTGCCGGACGTCGCGTACATTGTCGCTGCTCGTTGACAACCCTACAAGTAACAAAAAAAAGCTATGATTCTTACTGATGGGTTTGGTAGTATGACTAAGCTAGAGGAAAGAAAACATAGTGATGAAAATGTGAAAGAAGACATTAAAGATGTTAAAGGGATAACAGTCAGTACAGCTAATCATGGTAATAATTAATGAATCAATAGTCCTAATAAAACGAATCGGCCAGGTTGCTAGTGACGGTAATTTTTGACATTTTTGAAAGACCGCAGAAATTAAGTTAATTAATAGTTAATGATTGAACGTAAAATGCAAGCAATCTTACCTTAATACAAGAATCAGCTAAAGCAGTACTGAGGACAATTCTCAACGCCCCGGCCACTTCGTGTTTGGAGCAAAATCCGAAATTCTGCGACAGGCGTTGAGCTTCTCGGGATATTCGGACTAGAGCTCTGGGAAAGAAGTATATTAAATATTAACAATTCCGTGAATCTTTGCAATACAATAAATCCACTGGGTGATATAAATTACCTTTGTAATAAATAAGCGAGTCTCGGTGGTGTGTCAGGAGCCATCCTGGGTGCTATATCGCGACACCGGCCTGTCTGCAAGGCTCGACTTACTTCGCTAGCTGTCCACGGAACGCAGCGAAGTTCGACCAGCCTGAAAATAAATTAAATGGAGCACTTAGTAATTCTGAAATGGTTTCTGTTAAATATGGTTAAGTAGGTGCATGTCAAAAAAAAGTCTTCGATTATGTTAAATAGTCCATGCTAAAGAACTACAAAACTCCAGTAAGAAATATTGCTCAAACAGCGCGGTAATATCGTCTGCTTACTGGTAAAACGTAATAAATGCAGTCAGTGCCAATTCGAGTAAATGAGTTTTTAAAGTTTGAGGTGTAATTTGATCTATTTTAAATTCATTAATTGAAAAATTGTTAAAGCAAAAAGTAGGGCTAACTACCCCTCTTTTGAGATTTACTTTTATTTAATATTTGGTATTAATAAAAATTTAAAAAATTAAATTTAGGTCAAAAGAGAGCTGCATTTAACACGTTTTACCAGAACTTATCAAAGGTGTTATATCTTCTAAATTCAATGATTTCAAAAGCTTATTTTACTTTTGTCTGAAGACTTATTGTACTTTACACCAATTCTTTAAGTGGAAAGATTTTTTTTGACCAAATTCGCTGAAATAATGATATTTTTGATACATTTAACCTGTTTTACCTGTATACTTTTAGTGTAAGCGTGTCACTTATTAAGTATTACATCATACAAAGGTGATTAATTAAATAAAAATAAATTAACTTTACATAGGTAATCTATTAAACGATAATAAAAGAAACGATTGTTCATAATCAGTCATTTGTATTTCTTCATCATCATCATCATCATCTCAGCTACAGGAAGTCTATTGCGGAACATAGGCCTCTCCCAAGGGTCTCCACATCGACCTGTTGGAAGCGGCTTGCATCCAGCGACTTCCTGCAACTTTGGCCAGGTCGTCCGTCGACCTTGTAGGCGGGCGTCCGACATTTCGCTTGCCTGTATGTGGCCTCCACTATGGAAACTTTCCAGCCAACTTGTCCAAATAGACGTATTCGTCCACAACTCCGAGCGTAGAGTTTCCAACCGCAATCCAGGTGGACACGACATAATCTTCGTCTTGTCCATGTTCATTTTAAGACTCACCTGTTGAGCAACTCCATTGAGGTCCTTGAGCATATGGCGCAGGATTCCAGCGATTTCCCCAAGACTACGATGTAGTCGACAAATCGAAGGTGACTGATATACTCGCCATTGATGTTGATGCCGAATCCGAATGCCGAATAGCGCAGCAGTGAACATTTTCAGAGATATTATATCTCCATGTGTCATGACCCTCTGTAGTAGGGAATAGCATTCGTACTCTGATTTTGTACTCGGACTGACATGGTAGCGTTTTTGTACAAACACTTCAACACTTCGATATACCTATAAAATCAATGTGGCACCGTTGAAGAGACTGCAGCACTGTAACTTGCCGGAGCGAATGAATGTGGTCTATGGTACTGTAGCCTTTTCAGAAACCAGCTCGTTCGGGAGGCTGGAAGTTATCAAATCTGTATTCCAAACGAATTGAGATGACCCTTGAAAACACCTTATAGAGACATGGCTCAGGAGTGAGATGGTCCTGCAATTCTTCAAGAAGCTGTTATCACCCTTTTTGAAGCACAGTACCACCTCACCTCTGCTCCATGCCTCTGACGTTGTGCCCTCAAGCAGGACGGAATCAAAGAGCCTCCGAAGGCCTTGCAGTATCAGCGTTCCACCCGCTTTCGGAAGCTCTGCTGTAATTCCGTCCTCGCCCAGCCCTTTGTTATTTTTAAGTCGATCAAAGGCCATCCGAATCTCATACCGACTGATGTCCGGGATGTCTTCGCTGTAGTGTCGGATCAACTCAGCTCTCGGGCAGCAGTTTTGTATTTCTTATCATGTAATTATGGCAATCAAACATCGATCCTTACATACATACATAAACTCACGCCTATATCCCAGAAGGGGTAGGCAGAGGTGCCAGGACATCGATCCTTAATAAACAAAAATCAATAAATACAATGGAATAAATAACTTTAATATAGTGATGGTGTTTAAATTATAAGATTTATTATAATAAATGCGTTTAAGACCTTTTCACAACACAAAGTAAAAAACTTTAACCGTATTTATTGTTTTTTACCTGTTAAAATTGAAACGCATTTAACCTATAAGAATATTTATTATGTTTTACTTGTATATTTTTTCCAAAATGTAAGAAGTTATCACTTTTACAAACTTATTATCTCAGAAGATATTGGACTTTGCTTTTATTGGGATTTACCAGTAGATAGAGAATAAAAAAATCCATATAACCAGAGGCGGCTCATCCAAAAGAGCGCTGGTGCAGTGCACTCCCACGAAAATTACATATTTAGCTAATTTAATAATTTATATATATTTATAATACATAAATCCTTACATTAGGTTCTTTATATTTTACTACGCCTATAATAAGTATATTATATTACCTATGACACGTAGCGTCAATTTATAACGAGTGGAGCGCCAGCGATTGTGCTCCTATGAAACGAAGTTTAGTACGACTCGTAGTACTGTATTCAATGAGTGCGAAAGAGAGCTACGACTCGCGCTGACGCGTGAAACAAAAGATATCGTATGAGAAATTAGCGTAATCTGGAGCGCCGCTCACGCGTCACTCAGTTAATTCGCAGTTTTTTTTTAAATTAGTATTAAAAAATAGTTTGTACGCTTAATCAATTCCATTTCTGATTTTCACAAGAAAGAAATAGATATCTTCGCACGCCAAAAAGATCGGCGGCAAATATAATAAATATTAAGCTCTAGTTTTTCAATTAGTTTTTTTGTGAACCCCCATCAAAAAATATTACGAGCCGCCTCTGCATATAACTGCATTTTTAACTCAATTTTGTAAAAAAATGCATTTATCTTGTTTTACCAGTAAGCAGACGATATATACTTTTGGATCCAAAAACATCCAAACAATTACAACAATCAAGAATCCAAAATAACACAGTAGACCAAAAGTACATGATTTTTTTTATGTTACAGGGGGCAAACGAGCGTGCGGTTCATCTGATGTTAAGTGATCACCGTTGACCATGAATATTTGCAACACCGCAGGCTATGGAGATGCGTAGCCGGCCTCTAAGGTGAGATTACGCCCGTTTAAAAGAAGTCAAAAGTAATAAATAAATATGAGTTACCTATTATGTGAGTCCACCCACACGAACTCGTCAGCGCTGGTGACGTTGGTACACACTGTGTCCAGAGACGGCTGACGCACCAGAGGCGCTCGTCTTCGACGGGCCTCCGCTGCACTACCGCTTTCTGCAATTTGACAATCAGATTCTTATTGTTGTAGTTCAAGTATTGTTCTACAAGATTTGTTTGGTAGAAAACATATTGATGCTTTTGTTTCATGTTTCATTTTTGTTTCTTGTTGTATCTAATTATTTTTGCAGATATGTGTGGATGTTCACGAAACGATTCATTATGGTGAGGGGACAATCGTAACACAGTTTAAGAAATAATTTCACATAGTAACATTGTTCAATAGTAATGTAGTTGGACATCCCCTTTTATGAAAAGATTTTGTCTAAACAGTTACATGAAGTCATTGTTTTGGAATATTTTTCGATACCTGGTGCTCCATTATTACTGCCGCCGCCAGCACTGGAAGCGCCGCTGGTGGCGGTGCTGCTGCTGTCTCGCGAGCGCAGGGTCAGCTGCTTGATGGCAGACCTGATGTCCTCCAGTCCGCCTCCACCGGGCCATGGAGACTGTAACTGCAGCGTTATCGTACTCATTTACAGAAAATATTTTAGATTATTAGACTGCTAAATGATTTTGGTAAATTCTTGCTTTAGTTTAGTCGCATTGATATGTTGTATTATAATTTGCTACATAATAAACCAGCGATTAAATTCTACCTAAGTCATTTAAATATGTAGGAAACCTCACGAGAAGGCTGGATAGTGGAGACCTACAAGTTCTCTATTGATCGCAATCGCATCACGCAACTTAATTAGTGTCTTTCATCACCGATGCATACTGCGTAGGAACATAAGAAGATTCGTGGCATTTTTATACAGAGCCCTGTTGTATATCCGATACTTTCTGCACCAGTGTACATATTGATTACGACACCAAAGCTTAACCCGGACTAGACGTTCGTCTTGGATAGAAGCATATTCCTAAACCAGAGTGGTGTCCCCTGCAGAAGAAGATATGTGAAAGAAGATAATATGGTATAGTATGAAGGTGTAGTACTTATACCTTGTTATGCGGTCAGAGTGGTGGCCCTGCAGGAGAAGATATGTGAACGAAGTATGATGTAGTTGAAAGTAGTGGTATACCTTGTTATGCGGTCGGTGCTTAGTCCTGGCATGCGGCGGCTGGCGGCTGCGGCGCGGCTCCTCGCGACCCGCCTCGCCGCCGCCGCCGCTGTCCGACATCGACGCGTGCCCCGACGAACGGTTCTCATCTGAGCTGCTGTTGCACTCGCGGACGCCATTCTGATAGACATTATAAGTGGGTTTATAATAATATTATCAGCCACAAAATGTCTATTGATGAACGTAAACCTTTTTAATCGTTTGGAGAGTGACTAGTATAATGTGGCGTACAATCAAAGACCTCATAGCGATCTTCGTTGAAGAATCTGGAAATTAATGTAAATGTACAAAAACCACAATAATCAAAGTATCTGCCCTGATATTTATTATCATACGCGAGGTATAAAATCATCTAGATTTTTTCATGGAAGTGTGTAACGTTCTAGGATCAGCCAGCGCCAACATGCGGGACACCTTCTGCTAGTTAATAGTTGAGAAAACTTTGACCTTATCGACCACAAAGTGCAGAGTAGTTGGAACTATAGTAAATCTTTACGTCTTGAGAAGTTTTTTTTTATTGCAATGAATGGCTAGACGAGCAAGCCGTTCGCCTGATGGTAAGCGATACGACCGCTCATAAACAGTAGCAAAATTCCACTGCGCTCGCCATCCTGAGACACAAGATTTTAAGTGTCAATATGTCCAGTAGTTACTCTGGCTACAATGTCCTTCAATCCTAAATACAACAGTGCATTTACACTGCTGTTTCACGGGAGAAATAGACATTGGTGGTACCTACCCAGATGGCCTCTCACATATGAGAGACCTACCACCAGTAGAAGTATCTTGAACATTACAAACATTTACTAATATTCGGATTAAATCACAGACGCTTGATTTTACTATTTCAGATTTGCATTAAATCAGTCAGCACTAGCTTTAAATTCGGATTTTCAATGCTAAGATTCCAATTACTAATTTTATGCACGGAAGGAAAAGCGATTACTTTCTAATTACAATTATATATTTTGCCAAAGGTAGAGTTTGTTATTATCATTAAAGGATTTTAATTATGTATGTTTTTTTAGCATCGACATTTCTAAACGATTCGTGTGAATGCATTGAGATAATATACTAGAGGGGACAATGCAAACTAAATGTTTGTAACAAAATTAAGGGTACCTTCTATTTCTGTCTCTGTCATGCCTACGAAGTAGCACTATCTTCTCTCTCGCTTCACTGTGTACCCGTGTGCACGCACCATACGCAGAGATTTTGTTCCTGATGTCTGCTCTAGTATAATAACTCAATGTGTGAATGTCTTTTCTTAGGCTTACTGTTTCCTGAGAAGATTCTTTATAACACTACAATTTCCGTTTTGTCGACCTAGAATATGTTTTGGCAGAACGCGGATATTAATTATTTCCGTAAGATGTTATTTATTTTTATTCGTACTATAATCATGGACATATTTTCCGCTTTCTAGTTAGAACCGAAGTATTGATTTGATTACGCATTTGAAGCAAGAAATTTGTGTACCAACTCGTACAATTCCGGAATAATTATTGTTTTAAACAGTTTCCGAATCATTAGCGTTCGTTTTTGCCGTTGCGTACGATTTGTATTTCCTAATTGGGTTGCTAATTAGAATGGTAAATACGAAATGACTGGTTAAATGATGCATATCGATGTGGAATTTCTACATAATTGCAGCAGCAGGAATATTACCTTTATGATTATCATGTTTAATATCAAATATATATATTTTTTAATTTGATTGCAATAAATCTCATACAGTAGTTACCTACAGTGCGGCCTGCAACGCTGATTTAGTAGTTCTTAGTCCTGTTTCGAACATCTAAAGTCTATGATAAAACCTTTTTAAGGATATATTTTGTATTTAACAAAGAAGTCTAAATCTTTCATGTTTCACAAATATACGGGATTCATTAACTTATCATTTTGCTGCGGCGGCCTAGCCTTTAACAATAACCTCGTAAAAGATTCCGGAAAAGGTAAACCCTTTGAGCAGTTTAACGGCATTCCCAACCTCTGCTAAAAGATTTGAGGGAAGCCATAATAGTGTTCGTCTTTTGATGTTGTTATGTTATCCCATCTAAAAGCGCGGTTTCTCGGTAATCAACAAAGACGTTGGGATTAACGTCTATTTACCACACTAAACGGTTTTATCCAGAAATAGATCTGCGTTTCTTCAAATGGGCATTTAAATTCAAACTAGGGCGCCATGAGTTAATTTTCTTTACGCATTTTTAGAAATAGTTAGCCAATACGTTACGTTAAATTTTTGGAGACACAACTTTTACATTTTGCAATTTATAAGGATAGAAATCTTAGTATTTCATAAGATGTTAATTCTCAATACGTCCAGTAATTACTCTGGCTACAATGTTCTTCAATCCGCACACATCAGTGCATGTACACTGTTGTTTGGCGGGGGAAATAGAATAGAATGTTTACAAAGTATGACGTATATAGGCGAAACTTAATTATTTTACGTAGCAATAAATTGCCTAACATTTTAAATACTCGTAATTTATATCAGAAACTAAGATGGCGGCCATTGTCACGGGAGATTTCCCTCTCGACTGTCAACGTGGCCGCTTCCCACAGATCACGCTTTTCCCTATCACAAGATCGTGGGATTCTGTTAAAGAATGGTTATTATTTGTAACGTTAGCACTTTCGCTTCGTAACTCTTTGGTTAATTATTGTAATAGCGAAATGACGAGACAGTGATAATTGTTGCGAAGAGATTGCGTGAAGAAAGACATTACGAGTACTTTTCTTGTACTTTTTTTGGGTGTTAATAAAGTTGCGTAACGTATAGATGAGAGGCGAGCTTCAGTAAGTATAACGCATATTTATTTTACTTTGCATACATTGCATGATTTGCCAATTATTTTATTGTTGCCTCCCTCGATTGAATCCTCGGTTCAAGAAGCGAGAGTAGTTATTTATTTCATTGGATTAGGTAGGTATATTATTCAATCCTCATGATTTCCTCCATTTTTTTTGGAGCTTTAGTAGGCTTTTCTTTAATGCATGTTTTGATTTCCTTCAAATCAACCATACCCTTAGCTTTTACAAACTGTAACTACTTATAAGTTAAAACTAAGTAACAACCAACGGTAATATGGTTGTTACTTAGTTTTAACTCTTACAAACTATCTAATCTTAGTAAAAAAGATGCGTGCAAATGGACGTATTAACTATTTCCTGAGCAAGCTTTGTGATGTTTCCTTATTTGAGATATATCTACTGCGACTAGCTTCCTTAATTTGTTTTCTAGCACTCGTTTTACGCACATTAGAAAATAGCAGTCAAATTTAGGGGGGAGGGGGTTTACCCTGTGATTTGGGGGTACAAGAATTCCGCCCCGGTATCCTCTGCCCGTCGTAAGAGACGACCTAAAGGGGTCATCGGAGTCACTGGGCACACGGCGGGGGCCGTACGCCCTCGCGTATAACGACTCCGAGACGTGTGATGGAGCCTCGTCTCCGTCATGGACGCCCATAACAGCTTGGCGGGCATCCGAAAGGGGGGTGTAAGTGGAGTTAATCTGGGCCTTCATAATGGTAACATAAGGCCCAGCAATGGTTTTGCGCGGGGCGGTTCGCGGAGGTAAATCGGGGCGCCCTTCGCCCTGGGATGTCCGGTGCCGCCCACAATGCGTGTGAGGGCATCGAGAGGTTTTTAGTCAGTATGTTGGCGTAGGTATTGCTAGGGACCCAGCTCGGCCACAATATCCGCGTTTGTACCGGGCTGGAAGGCCAGAGACACGGTCGCTGTGGTTAAGTTCCTACAGCGATAATCAAAATCAAATGATTTTTTCATAGAACTAATCTGAAGTAACTTCATCCAAATAAAAAAAAGATAATTTAAATAGGTCAATGAACCTTGCAGAAGTTCAAACCCATACGTCACCTAGATACTTAACAAAAGAAACAAAAATAAATTTGAGCACCCTTTCAAAATCGGTTAATCACATCCATCGTCCCACATGTCAGACTTAAAAAATGTAATATTGCTTTCACGGTATCGAGACGATTCGATTTGAATAAGCGGCGAGTTATGCCTGCCCCGTCCTTGCTAATAGGATTAGGCTGGGTCGCCAGCGCGCCGCTACCGACTTACCCAGCATTCACACAACAGACGGGACACTGCGGACAAAGTCTGTTTTATAAAGCAAAAGGTACATGTACCGCTACTTTTTAAAGCAATGAGTTACAAAAATATACCTTAAAGTAAACGCTGTGCAGTCCAAATAGTTTTAATTGGCGTGAGACGTCAATCTCGACGGTCGATATAATAGGGTATTTGACTATTATCGATTTGTGGTATTATTTCGCTTACAAACACAAATTGGTTAAAAATGAAGCCTTGCTGTCAAAAAAGTATTAAAGTAGCTTGTAACATTAGGCAAATATTAACATTAATTAAAATTAAGGAGTGGGGGTGTAGTGGGGACACCTTGCTATCTCTTTCACACCCGCACACTGTAATGTATAATAACCCTATTAATCACCTCAGATTAATACCTTACTACCACCGATCCTACTAACCTATTATTGCTTCTGTCGTAGACAGTAATGTCTTCTTAATCAAACAATCATACCTTTTACTCTATCGTAAACAGTAATGCTATTATCTCTTTAACTCTATTGGTTTCCTATGATCCTGGTTGGTATATTCACAATGCAATAAGATTTTCTTCGTACTGTCCACTCTAGTATGAACCTCTATGCATTGACACGTTTAGTTATCCGTTGAAAATATTATCATTATAGTTACTAATTACGTTGAAATGTTGGATTTATATTAGTTATGTATTCAATTTACTATTTATTTCCATTACGTGTCACGCGAAAACGGTAAATACCCGTAATATTAGAAATCAACAGTTATTCTGACAAACTGTTAGAATCGATGCGTGTTACTATTTCAATTTCCTACATATTATGTATTATTCTCACATTTTAACTGTATCAGTTACTACTATAATTATGTTTTCGTAAGTGAGAATATACCTAATGGTAATCTAGAAATGGTAATTTATTTTATAGGACATCATGATTAGTTCTTCAAAAGATCTTTATTCATAAGAGCATACGTTGAAGGAAGGGACAAACAATGGCAATATTATGTATTGGTATTTGGTAGAGAATACAGGCCTTTTTTAATACGACATTTTGCTATAATAATTTGGAAAATAAATAATCCAAACTTACAGAAACTTTAACGGTCTTGGCCACCCAGAATATAAATAATTGGAGTGCCACAATATTCAAATTAGGGGATTAGTACCGCTAAATAATGGTAGAGCTCAATGAACACAATTTAAAACACATTGAATTGTAGACATTAACGGAATCATATGATGAATGAAATGAAATGATAAGAAATTAAGGAATGTTTATTTTATACTTCCCGACAACAACACATAATCATTTTAAATACAAAATATGTTACCATAATTCCACTAGTGCGTAAATGCTTTCTAAAAACGTGCGTGTACGCAACTTAAGATGCATCTACAATTTGAAAATGTTCATTATATCCGTCACGCTCCACATTCCGCGTGCCATCCCGATTTTTCAGATAAGAACACTTAATAGCGCCATAAAAATATTTCATTTAACAAGAAAACTTACGTAGAAGTTGATTGGTGGCACTGTTGGTAAAAAATATTTCTTATAATTTTGTGTAATTGCCATTGCATTATTCGAACCTACAGTTGCTAAGTTATTGAAGCCTTCATAACTAGGATTCGCTATTAAATCGACAAATAGATAAAAATATCTCAAGTTAGAACAGTTCTTATATATTTTTTTGTTCTCCTTATAGCTTTACCATAAAGTTTGTTTTTACTAAGAAAACGATATTCAATCTTTTACAATGTTGTAAGCAAAGATCCAATTACAAATCGATGCTAATAGATGAGATACGAATTCCTTTAAAAATCGATTTCGCGGGAAAAATAATAAAAAGCAACAAACCGAATCGTCGGATGAGTGGTCCGCCATCCCAATCAGGAGTTTATTCCGTGATCGAAACCATTAAACTCACGAGCGAAGCACAAACCAGCACCAATTTAAACTCGACTATATTCAAATCGATTTTTTTAATAAAATGGGCTAGTTTACCGACCACTACGTAACAAACGTTCCTCGTATATGAACGTTTAAATCCCGTAACTGTGATATAAAGTTGGCGTGCGCGTGCGCAGTTACCGAATGTCTACGCCAATTTGCAATGACCTGATGACATCAATTGTATCGCTTTGTCAGGAATTAATTTTTGTACATTTTATTATAAAACATTTGATGCTTCACGTTTGTTATCCTTAGCTTTTATCGATTTATTGCTAATCGATTTCGGGGTTTTGTGATTGATATCGATTGATTGAATTAAGTTCTTAATTGTGTTGAGGGAAAAAACATACAGGGCTACAAAAATACGTTAATTATTCTGTGCGTAGTTAGGAATGTCCATAAATAACATTTTTAGCAATGATACGCAAAGACGGTTTGAGCTCTTAAGGCGGTAAAGGTGAGAATGCTAGGGTCCCTAGATGGGGATTACTAGAAGCTAGGATTACTACCTTGGATGAGATACCCATATGCCATACAAATCATCATCATCATCATCATCATATCAACCACAGGAAGTCCACTGCTGAACATAGGCCTCCCCCAATGATCTCCACAATGACCTGTTGGAAGCGGCCTGCCATACAAATGCATAACAATAATTAAGGTCTTTGGTCCTTCGCCATTTCTAATAGTCTGGGAAAAGACCAATCGCGCTCTCAACTAAAGCCGCTACGGTTGTAACAAAGTATTGCACCGGTATATAATCAATTCATACAAGTTGTACATGGTACTGCGATAAATAATTCGGAAACCATTATAACATGAAGAAAAATTACAAAAATACTCTTAAACAGAACCAAACTTACATTATCAATAATTATAATGTACTCTTCTGGAAACAAACCATTGAAAATGGTGTTCCAGGGTTCATTTAAGAGATAATACATGATCCAAATCATATGTTTTATAAAAAGGAGAAGATATAAATAAACAAACTTTAAAATTTGTAGTCTCTGAGTATTCGATATAAAATCAAACAAAAGATTTTACAAGAAGATAAACTTGGGACCGCAATCGGAGCACTTCATAAACAAACACATCGATAAGTAACCCAGGAGCCGCTATGGCGGTGTCAAACACGTTAATCGTTTCGTAAATCAGCTAATAAATTTCGTGATGGCCCACACGGAAATGGAAATGGCACGAGACCTTCTGAAACAGTAAAAGTTCAACATTTTCACTTGGCATAAATAATAATATTCTATAAATAATGATATTATGATCAATCCATGATTTTCATATGTTATTAAATGAGCAGATCTGAATTCAACTAAGCTACGACTCCTGTATACAACACACTACATAAATTATATTAAGTAACTTATCGCATTTGCCATTGTTTTGCTTTGTAAGTGATTGGGTATGTCATGCTCGCTAAAAAGTCTGTGCTTGCGGTGGCGTCGTGTGCCGGGTCGGTCACTTCCCTGTAGTATGGTTGAGGGGGCCGATGGCTGGCACATGCGTCGTACTCGTGAACGGGTGCTGCTTGCGTGGACTGGTCTATCCGATTTGCTTACATTGTGGCGAATTGATTGATCGAGTATATAAGGCTTCCCAAATATTCACTGCTTGGCGAAAAAGAGTATACTGATTCTTCGTTTTGGGTGACTTCGCTTCACTCAGCCATATTTATCATAACGAAAATATATTCGTATTAAAAATATCTATTGTCAATTTACAACAAATTATTAATAAACTGCCGTGCGATTCTGTAACAACTCACGATCGAAATCACTTCTCTGATTTAAACCAACTTGTAAATTATGTAATAATCACTACATTGTAAACTGGTTTTGAAAAGAGCAACACTAGAGTTTCTTGCCCGTTCTTTTCTAGTGAAAACCACTTTCCGAACCGGGTGGTACCTACATAAAAAAAATGACTGAATCTAAACGATGTTGAACATTTTAATGGATTCAATAAATTATTTTCATTTCATTTCATTTCATTACTACACTGTATTGTAAACTTCTTTAGAAAAGAGCAAATATTTTCATTTCATTGTACGATCTTATTTTGATGTAAGCAACTCAGGTTGTACTAAAATTATAAATGAGATAGTTTACTCTTCTTTTCCTCCTTACACAGAACAGTTCCGTTGAGGTTTGATTTATTTTATTTATACTCTGAAAATAAAATCCCGATAAGCTTTTTCTTCTAGAAAAATATAAATGCCAGCAAGAAAAAAAAAACCCTCCTTAATGGTCAGCAACGCATATATGCCCTATGCCCTACGGTTTTGCAGATGTGTTAGTGTTATTATTTTTCTAATACACAATACGAGTATACCTAAATATGACATGAACAGTTCTAAGTTATTTAAATGTAAACGTGTTGGCATATGCTGTAAGTTTTCATAATAAAATTTATTTTATAATTGCTCCTGATTATTATCAATATAAATAGTCCGTTCATATTTTTTCACTACGAATTGCATAAGTAATTTACATTTTTCTTCCTTATTCAAGCTATATTTAGTGAGACCGTTATAAATATATCATTATATACCTGAACAATTTGAATAAACTTACGCAATACAATCAATAACAGCCTTTTTCAAGGTTGCCCTTTTAAAATCCTCTAATAACATCTAATTACATGGGCACGACTTGTTTTGTATTTAATTATAAGATAATTTACCCTTGCTTTGATTGCTCGTAACGTGCCCTTCATAACTTCAGAAATTCAATTCATTTTTCTTATTAATTCACAACACATCACTGGTAACACGTGTGCACGAACAATCAAAATCCACATGACAGATATGTTAAACGAAAATGAAGATGACCTTAAAGTGCGTATGGCCATTGACAGTGAATTAAGACAACTGTAATTTTTATCAAACAGCAGTGACCGCAACAGGTGCAGGTTGGCTGTACACGATCGATCAAGCCAACGGTTAACAAACTAGACGTAACCGCAATAACGTGCGGTTTGCTCTAATCTAGCGGGTGAGTTGAAATATAGAAAGCCTGGCTTTTATTGCAGCCTAAATTGTGCTCTGGCATTGCTTACTTTGTAGAAATTAATCATACACGGCTGAATCGTAGTCTATCAATATACGAGTATATTATATATTTATCTTTCAAAACTTGTATTGTTTTACTTTTTTTGGCATAATTAGGCATTGGCTTACTCCTGACTTTTTGGCATTATGCCAAAAAGCCCGGGTTTTAGTCGTGTTGGTGCGTTTTTAGGAATTAACGAACTTCATATTATGCTACCTTAGAAACATCTTTTACAAACTACATGTAATCATTTCCATTTGTACCCTAAAGATGGTTTCTAAAAATGATCAATTAATTCAATTATTTATGTATAAGGATTATTTTATATTAATTCAGTGGTTGGACTACTATTATCTAATAGATATAATGGATCTGAGATCATTGTAATTTGATAACCAGATTAGTGTCAGCAATATAATCTTGTGATAAGGATCATGATTTACTGAATCAGTTATTTCTGTTGCTTAATTATATTAATTTAATTTTTATACCAGAAGTGTTTGTTTTGAATAGTGAGCACTCATCATTTGAGAAACCACGTCATTTCACCATAGTGGCGACAAAATTAATTATATCTTGATAATGCGGTTTCCTAACGACGCAGTTGACGTTTCTAGAAAGTTATAAGTGTACGGTTGACTTGTGCTACCAAGAAGTAAATTATACCATATTTTTTCAAATTATCAGAGCAATTTAAACTGTAGTTAATCACAGCAAAAATAACCGATGATTTACGAAATTAAGCGACTAATTTTAGTGCTATTAAAAGTGGCCCAGATATTTTTTTAAGTCCATGTTACAATTTTTTTTTTAATAAAGCAGTTCATCAGATTGATATACAGCTGTGAATTTTGGGTTTGGAACTATAGGAATTTAAAGTTGAAAAATGTGTAAATATTGGTTTCGAGCGAGGAAGTTTTAGAGTCATCAGAATCAGATTTAATTTAGCATGTTGACGAATAAGTAGCACAAAAAAGATTTACTTTGCATGAGTAGCTTAAATAACAAAAAAAAAACTGAAAGAATAACATTAGATGGCTTGAAATCTTTGCCAAATCCGATAATATAGAGACTTTAATTGGAATATCATAATTAAGAATTCAGTCTGCATTTATCCTGCTGACTTTATCTTCTGTCTATCTTGTATTTGTATAAAATTTATGCTGCAACATAGCTACCGTGGAATATCCAACGGTTACCAAAAATACATACAATTCCATGAAGATTGCACAGCCACTGGATTTAGGCTGCGTCTAACTATCTGTATCTGTATCTGTATCAGCACATTTACGTCCCACTGCAGGGCACGGGCCTCCTCTACTATCGACAGTACGATTGAGAGTGGTTAGGCCATATAGTCCAGTACGCTGTCCTAGTGCGGGTTGGCGGACTTACATACCATATATTTTTTTTATAAATCGCTATAGTACGCAGGTTTCCTCACGATGTTTTTCTTTACCGTTTTAGTGCGTGGTGATTGACTATCAATACAACAAACCATTGTGAAAAACCACCGACGTATATTCTCGACAACTTCCTTAGTCTAGAAATACTTCTAATAAGTACAAGTACCTGTACAGGCGGTGCGTGGTGATGATCATGCCGCGGCTGCTGGTGGCGCCGCTCCAGCGCGTAGCTGCTCTGCGGTGGTGCGCTGCGCACCGGCGCGCTCGCCACCGTCAGCTGCGACACCGCGCTCACGGGCTTCAGCTGAGCCCCTGATGGCTCCGTGCACACTTGAGCTGTGTCTTCGAGAGCTAAGGAACAAAATTTATTTAAACGTCAGGATGTCTATTGTCTCCACAGCTCTTTAAAATGAAGTATCTATTCCAAAGCTGCGATTAAGCGACATCGGGTTCTCTATAAAAATTTTCATAAATTATACTGATGGTGATTCGTCTGGTTCATAAGAAATGTAGGCGTGAAAACAAACATTCACGTAAATGCCGCAAGCGATAATAGTTTTTCTTCTAACTGATAGGCTACTTTGTCTCTAAGCAATAATCAAATATGTGTTTATTTTACTATTTACAACTTATTGCATACAGAATGGACACTGACAGCCTTCTTATGCAAAAATGGCTGAGACTGCATTTGAGGACTGTTAATTAATATTTAATAATGTTTGGGTTAAAAGTAATTCTACGTGTTTTGGTTTTGTTATTCATGTATAGTTTATTATTAGTTTAAATAAATAATTGGTAGATATAAAATATGGACTGATTTGTAACAAATATGGTCTGAAATAAAGATTTATTATTATTATTATTATTTACAATATTTAGAGCTATGGGAAGTTTGAAAATTAACCTAACTAATAAGTGTGTTTCAGAAATCCTAGATATTTTGTAGTAGGATAACTCCTAAGTACTTGTATACAATTTGCACTAGCACAAATTCTAGACTAAATAAACAAAGGATACGTTGATACTATAAAGCTCGTAAATACCAGAGTGGACAGCTTTATAGCCAGTAGTTCTAAAAGGCTGTTATGTTTAATTGGGCTTCATATAGCCTGCTTTATGGCGCATTAGCCTCTTCCTTATTTAACTTCATTTAAATCATCTTTTGATGTGTCGTTCAGTTTATGGATCATATAAGTTGTATCGGTAATAGCTACGTAGCTTATAATGTTATGTCCAAATTAATAATATAGAAAGTCAAAAGTAGACATAACAGGTGGACAGAAGGTTTTATAATAACATATATGTAAGTAATTTAATAATAAATCAACTCGTCAATATATAACTACGTCCCATTGGTCAGGGCACCAGCTTTCTCGACGATGGCTCATAATTGTCTTTACGAAAGCCCTCTGGCTTAGTTTGTAGTCCAAAACACTGACCTTGGAGGTTTTTCTATGATCCGAAACGAAGTGCGAATGTTTAGACGTCGTACGTATGTACCTAGGAAAAGATTATCTACGATTATTTTGCGTGTGAATGCGTGGTTTTCATGATGACCTATACTCCAAATGTTTGAATCCTCAATCGTATGTCGTAACCAAAGACTAAGTTGGTAGGGACAGATAAGGGTCATAGAGAATAGTATTGATTTTGAGAAGTGGAAACCTTACTTCAGACGTCGATCGTTCAAACATTCGAATTTCGTTTCGGAATATAAAGTAACTCCCCTGATTTGGATTGGGAGACTTCGTACAACGTATAAATTCTTGAAAGGCCCTCTCTGATCCGGTTTCGTAGTAATGTTTTTCTTCACTTTAGGGTGAGTGTTAAACTACGCATACACATAACTTCAGAAGTCAGAGATGTGACTCTACAGCCTAGGGGTCGATATTGCGATTTACGGTTTGCGAGTCCAATCATTTACACTGGGTTACTTTGTATAGCCTTATAAACGTATCTTAAACAAGCAATTTTAAACACGTACACTTCAATATACCACGACGTGTGCCACAGGCGTTATTACTGTAATGATGGTTGCAGAAACTAATCTGCAGTTCTTTATTCCGTGACGGCTATTAGCAGTAAGCCTTGTTGAGTGTCGCCGCAGGCTTCATGGCTATATTAGTACACAAGGCTTTGTTGTAATGATCTACAAATAACTTATTTGTGTTTCAGCATGTTTATTTTGAAGATAAAATATGAAGACTGCTTCGGTGGCGCAGTTGTAATGTGGTATGATTGCTAAGCTGAGATCTCGCATTCGAATGCCGGGTCAGGCAAAGTGATATTGGATTTATCTATTCATTATTAGCCTGCAGTTAGGAATTTGTGCCCGATTTGGCGATTTGCTCCCTCTATCTCATAGTGGGAGGGAAAATACAAAGCGAAACGTGGGTGTCCTGGTTGCACCGCTGCCTACTCATTGTAGGAAAAAGTCTCGAATTTATGTATATACCTGTAAAATATAAAGAGAAGTGTTGTTGACTAGAATCTTCCTTTTCCAGGAGTTTTATTTTATGTTACTCTTACATAGTCATCCATATAGACCGTCGCTGCATTATTTAAATTCACAATGATTTTTATTACAGCACCTCATAGATTATAAGATTTACGATAAAACCTTAAAACTTTAGGAAAAATGTATGTTGCGTGAAGCTCTTCATCTAGCAATATGTTTGGTTGGCTACTGCTTATGTCGTTTAAAATATAAAGATACCGATTAATCCGCATTGCAGTATGGCTTTTGCATGTGTTTAGGTCCTCCGGCAATAAAGACAGAATATTCTAACAAACAGTTGAGTGTACTTACGTTTGTTGGGTTCATTGGGTGCGGGCGGCGTGGTGGCGCGGTGCGCGTGCGGCGGCGGTGACAGGCGGCGCGCGAGCGGGGCGGGCGCGGCCGCTGCGTGGGACACGCGCACGCGCAGGGCCCGCGCGCCGCCAGCGCTCGCACCGGCCGCGCCGCACCACGCGCCCTCCTCGCCCGGACGGCAACCGCTGGACGGTCTGCACACAATAAACGTCAGATTTACTAAAAAAAAATAATTTACATTTCAATTAATGGCGAGACCAGCATGCCGTTCGTCTGATGGTAAGCGTTACGACTGCTCAAGAACAGCGGCAGAACCAAACAATACCTTGAATCACAAATGCATTGCTTGGCAGTCCACTGCGCTCGCCGTCCTGAGACATAAGATGTTAAGTCGCAATATGAAAGTTATTTATTTAAACATCGTTTAAGTGTGTGGTGGCCTGTTGGTAAACGGGCCAGACGCGGCGGCCAACATGCTCACGGTGGTCGCGGGTTCGAATACCCGGGCACACCTCTGACCTTTCGGAGTCATGTGTGTCTGTATCAGCCCATATACGTCCCACTGCAGGCCACGGGCCTCCTCTACAATCGACACTACGATTGAGAGTGGTTAGGCCATATAGTCCACCACGCTGGCCTAGTGCGGGTTGGCGGACTTACATACCATAGATTTTTTTTTATAAATCGCTATGGTATGCAGGTTTCCTCACGATGTCATGTGTGTATTGATAGTCAATCACCACGTGCTAAAAACGGTGAAGGAAAACATAGTGAGGAAATCCTGCATACCATAGAGATTTGGAAAAAATCTATGGTATGTTAAGTCCGCCAACCCCCACTAGGCCAGCGTGGTGGACTATATGGCCTAAGTACTCTCAATCGTACGATTGATTGCAGAGAAGGCCCGTGCCCTGCAGTGGGACGTATATGGGCTGATACAGAGAAACATCGTTTATTTAATTTTACAAGAATTTACATGGTATCTAAAATGCGGCATCCCACATTAGGTTACGGTGGCAAATTATGGTCTAAACCTGTCCAGTTGAACTCTTGATTGTAGTGGCTAGTAGGCCCTACACTTCGAAATATATTAGCTGGATTAACATTTAACATCGACTGAAATCTCTCATTACAGGAGTAACTATAGATAGAGGTTACAATCATCAAACATTTAAATACAACCATTGACTTATAATTTATATCGATGCATAAAACCTTTACCTATAGTAGCAAAGTGTCATTCGTTTATTATAGGTAACAGAAAATATTAATTTGATCTGCCACAATACTATATTACGAGCACAGTTGGGATCTATGATTACAATTTAGATTTCTAATTAATGATTTCCGTCAAATGCCGGGTCCCAATTTGTGGCATATTGCACTTCCAATAACGATTTAAATAGCCATTTTCCATTGCGATTTTTATAGTAAGTGCGGCAAGCGCCTCAATTAAATGTAAGGTGATGACTTGATGTTTTACCACCGTCGATTAAAAACACACTAATCGATAAATCGGATTCAATTGAAATAATTTAAAATACAACTGATAGGTATAAGGATTATGATGATTACATTAAAAGACGATCAATAAACACCCCATAAACAAACTTGACGAATTGAAACAACAAACATGCAAGCAATCAAGAAGATTAATTAACTCATGTCCACACTCCGCCCACATTGAACCCGTCAGAAAAACTCCACTTAGCGGCGAGTTTCCACACGTTTCCTTTCACTCGCAAGTCACATGTAAATACTTGCGGAGTGCCTGTTAATGGCTATCAAAATTACAACACGGACCGTGCCGATCACAATCAGTAAACACGAGAATGAACCTCATCGCATATCTGTAATCTGCTAATTATGTCCTTGAAATTTGGAACGGATGTATAGATTATAAAAAATCGATAGTTGAGTTGAGTTGTGTGCTTGTTTGAAATGAAATGAAATGCATTTATTTTTCATATAGGCAATTAGGCATTGTTTGTGGTTTGCTTGAATTCCTTTTACTTTGAAATGTTGTGTATTTAGAATTATCATTGTACTAAACCTACTGAAAAGCTCAATTCTAAGTTGACGAATAAGTGAGCTTTAAATATTTTTTGTTGTTTAAATTCGTACATCAAAGTTACTACACCGGGTACTGATGGTATGTGCGATAGGTACTGTCCGTAAAGAGTGCTGATTGGAAAAGACAATTTATTGCATTCGACATAATTATCTGGCTTACTTATTGCTTCTTTTCGCGTCGAAGGTACCTAGCCGTTAAAACTCATCAAATCAATTTCAAAATGCAATTTCTGAATTCCATAATAAATTAGTTCTACTGCTGTATCCCATGATTTTAAAATATATTTTTTATCAACGTGTATGACATCATGTCTAACAAGTCCAAAAACCCCTAAAATTAATCCACGTCATCAACAGTCCCTCACGCAGGTTCCATTCCACTTGGCATTAACCTGTAACCCTTGGCTAACGGACAGGCATTCGCTCCACCGGCGTGTCCAACACAGGAGCGTGACCGGGTACCGTGGCGAATTCGCCGCGAGCCATCGCCTCTACTCTTGCAACCGTACTCTGTGACACTTGCACACTATTAAGATCACCGAGGTTTGTGGGGCTAGGCGATTGAGAACACGTATTTCGTACGAGCATTAACCTGATGGACAGTTCTTGGTATTTGCTGTGCTTATTGTTACAGCTAGAAAAATGTTAGTTTATGGTATGTAACTAATATCTTAGACACTACCACAATATCATACAAATCTTAATTGTGTCGAACTGGTTGTGTTTTTTTCGTACTTTCATTAATTCTCATATTATCTTGAAGGTGTCGCATATAATTATAATTACCTCTCGTAGCTTCTTCTTTTGAAATTGCAATCTTATTCGAAAAAATAGCTTTTTAATTCTCAGACCAATTAACTTTATTCGCAAATAAAATGTAGAAAGACCTGTGTAATTCGATTAGCGCTGTTGTAACTCCGAAAAATGTGATCGGCGTTCACGATATTTGTTGACCTGCCGGCCCCTGTGCAAGAGCCGTTGTTGCCTGTAGCCTCGTTGCAGCCGTTCCTACATCAACCGCTTTATGTAACACGTTATGTTTCTACATAGGTCATCAGCCGCATCGCGTATTTGTAACAATGCTGTGTTTCTTCCAATAAAAACGAATGCATGTTGATTTGCTCAATATTTTGTAAAGTGATTGATTGGCTGGTCTCCATAGAAATTTTTAATTGTAGCAATGTCTAGATTAAAAAAAATAGTATATGGTAAATGTTTTATTTACAGGTAATGCAAAGATCTTTATAGTAACTTGAAATTGGGTCTAACGGAAAGTTCAAGGCAATCTACAACGACATGGAATATCCGCGGAAGATTCTAGTGTATAAGTTCCACTCGCATTCTACAGTGTACAATATAAAAATAATAAATCGAACACAAGTAACAACAAATAACAACTACTCTCCACCAACAGAAAAAGTTTACAAAGACATCAAAGGTAATTGCCACTACGTTATATAAACACTACTGTATATAAACATCGCAATCAAACATCAGGCTATTGATCTTAAGAGCTGACAGATTGAAGATCAAACATAAAGACGTGACCACGACCGCACGACGATTCTAATCTCATTGACAGTGGACAGGTGTCTACCTCTTTTTGTCAGTAGTAAAAAACTAGTTGACTGGGATTACGGCAAAGGCTTGTTACGACGTGGTGAAATTGTCGTTGGACAGCTAAAAGCCACGGTAGCAAAGGAAGTGATAAATGTTTTGATTTCTATCTAATTTTACGATCAGCTTCTAAATCATACTGAACTAGAATATTGGATTTGTTGAAATGCTTAGTAGAGAGCTATTTGAGATCTAGCAGTTTTGAAAGTAGAAGAAATATATCGTTTATCTTGAGAGCTGAGCTACTTATGAGCGAGATCTATATGATATGTTCTGATGAGATGTTTTTTCTTCGTACATGTCATGAACATGTCTATTGACGGCGATTGATATTAATTGGATAATAATTCAAGGATACACTGGAAATTGGAATAATAGTCTCTAGTCATCGCATCATTCTTTAAATTGTTTTAAGGTTACAAAATTTTAAGCAAGAATGATATTGCTAAGTTATGTAAACATACAATTAAAAATAACTTAACTCAGATAATATGTTAATTTGGTAAACTCTTTATATACATACGTGTGCATAACATTTGCAAGTTTGTTGAACTTATTCACTGACATAACTTAAGGAAATTGCCCGATTTATTTATCAAAAATGTTGTTTATTCATATTTCTAAATAGTTATAATACTATGTAAATTCAATTTCGAAGAAGAGATGGTAAACCATTGCTCAGCAGTGTAATGATAAAGGTTAAGAAAAAAAAACACGTTTTATGATATTTCCCTGCCAATTACTATGTCACGTTTAGGTATTTTATGGTATATTTTTTCTCTTACAGAGTTCTTGCTTGGATACGGACGTCTCCACCGACGGTAATCGATTAACAAAAATAATCGTATTACCGAAGTAAGAAATACAGGTAGCACATAAGGAAATTGTACTGCATAACATCCTTCTGGTACAGAACATATATGAAGAGAAAGCATGCGTGAACACGCCGCAAAAACATTCCTATCGTGTGGTAATAAGGAACACAATGATCGGAAAGATACGTAGCGAATAATAGGAAATGACGAAGGAACATAAAAGTGTGGGAATTGATGCCGACACAGCTGCTATCACCGAGGATATCGACGTAACACTACGCATTTTTATAACATTCTCATGGTTCGTGTTTTTACTTTCCGTTGATAAGGAATTAACTCTCAGTGATGACTTGAAAATTCATAACTCGTTTCAGAAGCTGGTCTCATAGCAGGTTCTTTACTGACATACCCAATGATGTTAATAAAACCGATAAATGGATTACGCATAAACGATAATATCAATGCAAACATAATCTTGTAATGTATACTGAGCAGGCGTGTCCGATTGTTTTGATTGTAAAACTTTTTTTATTTTAATAAATGGTCAAGGCTTACAAAACACGAGGTACAAATTCTGTACTTGAATAACTTAGCAAATGCATAATATTATTTAAACGTCAGCTTATTGCATTTGGTGTTCCGACAGGCGTATAAAGACTCAAATATTATTACACGGTTGTTTGTAGTCAATACACCAAATAACAAAATTGAAGGCCTGAAGCAACGGATTATGATAGGTTGCAGTTTATTTTATAACTTTTCTTGTACTCTTCTTTAATCAGCCTTAATTTTTATGCTATTTCTTCGGGTGAAATTCATCTTTTCGCGATCATCCTACTTATCATCTTTCTTATGACAGCCTCCGCGGCGCAGTCGGTTAGACGCCGCCTGTGAAACGTTTGGCCGTGGGTTCGATCCCCGCACTGAAGAAGAAATGTTTGTGCGGCCCTCTCAAATATTTCTTTGAGTCTGGGTGCTTTTGACACTGAAAAGTCTCTCGTAGTTCCTGATATCCACACGACAAGACTCGATTTTGTATGTATGTGACTGTTGAGTGTTATTTATTTATTTATTTATCAGCGAACAACGCTCTGATGACTGACTGGTAGTGGAACCACCATCGCAGAGATGGCATAGCATTAGCGCAGGAAACTACGTCCTTTGCCGATTCTTTGCTAATCGTGGGGCGCGTTGGTAATATCCTCTAAAATAGTTTTTTTAGTATTTACTGTTACTTATGAGTTAATTTATTTACTGAATAACTTGAAAATAAATATTTTCATCCCCCATTTAGGTTAGACGGAACTGCAGTCTTACGCAGCCCTATTACTGATTCAGCTCAAGTGTGCCATTGTTGCAATTATAGTGGAGTCCCTCGGGAGCATGACGGAACTGTCAGGACTATTAACATATGAGTTCAAGGACCACGCTGATATCATATTGGTTGCCGTAGAGGCGTAGAATAATTTTCTTTCGACTTTCGCAACATTTGTCAAGAGAAATATATTGTTACTTATCATTATTATTATTCAAGTATTCATATTATTATTCAAGTTGAAAATGAATCGAAGGTAATTTCATTGTGGCAATGATGTAGTCTGGTTTTGTTAGCTGATTGTGGTGTTTGTATTGTTATGGTGCTATAATGAAATCATATTAAGAAACATTCATATTATCCAAAATATCCAAAGTAGAAGAATATTAATCGAATAACTAATAAGATTAAACGAGTACCTATGTCTATAACTATGTTTAGCACTCAGCCGGCGTGTATTAAAGCTTCATGACAATTAATTTCCAGTTTAAGGCTTAATCTTTATGTTTACTGTCTGTGTAACATCATTACATAGTAAATACATTAAGACATCCCACGTGCCTGGCGTGAAACATTAAGTCTAATCAGAATTATGAAACATTACTCCACGAGCATACCTCTTACCGGCCTTGTCTCAAACGACATTTTCCTCACTTACGGTCTAATTAGCTAAGTACGAATTAAAAAATCTCCGCCTTATAAAATCGTATGCAATCGGACAGGTGGTTGCCGCGGGTGATATCGTAAAAAGTGTCGGTAAACATGCTTGCGTAACCACCATCGAAACAAGCGACGTGTGGTAATTGTCGACCATGCATGAACACAATGTGATGGGATCGCCGTCCACACGTTTACCACCGTGAACTTCGAATGCAAGCCAAATTAGACTCTAACGTCTACGTGTTGCTTGCCATGTTGCTATTATACTCCATGTGTTTTGCATTCGGAGCTGGCATGGTGTGACAAATATCGTCCTTGTTCATCCTTCACGGACGCTTGACTTTGTTTTGATATTTTTTATCATTTTAATCAAACTCTTTATCAATTCTTTAATTAATTTTACGTTTTCTAAAATTGCTTTACTTATCGTCTTCACAATTATTTACGGAAAATGCGTGCCAAATCCGATGGAGATGAACCCGAAGAAAGTGATGATAATTAGTAAGAAGATAACAAGTTGCTGCTAACTGTTATGAAACTGTAGTCTTAGTGTTAATTTATAATATCACGTTTTATAATTGATTACGGAGGCTGAACGGTTCATTGTGAATTCTCAGGGAAGTGAAGCGCTCGCAAAAACTCCACAAAGCAAACGGCGGAAACGTCGACGATTAAAACAAAACAACTTAACTGAGGACTAGTGCAAGTTGCTTTACATTTCTTTTAATTTTTTATTCACGTATGTCTAATCATAGATTTCGAGAAATATGTTACGCTATTTTACAGGTTTATAAGGTTTAAAATATTGTGAGATTAACGATGTCTAGATTGTTAAAATAAACAGAAGCACGCAAGAGTTCGTCGACCAGACTCACGTTGATTGTTATCAAGGGAATTGCAAACCAATTAATGTGCACGTCTTCCCGGATGTTAGCACAGGAATCGGAGAAATAACGCATTTATAAAATCAACCACCATTACAGTGTTATTAAACTAATGATAAGTGGCGAATTCCAAACACAGACCACTTCTAAATGTAGGCAGAACATTTACTTCAAATATCTTGCTCAGTAAATAAAATTCCTTCTCCTTTAACGGAATCGATGCCAGATATAGATCCCAATATAGTGACAGCTCAATTCCTTCGTTACGCAAATATTTCTTTGAAGTTTACGTAATAATCTAAACTATTAGAGAACCTGGTGAGGCCTCCAAAATTTTATGTAATTTATAACGTAAACAAATAGATTTGGAACAAGATAATTTCCCTTCCTCGATATACAATTGACAATAAAAGCTCCCAGGTCACGTTAAATAACGATCTTATAACAATGCCGATGGGATCGAGGTCGCCGAGTCTAGACCTAACATAACTGCTTCCACTTACCGTTTCCTCCAGTCTTGGATGAAGCTCCAGTCTTCGTTTTCGTCTTCATCGAGCACCGTGGCTTCGTGATGATCAGCACTAGGCCCTCCGTGTACTAGTTCAACGAGCTGCCGGGCTCTTTCGAAATTTCCTTCAAATTCAACCACCAAAAATCCATCAGAACCTATAGTCCCAAACACTTCTTTCTTGTATGTTGCATCGTTGATAGTCACCACTTCAGCACTATCTTCGGTTTTAATTTCGGAGTAGATTCCTTCAGATATTTGGACTTCGGAAATCATCGGTGGTCCTCCACCTTTGTCAACATCTCTGTTGAGTCCCGAATTATCATTTATTTCGACATGGCCATTAGCGTAGATAGCTTCCTCTTTTTGCAGCTCTTTTTTGGCCTCTTCTTTCTTCTGTTCGTTATGTTTACGTATAATTGAGTCACCAAAATAAATCACAACTTTATTATTGTTTTGTGTGATTTTATTCGCCAAGCCGTTTTCTGTAAGTGGCAAATTAGCTTTTTTATTTTTATCTTGACTAATCCTTTGCGCTAGTTCTTCATAACAAGGGAGGCGATTACTATAGGTCTTTTTCTCATTGACAGTACCTTTGCTTTCATCCTTTTTCTTTTCAATACTCTGGTAAACAGGTGGGCGACAGCAATCGTCAATTTGTGGCTGTGAGCTCCATGGTTTAGGGTCGCTATAAACGTGATCCTTTGGTGTCGAAGTCTGTGGAAGAGGAATGTACTTTTCATGAACATTCTTTGAGCTTGTAGTTTCATTTTTCCTGAAATTGAGGACACTGCGTCGCACTTTGCCTTCCGAAACATCACAAGTGTTGCCTTTCTTGTGGCGCGAATTGCCCAGAATCTTGAAAAGCGGCTTGTGTTCCGTTTGTGGTTTCACTCGGTCCGTGCTGGGCGCCCTCCGCATCGCGAATGAGGCCGTCTCGTCCTCCGACATGTGCGGGTATAGCTGTTCGCAGCTGGTGGACTTTTGCGTGGCGGTCCTCGTCTTGGCAGAGGTAAGCGGCTCCCGGCTCTGCCAGTGTCGAACTGAAAGCCTGGCGGCCCCGCGGATGAATTTCATAGGTTCCCATGCGTCAGCTTTCTTCAGTATGAAGTTGTCGCACTTGTTGTGTTTGTTGGGCGGCTTCCTCGCGTCGGCGGCTCGGCAGGACTGCAGCTCCCGGCAGAGGAAGCAGGAGCAACGCGCGGGGCACAGCATGTCGGCGCGGGCGTGCCCGGCGCACTGGCTCCGCCGGCGCCGCTGGCCGCGACCGCCCCGCCGCGGTCGCCGCGCGCCCTCCAACACCCATTGTTACTGTCGCCGCCCCGCTACGGAGCCGAGTAATTGCCCGCACGCGAGTTTTCCACGGATTAATCTTACCGTTTGTGTGAAACTCGACTTTTTTGATCGACACTCAAGAAAGGTCGCTCGTGTAAAGAAAGTTGAAACACAACATCAGATAAAGAGGGAAATGTCGCATGTTTGTTTTTGCTTTCAGAGAAATTTCGCCAAATGAACGAGTTTGATTATTAAATATTATCGTGTCATCCATTTTGAATAATGTCGAATGATGATAAACTATAATGAAACCAATATGAATTTGATCGCCATTAATGAAAAATATTATTTCAATTTCAAGCCAAGTGTGTTATCTGTAGCGTAGGATTTCACATGAAGAGTCGTAAACGTTTCAGCCATCCATCCCGAGCGGCCGGCGAGGTCGCGTCGTAAAATAGTCTCCACGCGTTTTAGTATTAATATGAAGTTTTTAACAGCGTGCGCGCATTATCAACGGGACGGACGGGCAGTTAACTGTAACGTGCATCGTAAAACGCTAATACCGATTCACTTGCACATGAAACTCGTCTACACGCCGAGGTGAACGAAACCATAAGTCGAACGCTAAATATAGAGCACCTCTGACTGCCGGTATTATTGTATCACACGTAATGACACGCCGCCGCTGCAAGTCGAACGCTTCGAAACATATTTATTGAGAATTGTAATTCGTATGAATAAAAATGCAATACAATTTTGTCGGTGTGTAATTTAAAATTTGCTGCAGATGCGAGGAGATATTCGCGCCGCCCGCGCCAAGACGGTCCGACAAATAAGGTTGTGCTCGCTTGTGGTATTTCTTACGTTTCCGCGTGAGATGGTAGCGGGTTAGGGTGACGTTTTATCAAGTCATTCCGATCTCGAGTTTTTGCAAGCCTGTTAAGAGCGTATACACCTTGCGCGCAAAGTCAACTATAGGTATTTCTTCGTTAATTTCACGCACACATGAGCGACCAAAGCTGTGTGCGTAGAGCTGCCGCGTCGGCTCGCTATACAATCGGCGCAAACAACTTTGATCCGTGCGCTTCAAATATTCAATTGAAATGTAACTGTAATATAATATCATAAAAATATTTTATTTGCATTATAAGTAGACAAATATTACTGTGCAAGCAAAGAATAATACAACTTTAGATACTAATCATATTTTCGTTATTATTACATTGTTAAGTTGCATTCAAATCAGTGTTCAATCAGTAGTCACTACGGACGTTTTATTAATCATTTCGTGTTCGAACACATGAATAGAGTTAGGAGCCTTACAACCTCTTATAATTACGAAATATATATATTCTTAGAGGATTTCCACCAAGGAGGCGGGAATATCGCATGATCACGTGACGCAATGACGTAACGATTGAAAGAGACGACAACACTCGCTCACTTTATCGCGCGGGTGCTCGGATGCGACGGATTGCTAATTATTTTTGTTTTCTGATTTTTAAATGTTTTGTTTGATTTAATTCTAATATTGATTAAATAGTCGATTAATGGAATAATATTATCTGTTTCGTCTTTAAAAAATAATTACGCTTCTGATCTCTAAGATCAGAAGTGGGATAGGTTTAAAACACGCGACTTTGATCGTTCGCGCCATCTCTCCAGCTGCAATTTCTCATTTTCCCGCGTTTTTGTTTTTGTTTGTTTTTTTGTTGTTCGCGTTGTAAACAATTACATTTTATTAATTAATGAATTTCTTTATTCGTGATTTGATAACTTACGTGTTGATTTTGTGTGTATATAATTAGATTACTTCGGATGGTCTATTTCTGTAAGTAAAAATACCATCTATAGTGTTTTGTTTTTGTGTGCGCCTTGAAGTTAACAATCGTAAGTTATAATTAAAACTATTTGTTCAACGTTAAATCCTTCAGCAAGTTAAACGACTTGTTGTATAAAAATGTCGAGCTATAAATGCACACCACGTAAAAAAAAATCGTAATAATTTTCAAAGCCGTCGCGATGGTGAGCAAAGAGACCGTAATCGTGAAAAATGTAGAAAATCAAGTCTCCGCAATAGACCGTATTGTTTTGAAAATCCATGTAGGCGTCGGAATAGCTCATATACGAGCCGAAACAGCCCTCGCCGTGATGGTTTAAATGAAATACTTGATCGGTAAATGCTCTAGAGGAACGGGCAACGTATACTTTTAACCCTTTACCGTCGCATCCTTGCACTGGAAAAGATACACCAGCATCGGCTTCAGCAGCTACCGGGGTTTCTGTTCCCGGCATTGGGATACGCGCCACGGATGAAGCTGTGTCTGTTGAATCGACGCGTGAGGCTGACGTTGCGGACAGGATTGTGGATGCACTTTCTTCGTTATTTCAAGTAAGATCTAAACATTACTACAGAATCGAAAAATTAAATTTGATCACAGTTTACATAACTGTTGACGTGAGGTGTGCGGAAGTAGACCACCATCATGGCCACCGTACTATATGGCGTCATGAATACTAATTCTACTAAGTTCTTTACCTACACAGAATATGCAAGGTCTCTTTTGCGATAAAATGTCGTTAAAAGTTAAACTCAATTCATAGCTGCAGCTACTACCGCCAGGCTACAGTCATAAGGTCTAGTAGAATTTCTCTCAGTTTACACTTTTAGTTTGATTTGATTTGATTTAAGCCTGAAAGTGCACCTGCCGTTACTAGCAATCCTGCTCGCACGTCAGACATAATTAACCCTGACATACGTAAACGTAACACTCCCTAGTAGTATGATCGATTGGTTTGTTCCACATGTGGCCATAAACAGATTCTTAGTCCAAAAAGGTCAAAGAATTCTAAATATGATTCCGTGAATCAATGAAAACTGACTCTAAACCTGTAAACTGTAAAGTATTGTCCGTTTTGTAAAAATAATGTTTTTTTTAAACGACGAATAGCATCTAAGATAAGTGAAAAAAGAACCCTGCAATAATGTAATTTTTTTGCTCTGAGTTTTTCCGGATATATAATGTGATGCCTGTAGTATTCAGAATATGCGAGTTGATGTTTTAGTTGATTCTGGTCCAGATATTTCCCTTATATCCGATTCTGTTTTAAGGCACTTTAGTTTATATAAGATTTCTACGTAACGTTATATGCGAGGTATTGACAAGGTGCCGATGAAGGATAATGACTATCAGTAAAACCGTATTTGTTACGCCCGAAGGCCATTACGAATATTTAAAGATGCCATATGGGCTCACTAATCCACCTATTATTTATGTAGGAATCATCTCTAAAACTGAAGCACCTGGTGGATACTGATAAAGTGCTTATTTATGTAGATGATGTACTGGTCATGTCCAATTCTATCAGTGAAGGTTTGGAAACTATACGTAAGGTATTAAAAAAAAATGGAGACGTAGGATTTGGATTTTCAATTAACATTAAAAACTCTACGTTTTTGGACTGAACTTGAATACCTGAGCAGACTTGTTGCGCTTGGTCAGGTTAGGCCGAGTCCAAGTAAGGCTGAAGCTTTGGTTAGGACGGCTATCAACATGCTGCGAATAGAAGTGAACAATAAGGGTGCCCAATGGTTTAATCTTTTATGGAAAGTTTAAAAAGTTACTGGAATTGCTGGCTGGTTGGTATGGGAAGAACGGCGCGGTGAGTGGACACCGGAGACTTGTGAAGCGTTCTTCAGTAGTGGTGAGTTTAGTAGCCCCGACATTGTGGCTACCTCGTACCCCGACATTGTGGTACTCGTATTGCACCCCGACATTGTGGTGCTTGCAGCCCCGACATTGTGGCTATCCCGTACCCCGACATTGTGGTACTCGTATTGCACCCCGACATTGTGGTGCTTGCAGCCCCGACATTGTGGCTATCCCGTACCCCGACATTGTGGTACTCGTATTGCACCCCGACATTGCGGTGCTCGCAGCCCCGAAATTGTGGCTACCTCGTACCCCGACATTGTGGTACTCGTATTGCACCCCGACATTGTGGTGCTCGCAGCCCCGACATTGTGGCTACCTCGTACCCCGACATTGTGGTACTCGTACTGCACCCCGACATTGCGGTGCTCGCGGCCCCGACATTGCGGCTGCCTCGCACCCCGACATTGTGGTGCTCGAGGCCCCGACATTGCGGCTGCCTCGCACCCTGACATTGCGGTGCTCGAAGCCCCGACATTGCGGCTGTCTCGCACCCCGACATTGCGGTGCTCGAGGCCCCGACATTGCGGCTGTCTCGCACCCCGACATTGCGGTGCTCGAGGCCCCGACATTGCGGCTGTTGTGGCTGTCGCACCGCGACACTGGTGCTCGCAGCCCCGACATTGCAGCTGTCTCGCACCTCGACATTATGGTGCTCGAGGCCCCGACTTTGCGGCTGCCTCGCACCGCGACACTGTGGTGCTCGCAGCTCCGACTTTGCGGCTGCCTCGCACCGCGACATTGTGGTGCTCGCAGCTCCGACTTTGCGGCTGCCTCGCACCGCGACACTGTGGTGCTCGCAGCTCCGACTTTGCGGCTGCCTCGCACCGCGACATTGTGGTGCTCGCAGCTCCGACTTTGCGGCTGCCTCGCACCGCGACACTGTGGTGCTCGCAGCTCCGACTTTGCGGCTGCCTCGCACCGCGACATTGTGGTGCTCGCAGCTCCGACTTTGCGGCTGCCTCGCACCGCGACACTGTGGTGCTCGCAGCTCCGACTTTGCGGCTGCCTCGCACCGCGACACTGTGGTGCTCGCAGCTCCGACATTGCGGCTGCCTCGCACCGCGACACTGTGGTGCTCGCAGCTCCGACATTGCGGCTGCCTCGCACCGCGACACTGTGGTGCTCGCAGCTCCGACATTGCGGCTGCCTCGCACCGCGACACTGTGGTGCTCGCAGCTCCGACATTGCGGCTGCCTCGCACCTCGACACTGTGGTGCTCGCAGCTCCGACATTGCGGCTGCCTCGCACCGCGACACTGTGGTGCTCGCAGCTCCGACATTGCGGCTGCCTCGCACCGCGACATTGTGGTGCTCACATCCCCAACATTGTGGCTGTCTCGAACTTCGACATTATGGTGTTCGTTGCCCTGACATCATGGAAGTACCGTTTTTTTTAGCCTTTTTTTTGCCCGATGTTTTATTATTTCAGTAATGAATATTGTCTCAAACTCATGTATGATACTCAGCGATACAGCTTGCATATTACTGCCTGATCTAATGGGATCACAAAAGAAAAAAAAAATGCTTTCGAAATTATTCCTTTAACTACCATTCCAGGTGAAACTCTAACCGAAGTAAACCTGGGACATGGTGATTCTACTGTAGCGGACCAACCAAGCGAAGATCGGACAAGCTGTTAAGCTGACGAGGACGTTCAGCTGTCAGGAACGGCCGTCTTAGAGGATTTCCACCAAGGAGGCGGGAATATCGCATGATCACGTGACGCAATGACGTAACGATTGAAAGAGACGACAACACTCGCTCACTTTATCGCGCGGGTGCTCGGATGCGACGGATTGCTAATTATTTTTGTTTTCTGATTTTTAAATGTTTTGTTTGATTTAATTCTAATATTGATTAAATAGTCGATTAATGGAATAATATTATCTGTTTCGTCTTTAAAAAATAATTACGCTTCTGATCTCTAAGAATATATATATTTATTACAATACATAATATAATTTAGCCTCGGAATTACATCCCATTGTATTATCTGAAACATAATTTATACTCACTACTAAACCAATTTAGGTAATAAAAAAAAACATATTTTACTACCAAAGTACTAAGATGTGGCAATCGCATTCCGCGCGTGGCTATTTTTACTACGCACGGCAAAATTCGACTGCAGCCAGGCCGGAGCGACGAGCGATACGTCCTCCCTTTAGAAGGCCTTGCGGCGGTCTGATTTGAGCCACGTCGGACAGCGTGTTTTATAGTGGTTTTTAAAATATTTGTAGAAAACATGAAAACTAATTTTGTTGAAATATAAAAATGGTAATTTATTGATAAGATGTTCTTCTATTATAATATGCAATTGCTATAAAAATTATGTACGATACGTTGGTGAAAAAAAATATGTTCTTGACGAGAGTTTCTGAATAATTTCGCATTGTTTAAAGTTTTATTTTACAGAAACTAAACACAAAAAGATTATTTTTCTCAGCAAAATCCCTCCATAAGGGTCTTATTAGTCTGATAATATTTTTATTTTCATCTTATATTTAGTGGTTTCGGATATCTTAAGCTTCTAAATTGCCATTTAAAACCTAAATAACGAAACTTGTGTTCAGTAATCCTTATAGTACTCACAAATTATCCATCAATCTATAATGTTTTCCACCAAAATCCCTAGATGACAACCTTTTCTAAAATTAGTAGTAATTATTTTTCCTTTAAATTGTTTATTGGTGGCTATTAACTCATTTGAAAAGTCCTGTTTTTAAGCCAAAAAGCGCGCAAAGGGTATAAACGCTCTTAAAATGTGCGCTTTTTGTCTCACGGCGATCGATTTTCGCACACCAAGTTAAAGATAAGGCAATGATTCACATAAATAAAATATTTTTTCCAAATAAAAATTATTTGGTCGACGCACAATAAAATGCTTTGATATTATTACTCTGTCAGTTTATTATCTTGTTATTGGATAATGCATGTACATAGTCTTCTTGGGCTTCAGCAGTTTCTGACAAGAATTATGGAATAGCTGCGTTTTGTAACGTATACGTATCGTCGGTAATTTACTTGTGATACCGGTAAGTAATACCCAGAGTGCATCCTATCTACAAGACAAGATACAATTGTGATTTACTAAGTGTACTTTGTATGGCTTAGCAATTTATACTTTATGAATATATAATTATCTAAACAAGTTTTATTATCACTTGTTTAGAATACACGGGAAATAATGTTGATTATGCACGGAGACTCATGTATTTTGCTTAGTAAGACCTGTGGCTTGCTAACTTGTTTATGACTAAGATATTTCTTAAAGGAATAAGGACGAATTTTTTCGTCTTAGCCGTAGAATAGAATAGATTTCATTCCAAAAAGTAAAAATGAGTTTATTGACCAGTTGGTATAGAAATAATTGATAGAAATAGAGCAAATTCAATCAGAATATAAACTGAAAAAAAGCAACATACAGTCGAATTGAGAACCTCCTCCTTTTTTTGAAGTCGGTTAAAAATACAAAACAACAGCGTTTAAACACATAACACAGTACCTACATAAGGCGAAATACTATTAATTATTATACAAAACATATCGAAAAGTTACACTACCTTAATAACCCAAAAAGGTTGCTTTTTAGTTTTTCTATTTACATATTATTTTAGGGAGCTTGAAATTAACACCAGTAACTTAATAGAAAAGTATATATAATGCTCTGTACTATAGACAAAACTAGTAGAAATTAATTTTAGTATTTAAAAGAGAAGAACGAATCTCATACACTAATATACGCAGCTGATAAAACAAATAATGTGAATAAATAATTGTATTATACAGTAAGAATAATAAAGAATAATATCCAAATAAAAAAATAAAAAACATTCGATATAATGTCGCGTGTTGATGGAATAGAGTCCGGAGGCGGCGCGGCGTGCTCGGTGCGCCTATCATTAGTTCAGTGTATGCGTTTCCGTTATGCTATCTGCGAGTTTTGAGTGCCATTTATACATTTTATGTGTCCAATTAGATAAATTGTACCTACATTTCCCACACAACTCTACTCCAAACTCACTGTAATACGCATTAATTAATATACTACCACGGAAAAGTGTTTACTCTGTATCAGTAGGTAGCTAATAAAATATGGACCAACAAGAGCTATTTATGACTACCGTAGTAATACTGGTTCCTTCAATAATTTCTTACTTAATCTTCATCCTACGTAATAATATTGTACTGTGGTCAAAAGATGCGACAGGTTTGGCCTGGAATTAGATCGTGTCCCAAAAAGGCCGCACTAATGAAAATTTTATACCAAGACGCGAAAGTAATTCTGAAACACCATTTTTGTCAAGAGACGTGATTGCTTCATTCATTCACATTATGGTTTTGAAATAAAACAAGCCTAATTTCATTTTCAATTAAACTCAAATATTAAAAGCTTTTTCAGGCATAAAGTCCTTATAATTTTCAAGTGCCTTCTGCAAACTTTCGCTGAAAAATGACTTGCAAGCTCGACGTTCCATTAGCGATAAAAGTGAAAACGTGTGCATTTTCTGATGCATCGGGAGCACTCGATAGCATCTGAGGAATAACAGATGCACGTCCAGGCGGGTATACAGGCATTATATTCATGCATTACATTCATACTCGCCTCGCAGGTACACTAACACACTTCATAATTGTATACATTAACTACAGCTGCCATTACTTATAAATATTAATTTTTCAATTACGGTATTGGTACAACACAGCATACTCTAGTTAAGGTATTCTGAGTTCTATTTTCTGCTAAGGAATTTTTGGAATGTGTCTTGCACGATTATTTATAGAGAAAATAATTTGTCCTATTAATTAAGTAAATTTTGGTAATAAGTTTGTTGTTTATTATTTTAGTGCGGAAAAGGAGAAAGACTTTGGATAGATCATTAATGATACTAAGGATTAGTTGTTGTGAATTGAAATTCAAGTTACTTAAATAGGATAGGAAATATTAATATAGAGATAGGATAGGAAATATTCGCCCGGGGAAATAGGGTTAAGTTTGGTTAGAAGCAACATCATTAGGAATATCAAAATACATTAGCATTGGTAAAGATAAGTAACAGATCAGATTTCGATCAGGTTCACCATTTTCTTTTTAAGAAAACCTCAGTAAATTGCTATGATATTAAAAAATTAGAATGAGACCAAGAAGGAATAAAATGAAATCTCAAACACGCAATAAAAACTACAAAGCGATGCGCGAATATATGTGAATGGTAAAAGAGTATTCTAAATCGACGATTTCATTGAGAAAGTAAAAGAGATATAACATACATGAAGTAAAACAACGAAAATAATATTTTGTAACTAGTACCGTAAGACTCTTGATTTTATCCGCGGCAAAATTAAATAACAATATAATTGAGCGAAATTATAAAAGAAATTATGAATGAAATGATGAAACAAAACAATGGGTGGGTAGAAATGACTTTGATTGCATAAACCACGGTCCCCCCTTGGGGTGCGGGGCAGGGGGAGGGGGGTGTAGTGACAATTACAAGGCTCCCAGGCGAGCATACAAGCCGTGGGAGCTGTGGGAAATGGTGAAAGTACTCTTATTGAGACTTAGTGAGACCGACAAGTATTTTGTAGTTACTGTACCCACGACACAAGACTCGATCTTAGTGTGGGGTCAGGACTATGTATATGTCTGTTGGGTGTATTTACTTTATTCATGGCGTTTTTTTAAAACTATTTTAGTTAACTAATGTTTTGTCTCTTTCGAACGTCTTTTGAATTCAGATTGAAACCATTCGATAACTCAAATAGGATAAACTGTCTATAAGGCCGCTAGAGTATTAGTAAAATATTAACAAATACGTTCGGCATGCCAGTGACAAATACCTCAGCAACAAATACTTATACGAGCAATTCTTTTGTAGGATTATGACTTATGACTCAGAAAAAAAAGCATAGTTGTCTCTTATCACAAAATTCAAGAAATACCAAATACATTCCAACTTACAATGAAACAGAAAGCGATATAAATTAAGTTCGGTATTTCTATGACATTGATAGCTCTACGGTAATGGCAGAGCTTTCAACAAGTGGCATCGCAGGCGCGGCGTGCGCTACACCGCGATTGTACAACTAACCAAACGTAATGTTACATTATGTATATTTATCAGTAGTTATATAGGAAAGAAAATTAAACGATCAAGTTATTTATGGACTGGCGACTTATTTATTTTATTTGGGTGGCTCAGAGCTATCAATAGCAAACAAACATACACAGTCAGGTCATAAGCATTGTCACACAGTAAAAACTTTTCTTTTAGAATGCTGGCCACAATAAAGTTATGAAAATAAAAATGTATGCTTTTTAGAATTTTACTCATTTTTAAATATGGAGTGGACGCTTAAAGAAGACCGTTCTTATTGGGGCTTAACAGAGGTTACATTTTTGTGAGAAAGGTGTAAAAACGAATGCAGTTGTGTATCAAAATACAGTCCTGACGAACCTTGTGGAACCTGTTTCTCATACCATGTTCAATAACAGGCACTGGGTATTCCAACAAGATTCGGCGCCAGCTCATAGAGCGAAGAGCACACAAGACTGGCTGGCGGCGCGTGAAATCGACTTCATCCGGCACGAAGACTGGCCCTCCTCCAGTCCAGATTTGAATTCGTTAGATTACAAGATATGGCAACACTTGGAGGAAAAGGCGTGCTCAAAGCCTCATCTCAATTTGGAGTCACTCAAGAAATCCTTGATTAAGGCAGCCGCCGATATTGATATGGACCTCGTTCGTGCTGCGATAGACAACTGGCCGCGCAGATTGAAGGCCTGTATTCAAAATCACGGAGGTCATTTTGAATAAACTTTAGTGTCATAAGAATCTATGTTTTGTTAAGTTCATTTTGGTATATAAATGGTTACATAATGAATAAACTTGTTTCAATTATTTTATATTAAACATGTGACAGAATTTATGACCTGACTAGGTATATTATACAAATTGTGTAGAAAAGATACTAGAGCTCTAGTATCTATAACCGCAGATAGCGTTATTACGAGATATTTTAAGGTATAATATAATTATAATTGTTATAATTGTATTGTATACTTGCTCCCAATGGTATCTAAGGTAGTTTTCATTGTTCAAATAATACAGGTAGGCCAAAAAGGCGCTGGTTCCATGTCGTCAAGTAAGACACGAGGTTCAATGGCCTTACTATTGAGAAAGCCGAAGATAGAGCGAAATGGAGGAGAATTAGCCGAGATAACGTCAGGTGGAAGGATAAGACTTTTAATTAAATAATGTGCATTCATAAACATAAGTTGATAACCATAAGTTTAGTGACCATCTGCGAAGATGTAATTGAGATAGACAGCGAGAATATAAATAAGGTATTGTTGGACACCACATTTATAAAAATAGAAAGAGCATTTGAAGCGTTATCTTGATAAATATTGATTGACCTTAAACAGTTAGAATCCTTAGTATCTATTTCGCCTTTTTGTTACGATCAGATAAATGAATAGAAAATTAGCTATAAAACAGAAATATAATTGTACTTTATTGAAGAAATGTGAGGCTGTGTAATTCGTGATTCCCAATAAATTGTTTATATCCGATGTAGTTTATATCTTTTTTAATTCGAATATGTAGATATAAATAGAAAAAAATATGCTTCACACCGCTGCCTAGCCAGTTGTAATGTTACCTTTGCTACTTAATATTTCCATAACATTGTATTTGAGCCACTTTGTAATATAATCGTAGAAATAACGCATTTATTACATCTGTGAACGTAAACTTTATATGCGGGCCGTTTGTACCAATGCTCAGTTGTGGGCGCATATATTTAAGTCGTAAAAATACATAGTCGCCACATTTCTACTATTAATATTTAATAGTCCTACGGCCTCTGGTTTTAAACTTTGTTGGATAGAAAGAACATAAAATAGTAATACCTAAATGTATTATTCGAAATCATAAACATGTTAGTAGTACGCAATAATTGTATTCCGCATAAGCGCAAAACAAAAATTAATAGAATGATCAATTGAACATAAACAATACTCAGTAATATTGAAATGTTGACTCGAAAAAAATCGCAAAGCATAATACTTATTGAATTAAGTTATCATATGATCAGATCGGAATATCGCTCCTGAATTAAATCTTTTGAACATTCATTGGATAAGAATCGAATCCTGTTTACTGTCTAAATAACGGTGCAAGTCGCCAATGACAATTCATTTGAAAAAATATTTGAAAGTATTATCGTGACGTTCTACACTAAAATTGAAAAATATGTTTTCCCCATGAACCAAACACCCTTTTGTTTTGCAAAAACCATATTTTAAATACCGTACGGAACACCACGCCACACCGTTGAGAGCGTCCTGTCGCTGTTCTCACACTGCTTCAATGAAAACGTTCGCGTAGAAAGAACGAAAGTTACATCCATTGATATAACCAGATAAAAACATAGCGTGAACACGCACCATTATACGAGATCTCATGAAAAATTAACACTAATGAAGCAAGCGCGAACCGTTTCATCTAGATGTCGTCGAACTGTCTCAAACGGTGAACTTTAATGACCTTTTGCAAAAAACACATGAAATTTCCCATTAACGCGATAAAAAACAGAATGAATCCGGAGTGGGTCTGTCGGGATGCATTATTTAGTCATTTGGGTGCCGCGGGTTGGCTACCGAAATGGCGGGAGCGGTAAAAAATGAACTATTGGACGGGCGGTGTGCTTAAAACTGGATTTATCTGAGGTGCGGAATGCCATCGGTGTCCGGAGAGCTGGCCGGGGTAGGGGACTATCTGCGGCAGAAGTATCGCTACTTTATCGCGCCGGAGAGACAAATTTCCGCTAATTGGTCTTGTACGGCGTACAAGACGGTAAATGCCAACTCCTTGCAGACGGCGCGAACTGTGCCTCGCCTCTCGCTGGATAATATCGTTTCAGAAACTGTTTATTGCTGATATATCAGAAGGATCATGATTCATGGCGAACTTTGTTGAAATTTTAATTTGATCTACATATTTATATATCTAATGTTTATTAGACAACGTGTAGAGTCGGCTCTGAATTGAGTAGAAGCAATTTTGATTCCCGTATTAAAGTTTTATTTAATCAAAAACGTTTTTATTATTGCTATAAATGGCGGAATGAGCATGCCATTCGCCTGATGGTAAGCGATACGACCACTCATTATAGTAGCAAAACCACTGGTATCACTGCGCACTGCGCTCGCCATCCTGAGACATGATATTATATTAGACTCAATATGTCGAGTAGGTACTCTGGCTACAATGTCCTTCTAACCAACAGTGCATTTGCACTGCTCTAGCGGGAGAAATAGACATTGCGGTGATACCTACCTTGGCACCGGAGACCAACTACCGAAAATTCTCTTGTAATTTCCCATAGGTATGACAAAATATGAAGAATATTATATAGCAATTAGATTATTTAGTCAGAGTACTAATATTAATGTATGAAACATCCAAATTTTGTCCAGCATACCCTAATATTCGCTATTCGCTTGTAATTCCTGTAGTTCTGTACTGGAATTACAATCCCAAAGCGGCATCAGTCATTTCTCACATTATTTACACCGTAGAAGTGGATAAATAAATAGGAACAGTGTAATTAGTTTGCCGCCACAATTAGATGGTTTTTGGAATAGTTAGCACTCTTCAGAACTTCCTGTCAGTATTGGACTAGTATTGGTTAGTACAACACTTTAAAATTGTTTCAGATTTTTTTGCCGAACACGTATTTGATGATGTTTCTTTTTGTGTATTTATTGAGTACACTTTGTTTCTGGTTAATACAAGGATCTTTCTCACGGTTACGATGTATTTGTACGTGGTTTCTTTTGAAGACTATCTTTAAGTTATAAGGTCTCAAAAGTAATCTGAAAGATTTTTATGAATAAAACCGTTACTACTTGGCAGAATTTAGCTTAAAAAATCTTGTTATATAAACTAATCTTCCCAACATCTTTTCAAGAAAGTTACTACAAAAATCAAAGATAAAAGTTATTAATAGCATATGTCGGGGTGTTCTTATGTAGAGCCCACATGTTAAATAATTGTAAATCGGCCCTTAGGAATCTACGGGTGGTTGTAGAAGTAATTTTATTAAAGGAAACCCGATTGTGGTTCTATTTCACTACCCACAGTCAGAGTAAGGGTGGGAGCATGACAGTTTGCAATATAAAGCGCGTCCGGATCGTAGACAAGGCATATTCGAGATCGAGCAGTCGGCAGTAAAGCATAGACATACGCGTGTTTCCTATAAAGTAACAAGTTGTCGCAGATATTCGGATAAATCGTTAATCCGTTAATTATAACGTGTGGTGATAATAATAATTAAATAATTAACACAATGGATTTTATTACCGTCACATCCGACATCAGAAGCGGGATCGTCCTACGTTGTAGCCACAACCGCTTGGTTATCGACATCAGCTGGCGTAGATTCTGACGTGAGTACCATAACTAATAAATTGAGGTAAATTATGATGACTGGTGACTGTTATGTGTAGCTGTCGTGTGTGACTCACGTGTGTGATTGTCATATTTGGCCCACGTATGTGGCTGTCATGTGTGGTTCACGTATGTGACTGTCATGTATGACTCACGTGTGTAGCTGTCGTGTGTCTTTCATGTGTGACTGTCATTTGTGGCATAACTATCAAAATTTAGATAAAATTACTTCGTATAGAGAAGCTATCCCATAAAAATGTCTCGTTCGATTTTGGTAAAAGTTGAAACTAAATCGCTGCAGCGTAGAACAAATAATTAGTCGTCTAGTCAAACAGTATAACCATGCAGCGCTAGATCGCTTTCAGGATGTAGTTTTCTCGCGACCAAAAGGTCGAAAGCGCCGCGAATTTCATGGCGCTTACGCGTTTTTGAAAGATTCGTGTGCGGTACATGCACTGCACCTAGATGGGAACCATTTCTCACAAAGAACGTCTTATCTAGTGTAACATTGATATCGATGACTATCAAATTGTAACTACCTACATGAAGGAGTTATACGAAAAAAATAAACCTACTACTAGAACCTATCAAGAAAAATTAATGGGCATCTGTTCAGCTGTGCTCTTGGTATTGTAATAGCCCATGTGCTGCGGTGAACTGCTTACCATCACGTGACACACCAACTCATCTGCCTGCCTAGGCCATTAATTGTTATCAGGAGCAGTGACATGGAGCTGTGACTGTGTGCCCTGGAAGTTCCAAGACACCTGCATCTTCACAGGAGTGTTTCAAATTGGTGAGATCTTTCCTTTATTGTTTGAATTTGGTTTTGCCATTTTACTTTCGTTTATTCGTAGAGCAATTTAAGAAAATATGAGGAATTGCGCAACAATATAGATTACACCACGCACTAAAACGGTGAGGGAGGGCATCGTGAGGAAACCTGCATACCATAGCGATTTATAAGAATTCCTATGGTATGTGGGTCCGCCAACCCGCACTGGGCCAGCGTGGTGGACTGTATGGCCTAACCACTCTCAACCGTGTTTTCGATTGTGGAGTAGGCCCGTGCCCTGCAGTGGGACGTGTATGGGCTGATACAGATACTGATAGATTACTTAAAGAAAACACAACCTTAAAGCAGAGGTACACAGATACCAATCTCAAAAAGGGATATTGCATTGTTCCAGACAAACTTCGTGGACTCTATGATGAAAAGAAATACAGACGGCAGGTGCAGAGCACGCCCCGCCGCGCCGGTCCGAACTGTTGTATCGGCGCAGCAAAATCAATTCTTAATGTATTAAGACCTACTTAGTAGTTGGACCAAAAACAAGCCCACTGAGTTTGATTCGCTGGATCTACTCACAGCTGGGTCGTGTCGCGTTATTTCCAGTGGTAAAGTAAGCCCGCTGAGTTTGTTTCGCCGGGTCTTCTCAGGACAGGGCCGCGTTGGATCCGGTGGTAATTTTAAAACGTTTTTACCTACGTGACGTTTCGTATATCCTCATGGTCCAAACAACGACAGGGTGCCCGTGCACTCCTATTACTCCCGAAGCATAGAATCAAGCTAGGCTCGATGAGAATAATACACTCAAGCATTTAAGTTATAATTGATTCCAAGAGTTCATTAAATGGCAATAGCATTTCGTAAGAAAGATTCGTAAGGTTAACATTTTCATAGACACAGTTCACATGAAGTAATTTAATAATTAATAATTACTATAATTATTGAGGGGTTTCTTTGAGACCTGTGAAAAAAAAAGAAGAGAAAATACAGTCTGATCTGCCCAGTTATGAAAAGAAAAAGGAAATTTGTGTAAGCTAAAGGGGAATTATCCCGGTCTAGCACAGTTCGGTCCAGTTTTAAAACTGAAGGAACAATCTGCGCACTTGAATGGTTGTCTGAAGGGAATGCTTTCCGGACCAGACTGTATAATAATTATTACCATTTTGCGAATTGTTATATTATGTGAACTGAGTCAGGATGAACGAACGAATGATTTCCTTAAATGATGTATAGACAGTAGACACACACACGAGGACGTGTGCTCGTCAGTGTGGCCGTGTCGGGGTGTTCTTATGTAGAGCCCACATGTTAAATAATTGTAAATCGGCCCTTAGGAATCTACGGGTGGTTGTAGAAGTAATTTTATTAAAGGAAACCCGATTGTGGTTCTATTTCACTACCCACAGTCAGAGTAAGGGTGGGAGCATGACAGTTTGCAATATAAAGCGCGTCCGGATCGTAGACAAGGCATATTCGAGATCGAGCAGTCGGCAGTAAAGCATAGACATACGCGTGTTTCCTATAAAGTAACAAGTTGTCGCAGATATTCGGATAAATCGTTAATCCGTTAATTATAACGTGTGGTGATAATAATAATTAAATAATTAACACAATGGATTTTATTACCGTCATTCCGACACATATTATAAAACCCCATCAAGCCCGCAAGAGGTTTGGCCAATAAATTAACGGTGTACATGCAACCGCAGTGTCATTGGCAATAAGTAACTCCGTGGTGGCTGAAGTAACATGAGTTAGTAGTAATAACTTAGGAGTCAGCCGGATACTCAGCCGGACGTGAGACGCTGTACTGTTTTGAAAACATACTGGACTAGAGGCCCGACCCGGCTTCACTCGGGTGCCGATCATTTTTGGCCCCACATCAGGAATTTATTTCCTGCACAACGCACACGATTGGATATAATTTGAAAAAAAAAAATGCTTAACCTGGCAATCGAACCCGGACTTCATGATTTCGAACACACTGTCGAGAAGCTAATGAGTATTTATTACACTTTTTGACACGCCGTTTTAATGAAATCTAAAACGATATTAGTAGGTATGCATATTGACAACATTAGCATAAATAAGAATAATGTCTAAAAGTGCTGTTATACCGGTGTTATGAATAATAATCACAAAGAGACGCCCATTTTATGTCCACAGTAATTTATTTATGACATCATAAATTTACACCAGCGTTTAGCTATTCAAATTGAAGTCGATAACATTTTGCTGTGTTTATGGACAATCTTCATTAGAGCAGTTCAACCTAGTTGGTAGGCAAAATGATTCTAGTTACAGAAATAGTATGTTATTTTACGCTTCAACATTTTTATTTACATAAAGAAACAACTTACCAATTATGAAAATGTATGAAAGTACCTAGCTAATTAAGGTTTAATAAATTTTAAAATTGAATATATATTTTTGTCAATAAAACCCCTTTACTTGGATCTATGTGTGGATCTATGCCACTATGGCAACAACATTTGCATACGTACTCGTCGAAAAACTATCTGAGACGCAAACCAATAGTAGAATATTAGTATTTTTTAATTAAAACATTACATAGTAACCAGGTTCAAAATTACACAGTTCTAACTAAGACCTCACCCATCAACAACCACATAAAATTCAACAATAATTTTAAATATCAAAGCCATCTAAAACATTAATTTTGACACGTAATCCTCCAGATTTTTCCAATTAATTATTATAATGGTAATTCGCTAAGGTATTCACCGTTAGGTTCCTACCATGTGGGACGGCCACGACGGGGCAGAGGTAACTTATTACATACGACCACACTCCTGTAATATATTCTCGTCACACTTTAACGTGGTTTTACGAGGTACCTAATGTGATTATAAACCTTGTTAAAACCTGGTTTTGGGGACTTTGCGAAGGCGGAATTTGTGTCGAGAAATATTAGGCATTTGAGTAATTTTAGAGACACAAGCCAAACATAATGTTTTTATAGGTAGAAAAATATGAACCCCGTTATTCATCCTTCATACATATATTCATATCATATTGGCACTAAGCGGAACAAAAGTGATTTCATTCATAAACAGTAATATTAAACGGCCAGCTGACAGACAACCGCAATTTTTTCTGCTAAAAATTTGCTTAAACAAGGATTCCGGCCATTTTAAAGCTAATGAGCTGTTAAATAGTTGATTAGTGATTTTTGACGTTTATGAATAACGTTTTTGAGCTAGCTCATATAACGGCATTTGAAAACTGCGTTATGTCCTTATGAATAAGGAGATTCAAACATGTGTTTAAATTGTTGTAGCGTGGCCTGGGGCAAAAGAAAATGTTTTCAGATGAGACATTGTTTGTGGTTGGTCGAAAATTTAACTAAATCTTAATATGAATAACTAATTGTTACCTTGTTTTATGGATTCGGCAAAAATGGTTAATAAGGCACATAAGTCTTATATTGATTTCTTCGGATATGATTTTCAAAATGGGCAACTCTCTATTTATGAGTTCTTATATTAGGCAACCTTTTTACTTTTTCAATGTTACCACCCATGTATGTAAATCTCTGCAATAATTGAATCGTAACAATGGTCGGCCTCTTCAAATCGAAGGAAATATAGAGGAAATACAACTTCCAGGTACCGTAATATAAACCTACAGCTCTCGTTATGGCTTTACTGTTCTTTATATTAGTTATTGCAAATTTTAATAATTTTAATTCCAGGTAAAAAGGCAATGTAAAAGCCCATAAACCGAGATAGACGACTCCCACCAGGTGGTCCGTATACGCCTACGCTGATACGTCTTTATCAGCGTATATACGTCCTATTGAAGAGCTCAAGCCTCCTCTACTTTCGAGAGTACGGTTGGGAGTGTTTAGGCAGTATAGTCCACCACGCTCCCCTTGAGCGAGTTGGCGGATTTTACAGAGCTCATATGATAATAATAAGAAGGTTGTATGAGGCCTAGTGTGTTTACCTCCGTGGCTTGGGTCGGAGTATCTCATGCGGCGCGGGCTTGTGGCGCGGCGTCCAAGCGGCACAGGCGCAGCCGCGCTCGCGCTGCTCGGCGCTGCCGGTGCCGCCGACACCGCCGACACCGACGACACTGCCGACACCGCCGCCGCCCGCGCTCAGCGGCGCCGCCTCGGCGCGCGGCGTGCACGCATCCTCACTTCAACAACATACAGCATTGGTGGATTTGATGCTTTATCAACCACGGCTAGTTCTATTCAGAATTTATGAAATTTTAATGAATGAGAAAACAAAATTTATGAATGAGGTGAGTTGATTGGTCCGATATTCGTATCTATCACCATAAGATGGAAAAAGTCTTGCCACCTTGTCAATGTGTGTACTAGTATGATCTGAGGTCAGCTGTATCTAAACTCTATCACATAAACCACAAAATGCATTTTTCTTTGTGGTATTCGTTAAGGACTATAAAGCTTTTGAGAACCAATTATATCAACTGATTGACATTTATTACAAAATTTACACCCAACACTGAAGCTCGTCGAGTCTTTGGGGATCTCTACCATACCGCTTTTAGTATTATATCGGATATAAACAACAAAAACGCACGTTGTCAAATAGGTCAGACACCATCGCGACAGCCCAACCTACTTTCCCTGCACCACGTTTTCTCATTTTAGTCACCTTTACCGCATAGGTCAACAGTTAACTAGCCCCTTAGCATGCAAGGAGTCATCATTATTTTATTTATATCTTGGACTCATAAGGCTAAAATCTTTTTCGAGAATTTCACCTTTAAAATTTTAAAGACTAAAGAATTTCGCTATGGTCGAATTGAAGTTGCCGATATTTATGCCTAAACCAGAGACTCATAGTACAAAGTTAATATGACATGCCTACTAAACTTCAAAGGGCTTTATCCCTGAATGCCGTTAATCTTAGCCGGATATTCGATCCATAACAGCATGCGCTAATACAGCGAGGCTATTGAGTGCGGGTTGCCTCCTGGGAGGACTCACAATGCGCTGTTCAAGTGGGCCGTCACTGGGTGAATAGAGACCACTGTCCCTTGATACCCTGTTGCTAACTGGGCGTAACTATTGTGGATTCATACCAAGGTTTAGACGGAGTGTAGGAAGTTCTGATATGTGCCGGCAGATGCCGTTATATCCAGAAATTGTTTATGAAAATTATAAAGACAATTATTGCCAGAATTTTGGTTGAGGCATTTTAATGAGCAGCCTGAGTCAGCAATTAAAATATTTATTAATAAACAATCCGCCTAAATTTGAGTTTTCAACGGAAATCTTCGTTCCAGCTACCAAATCAAGTATTGATTTTGTTTTGTATGTTCCCGCAAAAGCGATTCAGACCCATCGATATTAACATTAAAACATATTATTAGTGACACAGCTAGTAAGAGTAGGTTCTATTTTGGTGCGCTCAGAAAAACATTTAAATGTAAACACTGCTTAAATGCGCTGTTGTGTTTCGGATTGAAGGACATTGTAGCCAGAGCAACTACTGGACATATTGAGACTTAACATCTTATGTCTCAGGATGGCGAGCGCAGTGGAATGTTGCTACTGTTTATGAGCCGTCGTATCGCTTACCATCAGGCGAACGGCATGTTCGTCTCGCCATTCACTGCAATAAAAAAAAAAAAAAATAACGATACCATTACGCTGCGTTCGCATAACGAGTGTTGAGGTAGGTTCAAGGTACTTATGTGTAAATTCCGGGAAATAATTTTTATTTTTATATAATCAAATTTAAATCCTATTTCCAATATTATTTTATGCCAAATCGTCACAGCAAATTAACTACGCTGATGATAGTTTATTTCAGTTACAAAAATTTACGTATTTTCAGCTGCATTGTGTTTGCAGTTACTAAAAGTACCAACCGGCTTTGTTTAGGTTGCAGTCTTGATATACCATGTATAGTCGACTATGGCGGGTTGTCAAACCATAAAAAATAAGCATAAAGATATCTGAACGGTTCCCGATATTTTCCTTTTCGATTACCATCATTCCATTAACCTTATACGTCCCACTGGCATGAACGGGCCTCCTCTACAATCGAGAGTACGATTGAGAGTGGTTAGCTTCCACGCTGGCCTAATGGGAGTTGGCGGACTCTACATACCATAGAAATTGATACAAATTCGCTATAGTATGCAGGTTTCGTCACGATGTTTTCCTTCACCTTTATAGTGGGTGGTGATTGAATATCAATACACACATGATTCCGAAGTCAGAAGTGCTCCGGAATTCTCTCTGCGGTAGCTCGTAATTGGCTATCTTTTGTATACAATTTGTATAATATATGTTTGTTTGCTATTGATAGCTGTGAGCCACTCAAATAAAATAAAATAATTAATACCCGCGATCACCGTGAAGATGTTGGCAGCCGCATCTGGTCTGTTTTACCAACAAATAAGCGAATAAGTGACCTTCAATAAGAGGCAATGAATCGTTTACGCTACGAGGTTGAGTGCGCTATACCGTGGGGTCTGGGGTTCGAGCTCATTGTTTTGGGTCACGGGCCATCAGGCAACTGGGCGCGGCTTCCTTCCACGCCCTGCAAACACCGGTTTACGAACGAAAGTATTGTCGGACTTGTTTTAAACTAGCTACATTTGGCTTACTTTGAAGTGTGGCTGCCAGGTATTGGGCAAATCTTAATAATTATTACAATTTGTTTGAATACTAGTTTTATGGTATTTTCTGATTATAAATAACATAAAAATCCTGAAGTATTTTAGAATAATAGGAGCTATTATTACTTATTCGCAATTGAGTAACGTAAAGTAGAACACACAAAATCACCATTGTAAGATTTGTAAGCTTGGATCCACTGAGGCAGGTAAAAAAATTTAGATAACTTTAGGTCGTATTTTATTTACAAGATATTTTAAGATAATACTGCTGGTCATATGTTAACTGCAAGGTTTAAATGAGACAATACCAACATCTGACAGCCTCCGTGGCGCAGTCGGTTAGACGCCGCCGCCTGTGAAACGAGAGGCCGCGGGTTCGATCCCCGCACCGAGAGAAATGTTTGTGCGGCCCACAAATATTTCATTCAGGTCTGGGTGTTTGTGAGACCGAAAAGTCTCTCGTAGTTCCTGATACCCACGACACAAGACTCGATCTTAGTGTGGGGTCAGGACTATGTATGTGACTGTTGGGTGTTATTTATTTTATTATTTATCTCTACCTTGTCATCTCATCATTCATCTCTATCTGTATATTCTTTTGGTTAAACTTTAAAATAAATATATTTCATAAAAAATGGTTATAAAAGTACTGTTTTGCTTTTTATGTCATTAGATCTTAGGTTTGATTCTCGGCTTTTTTCTCTTGCTCTGCCATCGCCAAGATTTATGCTCTAGCGAGATAATTCTTCGCTCCAATTTGTTTAAAGCAATATATCAAAAGAAACAAATGTTCCAAATACCCATGCCCATTGGTTTCGAACGCAACTGCAATTAGTAATCGATACACAAACAATAGATAATGCTACGACCGTAAAAGGGAACCAGTTCGGTAAGCAGCCCTCAATTCATTCCGTGTAATTATCTGTTGAAATTAACAACAAAGCAATTAGGAAAGTAAGTGACAAAATAAATAGACTAAGGCGCACAAAAAAACGCAGCCTCATTTATAGAAATTTTACTGGTGGTAGGTCTCTCATATGTGAGAGGCCACTTGGGTAGGTACCACCGCAATGTCTATTTCTCCCGCCAAACACCAGTGTAAAAGCACTGTTGTGTTTCGGTGTGAAGGACATTGTAGCCAGAGTAACTGAAGAATGCTTGACGTTCGATGAAGCTCAATATGATCTATTACATATGGTTGTTTTTTAACAACTACCGCAAATACTGGTGGTAGGTCTCTCATATGTGCGAGGCCATCTGGGTAGGTACCACCGCAATGTCTATTTCTCCCGTGAAACAACACTGCTTAAATGCACTGTTGTGTTTCGGATTGAAGGACATTGTAGCCAGAGCAACTACTGGACATATTGAGACTTAACATCTTATGTCTCAGGATGGCGAGCGCAGTGGAATGTTTCTACTGTTTATGAGCGGTCGTATCGCTTACCATCAGGCGAACGGCTTGCTCGTCTCGCCATTCACTGTAATAAAAAACATGGCCTGGGGAAATATTAGTGCATCTTTTTCAGGTTGAGAGATGAAAGGGTTAGAAAAGGTAAAGGAAAGACACTCATTATCATCATCAGCCTTATGGTGTCCACTGCTGGACATAGGCCACCTCCAAACTACGCCATTTCACCTGTCGTCGGCATGTCGCATCCAGCATCGGTTTATAGCAATACCCCGTCAAACAACCATTAAGCTGTTACAAAAGTGGTTAAAACATGAAATCATAATAATATTCCAGTTATGTAAATAAATGAAAAGATCTTTACATCTATGTTTAACATTAAATTGCGTCTCAATTACACGGCTAAACGACAGGTACATAATTAAAATCATATCTCCGTTTTAAACTGAATGATACGTTTACGTAATAAAATGCAATGCAAAGGTCATTAACCCGCAGAGCATACTCGACAAAAACTTACAAAACGTTTCTAAGTAGTGTTTAAACACGAATGTATTCCCGACCACTTGGGGCCCACAATCCCTAATTTCGTCAAATTACCCGCAATTACGGGCCAAATATTTTTAATTTAATAACACATACATGAACCCAAGGAAGGGAACATTGTGTACCCGTGCGGTATAAAAAGTCGTTGAATGATTCAGCAAGTATAACAGGTACCTACATTTTGGGTTTAGGTTTTCGACTTTGTCTATACGAAAGAAAGCTGATATTAACATTGAATCTACATTTTAGTAGGTTTACTAGTCTCTTACAGCTTCTATGGGCTTTTTGAGTTTAAAACAAGAAGATCTTGGATTTGATATCTAGGCCGAGCGTTTGACACGGTTTTTTGGATTGAAAAATGATATGGGTTGTCCGAAACTGGAATAGAACCAGTAACTGAAATAAACTTCCCTTGAACCCCTTGAACTTCAATTGAAATAAGCTGAGTGAAATAGAATATGCCTGACTGCCTCGTTGGTGCCGTTTCACTACGGCAAGACAATGATGCTGAGGTCTCGGGTACGAGTCCCGGGTCGGACAAAGTAATATCGGATTTACCTATTAATTATCAACGTGGAGTCAGGCATTTGTCCACAATATGGCGACAGGTTCATCCTCTACATTGAGACGGGACATGCAAGGCAAAAATTGGGTTTCCTGGTAGCGCCTCTGACTAGCCCTTCTATGTGAACCAACAAGAACGATCAATTATTTAATCTATCTAAATTAGTCCATGCTCATGAAACTGTTGGTCACAATCTTCCTTTACGATTGATTGGCCACATTTGTCTCGTTGCAAGTTGATTGCTAACTAAGGAGCCTTTTAATTGAATTTAGTTAACTCTCAGTATATCCAGCAAGTAATGAAATATATGAGTAAAATTATAACCTTCATTAAATCTTGGGAAATCTAAGTAAACTTCTATAGTACCATTAAGGCAATTGAAACCGTTAATTAAGTATTTCACCTTGAAGCCCCAATATGTTATTATTAACTCTAAAAGGGCTTTGTTAATAACATATACAGTGTTGCTCCGGTAACTAAGTTATTTAATGTAAAATTGAAATTATACATTGAATGTAAAAATATTACAAATATTACCATAAAAATGTCCAATGTGTTCCATAAAGTGATCTGTGGTTCCATAGCAATGACAAATATAGTCCCGCAGGCGCAATGGTTTAAGAAATTGTTTAACATAAGAATAGTTTAAATGTCGGGTTCAAAATATTTTAGCATATCCTAAATCCGACATTGATAAACAATTATGTAACCTAGTTTTCCGGTGTAATTAAATATTTTGTTTACTTCTACTTTCGGTTCGGACGAAAGTATGCTATCTTTATTTCAATTAACAATATAATATTATTCATTTTATTATTATTGTATACCTTTAATATTATCTAGCTCTTAAGATAATTAATGATGTAGTGTATAGTTAAAAGATGAATGGGATTGGGGTTGTTGTGGACATAACTCATTAACAATAAAGAGAGAAAAAAAGTCTGCTATTAAACAAGAGGCTGCATGGTCGATTTTATTTTTTTTTATATATTATAAATACAGAGTTAGAAACAAATAATAACTATTGTTTCCACGAAACCGGGCTTCGGTTTGACCGTGGAGTTGGTGAGTCTCATTCACACATGTACATAAAATTTGCATTAAACATTAAACAAACAAAATAACCCTTATGAAGTCAGAATTATAAACAAAAATATACAAACACTTATAAACTTTATGATATAAATATAAAATAAAATGAAACATAACTATAAACAGTAAAATGTAACAAAATATCACTTTCCAAAAATTTAAGTAGAAAATAAAACATCACTTCTAAACTTATATATAAAAAAAATATTTAAAAATAAAATGAGAAACAATATGCATTACAACTACACAAAATAAATAAACTGTAACTGTAAGTATACCTAAAAAGTAAAGTAAATATGTATGTTTATGGCTGCTAGTAGGAACATGTTAAAAGGTGGTTTTTTAATTTGTTTTTACACGCTTTTTATTAGCTTCACCTGTATGTTTGTATGTTTGTTTAAATGGAGTAAAATACATATATTTTATTGTTACAAAGCGTGGGGTGCAGGATGATAAGTAATTGTTGTAAACACCCCACGCTTTGTAACAATAAAATATATGTATTTTACTCCATTTACTTATCTTAAATTCAGTATCAATTATTTTTACTTTTTTAGTTGTATATCTTATTAAAGCGTGTATTTTAGTTTTTTTTTAACTATTATTTAATTAAAACTATTGTATACCGGATCATTTCTAATGTCCGGTGGCAAACTGTTCATTATATAGGGTAATCGTTTATTAATAGTTCTGTCGCCATAATAATTGGTAACTCGGGGAACTACAAAACTACCACCGGTTACAGACCGGGTTGTATGGTCTCTGTAATATGGTATCTGCAGCGTTTTTTTGTGATTCACAAATATTTGCTCCAGTTTTGGATTTAGTGTTAACAATAAGTCTTACGCCCAAATACTGGAACGCAACTTAAATATAAATGGCGCTTAACTACGTTAATCCCGATTAAATGTACTGGCTAAGTGGGCCGTGCGCTGTTAAGAGCAACTTATTATTTGAATGGCGTTCCAGTATTCGGGCGTTAGTTTCTGATGCGCACGGCAGGCGATTTGTTACTCGGTGTAATGCCAAGACTTATTTTTATTAGATGAATGGCGAGACGAACATGCCATTTGCCTGATGTTAAGCGATACGACCGCTCATGGACAATAGCAAAACCGAACATCACCAAGAATCACAAAGATGCTTGGCAATTCATTGTGCTCGACATCCGAGACTTAAGATGTTAAGTTTTAATATTTTCAGTAGTAACTCTAGCTACAATGTACAATGGCTGTTTTTGCTACTATTAGGTATAATTATTTTAGTTACAATTACTTATATTGAGTAAAGATGAAGACTGAATGCAAAAACTGAATGCAGCTCACATTGTAAAATTACAAAGCACGCCGTAATATTTTTGCGGCTGTACACATCAACTTTGATAATCAGATAATTCAAGTTGTTACATTGTGGAGTCAAATATTTTTTCCTTCAAAAATGCAGGTCGGTCAATGTTACACATTTCTTGTCACGTTTTTGCCCACTGCCGTAGAAAGGCAAAGGTTTTAAATGTTTATGTAACACGAATGTTTTGTTTTCGGAAATTATACAAGCACTACAAAAGTGCGTGGTGGCCTGTTGGTAAACGGACTAGACGCGGCTGCCCACATGTTCACGGTGGTCGCGGGTTCGAATCCCAGGGCACACCTCTGACTTTTCGGAGTCATGTGTGTATTGATAATCAATCACCACGCACTAAAACGGTGAAGGAAAACATCGTGAGGAAACCTGCATACCATAGCGATTCATAAGAATTTCTATGGTATGTAAGTCCGTCAACCCGCACTAGGCCAGCGTGGTGGACTATATGGCCTAACCACTCTCAATTGTATTCTCGATTGTAGAGTAGGCCCGTGCCCTGCAGTGGGACGTATATGGGCTGATACAGATACTACAAAAGTGTTTTATGTAATCACAACAGTTTTATATAATAGAAGATTTTAAAAGTAGAGAAAGAACTCTACCTTTAAAAGAAAAGTATGAACAAAATTTGAGAAGGCAAGGAGATATTAGACATAGGAAAAAGTGCTTTTGTTCCACAAATGCTTATTTACTTATTGGCCTATATACCGGAGGACTTAGGCCTCTTTTCCACGTCACGGTTGTTCGACCGTACGGCGTGTTAGCCGTACGTTTGAAAAAACGTGCGAGCTTGTACATGGCACGGCAAAATCACCGGGCGAGACATTGGCCAGGTACGGGCTAGTAGCGTTTTTATCAGGGGCTGTGTAGGACGTGCTGCGTCATGAATTTTCTTACGAAAAAAAAAAGATTATCGTTGCTTATTACATATATAGGAAACGGAAAATAGAAAAAAAAGGGAAAGACGGTTTTGAATACATCCGATTTATATAATGAAATTAATAATAATAATGAAAAAATGATAAAAATAATGATAATGAAATTAATACATACATACATAAACTCACGCCTATATCCCAGAAGGGGTAGGCAGAGGTGCCAGGACACGCACATGCTGCCTTGTATGTTCCTTCCCACACTGTGATAGGTTGCGAGCCTATTGCCATATATCGGCCACAAATTCCTGACTCTGGGCTGATAATGAATAGAAAAGAATATTAACTAGAACAATCCAATATCACTTTGCCCAGCCCGGGATTCGAACCCGAGACCTCAGCTTTATAACCGTACCTTAGTACAACTACGCCACCGAGGCAATCAATGAAATTAATAATTCTTGATTTATGCTCATTTTATAACAAAATCGGGAATCAGCGTATGTAAACCGTCACGAAACCGTGCGTACGTCCGGCGCCGTCGACACACTCCCATAGAATGCCATACAACACTGATGAAAATCACGCCGTGCGTAGACGCGGCGCGCGGAGGGGCAGTCACGGCGCACACGGCTGCGTCGCCGTGCCGTGGCGCCACCGTGCACGTCTACAAGCTTTCATAGTAATCCATACAACACTGACGACCGTGCCTACACACGGCGAATTAACCGTAGATTTTTACGGCGAAAAACCGTGCGTGTACAAGAGGCCTTACAGCTCGAATTCTCCAATTTACTTCCGACTTACTCGGCTTTAAAAAAACACGTGTATTCAAAATCAAATCTCTTTTGAACACAACCCAAATCAACTTCATTTACTAATGAACTCAAAAATATTTGTTTTTCCTCGCGAACACCTGAGCGGGTTCGAACCCGGGCCCGGTAGCCTGTCATCAATCACGCCACGCCCGCGGGCACCTCCGCTCCGGGCAGCCGATGTGTCCCTTATTACCTCGGTATGTCCACACTCACAAACACTGGGTTTTAATGCTTTTGTATCTTGGTTTCTTGGTTTCTTAGATATACATTAATGTTACACATTAAAATAAATAAAGTTGAAATAAATAATAAATAAAAATGAGAGAAGATTTACCGAGGGTTCAATAACGGTGTCGTAAGTGAAGCGACCGCTCATGGACATTAGCAAAACCAAACAACATCATGAATAACAAAGCAGTGCTTGGCATTCCACTTGGCTCACCATCTTGAGATATAAGATGTCAATGGTGTCAATATATCCAGTAGTTAATCTGGCTATAATGCCCTTCAAACCGGATCATAACGGTGCATTTACACTGCTATTTGGTGCGAGAAATAGACATTGCGGTGGTAACTATCCAGCGGCCTCCTACATATGAGAGACCTACCACCAGTAAAGTCCTAACTCCCTGTATGTAAATATTATTCAGACGGCGCTGCTTTACCACATGCATTGTAGTCACATATTGTCACCGTAAAAAAGTTACGGAGTTATTTTTTGTGGCTTTCATCCTTATAATATAAATTTCAACACCACGCCTTAGACACCAAGAATAACTTTTATGGCAAACATGTGATGAAAACAATCATAAAACTAATATCCGTTGATACGAACTTACAAATAAGCGTTACTGCGCAACCGTTTCAACTTTATTTATAACAGATAAATAAAACGTTCAAATTACATTTATCCGGGTTCAAATGTTAGATTAGGTATTGCGGAAACTTGACGAGGGGAGATAAATCTTGTCGCGGTTACAACTTTATCTATGTTTAAATTAAGAGAACCTAGAAAATAGTAATTAATCAATGAACGCACTACACAACGCACGAATCAGAGAATTCCTGGTGCCTTTAAATTTCTTTGATTTTTTTCCCTATAGTACATACGTACGGATATTAATACTTGATAAAGTTTCAACCTGATTCTAGATGCATTATATTCAACCAAACGAAGTATGCTGTGACTGCGTTGCTACAAGCAACGACTTTCTGTTACAGTATTATTTTACTTGACTTCCGTAATACCAGAAAACAGAAGATGAAGAAAGTTCATGTATTCACCATGTATCCTAATATATTTCACCAATATGCTTACCTATCATGGGTCTAGTATTTAATTAATAGCCAAGTTAGTTCAAACGCTAGTTGTTAAAACAATCTGCTTATCCAGTAACTTATGCAGTAGCTATAAAAATACTAAGTCGTTGAATAGTTGAAAGAAACAAAATAAATACCTGTCTGCGCAGTTTCCGGTTTAAAAGAGAAGGTTAACTTACTGCATAATCTTTTGCAGAAACAGTTTTCAGACGCAGTTGCACGTAAAGAATTAGCATAGAGCACTGAAGTGCGGCGTGACTTAAGACACATAGAACAAAGCTAAGAACATACATACATACATACATAAACTCACGCCTTTTTCCCAGAAGGGGTAGGCAGAGGTGCCAGGACACCCACATTTCGCATGTTCCGTCCCACAATGTGATAGGTGGCGAGCCTATCGCCATATCAGGCACAAATTCCTGACTCTGGGCTGATAATGAATAGAAAAATCCAATATCACTTTGCCCAACCCGGGATTCGAACCCGAGACCTCAGCTTTGTAACCGTACCTTAGTACAACTACGCCACCGAGGCAGTCAAAGACAAAGCTAAGAAATCTATTTAAAAATAAAACTAACAAGCAAATTCCAGCAAAACTTAATTAGTTTTTCCAAGAGACACAGATAGACAAATTGTTTATAATTCCTGTTACTTGGTGGTACACCGCGGCCGCACTTGCCGTCTGTCTCGTAATTAATTAAACATTGCCTGGACATTATTTTCATTAGATTAGAAAGTATAAATAACGGCAATAATCCGACCAAAGGCTTTAAGTTACCGCTTAGAGGTTAGGAATGCTGAATAAAATACCAATTGTAATTAATATCTACGTCTGTCAAAAGTCTAAATACTTACTTCATTGTAATATCAAATGAAATGCATAATTTTGTCTAAGATGTGCAATAAAGAATGCAATACACGATACTTAGATTATAGAATGGAAAACTTCTGGGAAACTCACTCGGACATTAAATTCCAAATAGAAAGAACACGAAACTTTTTGTACGTCTTAGCTGTTAATAGTAAAAAAAAAATAGATTGCGCAACTTTTCAAAAACTGTATTAAATAGAAAACAGACCCACATTATAAAGGGTCATAAACAATCTAATATAACTATATAAAAGCAATGAAATAACCAACAAGTCACAAAAACAAAAGAACATTTAAACAGTTAAAACCATTTATCGTTGACATTCAGTTATCACCAATTTTAACGCATCAGGAAGTCCATCAGCCGTCAAAGAGAGTTCTTTACCTGACAAAGGTATTCAAAAAAGTACAAAACTAAAGAGGATTTATACGCGGTGCCTCATAGCCGACACTTCACAAGTTTGTGATGTTTCTGCAGACCGTTCACGATAACAGATGGATTTTTGTGTTATACGAATTAATAATTTTCTACATGAGTGCCTTTGGACGGTTTCGCTTTGTATCAAAATTATTACATTATAACTTTTACGTATTAAGCCCTGATAAAGAAATTACAAAAGCTTTCTTTCTGTACCTACAGCAAATTTAAATAAAAAAATAATTTTTGCTTTTGGAAGCATAAGACCTGGCAGTTCGCCTGATGGTACATCAGCGCATTTTATGAACTACCGCAACACCAGGAAACAGATAACTAAGAATGTTCACGTATTCACGATGTATCTTAATACATTAATTCACCTATATTTTTTCCCATAATGTGGTCCAAGGTTATTCAATTGGTAAAACTTAAGTGCATTTGCAGACATACATTCCTTCACCTCAACACTAATGTCTTTTAACCATGTAACTGATATAGATTTAAATCGATATTCCATTAGTTCGAATATATAGGTAAAGACCACTAATCAAGTTGTTTTTCTTATCTGATTAATTCTTATCAGCACTGCCAATATTAGATTTAAATAAGACCTCAATCGAAAACTAAGTTGAAAGATTAAATATAAAGTAACTTTTAGCGTTAAACATTTCTACTGGCTTTCATAACTTCTTGTTATTTCTAAAATTACGTTGCGATTTTTACCCCTTTCTGTTGCTGTTTGATATTGCAGGTTCGTTATTATTTTATTCTAGCGGATAAATATTTGCATAACTTCTTGATATTTTATCCAGGTCTCGGTGTTTACAATATTAATTTAAACGTAGGTATCAAGGTTATAAAAGGTGTTATCATCTGAGAAAATTTTCAAAAAAATAAAGCCTATAGCTAACGCAACCACACTAGTGATTCCATCTTGACTAAAATCTGAAATACATTATGCAATAACAAATTGGCGTGAACTCTAACTTTGGATGGTAGAGCAATACTGTGTTAAGTAAGCTCAGTTGCGGATAATGGGTTGATACACTCAGCCTTATAAAATATAGAAAACAAAACTTCAATCACAAGCCATCATTTTTTCAGCTTTGCTTAGCAACAGCTGTTTTACTTAGTCTTAGTCTTTATTATAAAACTCAGACTCATAAGGGTGCTGCGTGTGGGACATAACAAATGCTTAATGTACGCGTCGTGATCGGCTCGTCATCCTTACTAATATTATAAAGGTGAAAGTTTGTATGTATGTATGGATGTTTGTTACTCTTTCATGAAAAAACGGCTCAACAGATTTTGATGAAATTTGGTATAGTGATAGCTGACACCCTGGATTAACACATAGGCTACTTTTTATCCCGAAAAATGTAGTGTTCCCGTGGGATGAGTCAGGAAACCAAATATACATATTTTCTACTCTTTCAAATTCAAATTGTTGGCACGGGATGTCCTCTCCTACGGAAGGGAAATATAGTCGACGGCACGCGGGAAATATAGTTAGTAGACACGCGAAATAATATGTTCTTGATGTGGATTGGACTCAAAAACTATCTGCACCCGGGCGAAGCCGGGCCCGACAGCTAGTATCTCCATACATGCATTAACGTTAAAGTGCATTCGGATGTTTTTAATTTCCATAAGCCACGGTGTAGTGGTATTTAGCACGTCGGGCAACTGAAGCCTTCTGTCTGGGCGTTTAAAATATTTGACGAGTGCAAGGGATGCATCAAATTAATATAATATTTCAATTTCTTTATCTCAGATTGTTTTTTACTGGTGGTAGGTCTCTCATATGTGAGAGGCCATCTGGGTAGGTACCACTGCAATATCTATTTCTCCCGTGAAACAGCAGTGTAAATGCACTGTTGTGTTTCGGATTGAAGGATATTGTTGCCAGAGTAACTACTGGACATATTGAGACTTAAAATCTTATGTCTCAGGATGGCGAGCGCAGTGGAATGTTGCTACTGTTTATGAGCGGTCGTATCGCTTACCATCAGGCGAACGGCTTGCTCGTCTCGCCATTCATTGAAATAAAAAAAAGACGATCTTTCTTGATTTTTTTAAATGCAATGAATGGCGAGACGAGACTCACGAACATGCCGTTCGTCTAATGGTAAGCGATACGACCGCTCATGAACAGTAGCAAAATCAAACAACCCTTATAATTACAAAGCAATGCTTGGCATTCCACCGCGCTCGCCATCCTGAGACATAAGATGTTAAGTCTCAATATGTCCATTAGTTACTCTGGCCACAATGTCCTTCAATCCGATACACAATGATTATGCCGATGATGATTTTATTTCTAAAAATAGCGATGTGATGAGGCTTGACTCTGCAATATGATGGCTTCTCTAATTTAATATTTAATTTATTATTGTTACCCAGCACTTACGGCTGAGTTCGATATTTGGTCACGAATACTATAACCGAGTTCCAGAATTTGCATTATACTCCATAAATGAGAGCTTTTGCTTTTTTAACTTTAGCGTTTAGCAACTCTTCAAGTTGAGCTTCAAGGATCAATGTAAAAGTAATTGAAGTGATGGAAATGACGGCGGGATCATACCTGATAATTGAAATTCGTGTAAGATTTAAGCGAAACATCGTTAAAATACTTTCCAATGCGAGTTAACCCTGCGCATGGTGTCGTGCGCGTGCGCTCAGTGGCGGGTAGCGTCCGTCAACTGTCACTTAGGGTTAGCCGTGCCGGGCTGGCGCGCCGAGGCTGACGGCGATGGACCAGCTGATCGATTCTCCGGCAGGAAATATTAAGTAACTAACTTTAATAAGTGCAATATTTGACAATGGAAGTTTTAGAAATTAAAGTCCCTTACGAAAGTTAATTCATTATAAAATAACCTCTTTACAAAGAGATCTGTAGGATTCACGTAATGAAATAAGTTCAGTTGCGGTGTAGTTGCAGTTACGTTTCGATCAAAACAGCCCTTTTCGTTTACTCGTAATACGCTCGCGTCAATTTCGCGTCACTCGAGCGCTTTAGGGTATTCTACTGCTGCGCGTTTTATGTGCGTGATACAGATCGGAACTTGATCGGTAGGTATTCAACAGTTAATTTGACGTCTCAAACAACAGTTTAGTCCCATAAACATGTGCAGTTTCAATTTTCATAGTAAGGAAACATCCTAATAATCGTATCAGTTTCATGTCAAAAATATTACATACGCTTGACGTACAGTTGAAGCGCAGCACACGCGCAGCTAAACAATAATTACAATAATACCATTTCTGGCTTTGTTGATTTTCATAATTTGATATGCACTCGAAAGTGATACTCAGTTGTTATTCTGAAGCATGGTGCTCGTTTAGTATATTGCTCAAATTCCGAGAAGAGTTATAGCTCCTATTGTATATCTCGCTTTGATTAACTAGCAACTCATGTGACTCTTGTTTTTCGATTTCTATGAGCGAGATACAGTCAGTAGCAGTTTGCTGGTATGCTAGTCCTAACTATAAAAAAATAAGGAATTTATCTGACCTAATCAATAGGATCTGCATTCTACAGGAATCCAACGGATAAAAACCAGTCACCTGTGAAATATGGCCGATATTTACAAGTATGCGTACCAAAGCTACAATTAAAAGCTCAGGCCGCATAATAAAAGTGCCGGCTCATTACCGGTATTAATAGGTTGATGACGTCACCACATTCCTGCTTTTTTTTAATCAGGCGATAAAGCAGTTGGCACTCAATAACATGTTGGTTAACAACAATGTTGTTGAAAAACTTCGGTACCATTGCGTTAATTGTAAACGAGATGGAGTCATAAAAAGACGGGGAACGCGTATTGTATGCGTAATTTTTCTACCTCTTTATGGAGTTGATTTTGTAATTATGAGATAAATTCTATGTGCAGTTTTCTTTAAGTACGACAGCTTTTCAATAATACATCAGATATGTGACCAATAAAACTGTATCTTGGATTCTAAAACAAAACACTTAAGCTTAATAGTTTTCGACGCCAATACGCTAAATGGTAGAATTATGCAAATTGTATCAAACTCCTGAATAACTTTAGATAATTTATGTCATGAAAACTTATGCCTTTAATGTAAAGTGCAATCTAGTAAAAGTAAAATAAGCAGAAGAATCTATTATCTTAATTTGATATTTAAGTACCTACCTTTATTTTTATATATGAATTTGATCTTTCATAACATGGTATTAATTTGTTGTAAAAGTGATAGGGGATAACCAAGAACATCAACCCTAATATTGAACGTAAAGTTGTTAATGGAATATATCCCATTATGGGGAAAATTGAATGCAACAAAAACACATAAACATATTTACATAAACTCATGCCGTTTATCCTAGAAGGGGTAGGCAGAGGCGCCAGGACATCCACATTTCGCCTTGCAATTTTACATATACACACACTTAATGCTGCATCCTGTACCATTAAAGATTAAGGACTATTACAGAATGCTTTAGATATTATAGTAATTTTTTGTTAAATCTTTAGAATAAAACGGCCTTATTCATAAAGTTTTAAAACCTATTTTAGTTATCAAATGTTTTGTAAATTTTAAATGACTTTTAAATTCAGTTTGAGCGAAAAAGACAAAACTTGAAGAAGAACTTGAGGAGTCGCTGGATGCAGGCTGCCTCCAACAGGTCACTGTGTAAATCATTAGGAGAGGCCTATGTTGAGCAGTCGACTATCCATCTGGATGGATAGAAAAAGACAAAATATTCGAAAACTAAGAAGCTGTTTAAGAATAAGGCCGTAATTATAAAGAGTAAATAAATAAATATAAGGGAGGTACAAATTGCATCTTCAATTAATGTCCTTTTTTATATTTTTACGAGTCATTAAAATTTATTGTTGTGCATTTCTCAATACGTACTTTGATGTGTCCGTTTTTATAGCGTTTTTAATGTCTTTATCAATGCACATAAATGGAAACATTTACAGTTTTAATACGTAATCGTTATGCAATGTCTGGTGTTACCCATACAAGGAAATCTATCAAGCATATTGGAAAAATCCGTACTTTTATAAATAATTTTCACCCTCGATTGCACCCGAGAAACAGCGACTGTTAAGGAATTCATAATGTTTTTATTCTTCGAGCATCAAGCCGACGTTTTTTTATAATTCTTAAACCAATCAAAAGTCAAAGACAGTTTAAGTGAATTAACCGAATTAATTAAATTAAAAATAATTAAATAATTTAATCAATTTAATTGTATTAATTAAAAAAAAATAACCATTAGTAAGATTACATAAAATTCCTTTTATAGCCACAATATCAGTTTCATATAGAGCTTATATTTCAGTTTTATTGTTGAGCCTTGTAGTTCAAATATTTGATCGAAGTGTTGAGCAAACAATCATGATATGAATAAAAATAAATAATAAACAGATACATACACCCAGATTGTCCTGACCCACTCTAACACGTATCGTATGTATCAAAAGCAAGAGGCTATTTCGGCTTTCCAACACCCGAAACAACAAATGATGTATTAGTACAAAATGCGTCATAAACTGTCTGTGAATAAGGCCCTAAACGTTTACATACTTTACTAATTCAGTCATTAAGTACACTATTGTAGTACAATGTGTATGAGAAACTATTACAAAGCAATTCATATTCACATATTCATGTCTACAGCACATCACGACTCAAAAATAGTAATTAATACAAAAAACTGATAAATTATCCTACATACATACATATACAAATCCACGTCTCTTTCCCAGAAGGGAGCAGACAGAAGTGCTACCAGAACACCCAAAATAATTAGAAAAATAAGTAATCCATACGATTTTTGGGACGGATTTAATCCGCTTGGAAAAAAAACTGCTTGAGTAAAATGTAGGTGAAGCAAGCATTTGCAAAGAATACATGTAGACCGGCAGGCCAAAATCATAATAGATGCATTGAGCATTGAGGTTTCGATGCAAACCCCAAAAATAATAACGGGATGACCTGAATATGGTAGAAAATTTAGAAATTATCTAGAAGCCAGATAGATGTTTTAGTAAGGCCTTCGCAAGTATAAGAATCTTTAAGTCTAATATAGCAAAAATAATTAAGAATTGCTGTAACTGGCATGAAGGATAAAAATGTATTGATAGATAAAGTTGCATAAAATCTGTATTCTGTATCAGCCCATATACGTCCCACTGCAGGGCACGGGTCTACTCTACAATCGAGAATACGATTGTGAGTGGTAAAAATTGCATAAAATACATCTTAATTATTATAATCCATACTATTATTCTATTTTTAATGACCTCTATACATAGCATGTACTAAAATCTACCGTACAATGCATACATTGTGGTATAACAAAAGGCAGATTCTAGACTCTTGACAAGGCTTAATCGTCGTTAGTAATTCTAAAGCAAAAACTCTTCATTGTTGTTTGAATGGTGGTAAAACCTCGGCGTGGTGTAATTAAAGGGTTAAATGCCGGTGCATCATTTAAATTGATGCATAGAATATCACTAATGTGACACTAGATATTGGTAAGCGTGACGAATATTTAGACGAGTTAGGTATATAATATAGCTACACAAATTTTTTTCCAACCTACTAACTGAAAGAAAACCATATTAGTATTTAATTGCTACTCTGCATGGAACATCTCTAAAACCAAAAATTCGATTGAAAAGAGTTAAGGTAACATCCACTAAAATGTCTAGGGCCCTACTATATTCATCCGAAACGAAGTTCGAAACTTCGGATGCTCGAAGTTTTTTATACGATACGAATGGATCTACTCTGTAAAAGGTCGAATTTGTATAACGTACATCGTAACCATAAGTCTATGGTTACGACCATAAGTCAATAACGACCATAAGTATATGTAGGTACATTCGTATCGTATATTAACTTCGATCATCCGAAGTTTCGAACTTCGTTTCGGATGAATATAGTAGGGCCCCTAACACGGATTGACGAACTTAACATCTCTATTAAACCCTTCTACAATTGTAATAGCAATGTTGTAGCTAATCTTGGCTAAAGCATGAGTAGGCGAGCTCAACTCAACATAAACTATATTCCTTGCATTTCTGTCTGATTTGCAAGCTCGTAACAACAACGAGGCTTCATCTGACCTTTCACTTTTTTATTTCTTTTTTAATCTGACCCGTCATTGTTACATTGCCCTGATGGTAAGCGCGAATGCTGTCCAGGCAGAGTATCTAATGGCGTCAGACGACAGTCCCAAGACATTCGATACAATTATGCTGAGATGCCTCTTCACACTACGGCGGAAGGACCCGAGATCGTAGTAAGGAGGGAACACGCTCGACGGAAAACAATTCTACAGCTTGATAAGCACATAAAAGAATTTGCGAATCGTATGGTTTGTGCTGAGATGGTTTAGACCATCAAGCTATGGCTTCGCAAGCTAGCACGCGACTCTAGTGCTACTGCGATACATGGTGAACCAAAATGCGACAATTTCATACAATAAATAAAATGCTCAGATGGTTTTATATGTCAAGGTTTAGGATATACCTAAATATGCCTAAATAATACGTCTAAAATGTCTGGCGTGCGCATACTACGCCTTTAAAGATGCAAAGGTTTCGACACATCGACGTAAAGGCGACACGACGCGGACGCCAAGTGTTATAATCACGAAGTATATGCGATCACTTTACTTCAGCACTTACAAACAAGAACTGGATGAAGTCGCCACATTCAATACTTGTCTATAAAAAGTGATATTAATTCAGCGAGCCGCGCATTCTCCTTGCATACGCGGCTGTCACAAAAACCATGTCCATTTCGACTAGTCGGGTTAATTAAGGTGAGTCAAATAAATAGTCGGGTTTACAAGTGGAGCGAGCGCACACAGTACTGACGCAAATTGCCGCTGGATTCCAATACAATCGCATTGCTGATCTACGTGAGGTAAATTGAGTGAGGGCATGACTCCGCGCTTTGGAGGCTACGAGGGACGAATGATGTGTTAACATGCCCACGATGTGTACGTTGTACAATGTGAGGAATGGATTCGCCATCGAATACAGAAGATTAATACGATGAATGATTATGTAATTAATGTCGCAACATTTGTAGAATGTTTTAAGTTTCTCCGAATTATTAGCTCTTTCAGACAAACCCGCAGTCAAATATTTTTGGCTAAGATCTTATGTTTTCCTTATTAAAACTCGTTTGTATATGGTACGAAGTAATTATAGTATACAAAGCGTCATATTTAAAAGTAAATCAATTCTTAGATCGTTTGAAAAAAAAAATAGTCATAAAAACACATAAGAAATCATATTCTGCTTGTATTCTGTTTCATGCATGATGATTTATTTCCAAAAAAGGAATCATTTTAATAAACACACATAATGTAATATGGATTTATGTGCAAGATTAAATTAGTGGATTTCAAATACTGCACCAATGGTCTAAATTCTAAAAGGTTCCGCCTTGTTTGATCAAACTTTCCATTTCTAAGGATTAGTTGAAAGCCCAGTAGCATAATTATTCGAGTTAGTAGCAGCTAGTTACACGGCAAGCGACGTTAATAAGGCATTTACTACCGAGTGTGGTGTACAGGAACTATCCTACTCTATAAAGTGTGTTTACCCGTCTGAGGTCTGCAATAGAAAATTAAGATCGAGTTTATATTAGGAGCAATGAAAACAATGTGGTGTCAATGTTTACGGACTGATATCGCTGTATTTCTACTGGGTTGGGCCCCTCCCAATATTATAATCTTCACATCCTTTTGAAATTTTCCTGGAGAACCACGTATCCATAAGATAGAAAAAGTACATTTTGATGAAAAAATTCAGGACAATTAACTTCTAACAAGAACTGTGTTCGATCTTAGCTAATTTTGTAGTAAGATACTCCAATAATGAAGGAAAACATCGCTAGTAAACCCGTATACCTGACCCAATTCTAAGACTGAAGCATCTAAGCACCGTTTTCCACAACATACATTTTGCTTCGAGTAAGTAAATGTAACAAGCGGTTTACATCGACTTTACGCGTATGCTCTGCGTAAAAGCACTGTGTTTACTGCTCGTATGCGTTGTACGAACGCAAAAAGCGATCTTAGCACAGCCCAGCGTCCACCTAATGACCCATAATTATCATTCCAACTCGATTACGAACGGACTAGGAATGCCTACCGGCCGGCTCATTATTTGCCACGTTAACAGCTGTCAAAAAGCGGCCCCTTGTGCCTTATCAACACTCTATAATCCAATGTGATATAATTTATGAAACTGCAATGTTTTTTAAACAGGCCTTAGTATTTAAATTGCCGCATTCTCGCAATAGTAGCGCGAGTTCCGCGATTGTTTGTTGTTTATTATTCAGGATACTATTGTGGAATTTGGTCTGTAATTAGGATTGCTGTAAAATATTATTTTGTATTGCACTAATTTATAGATAAATACAGTTTAGGAATGCTCCGTGATAGCAAGGAATCTAATCAATTCAAATTAATGGTTGATTTCACAGAATCCGCTCTCTATTGTACTTCAGCTGTACCTGCCGCCCTAAATCAAATTACTGCCAGAATATCAGCTCCGTAAATATTCAGTAATGCAAATCGGTATCGGTAAGGCCATTGACATGACGTGCAATAAATCTAATAAAATATTTCGATACAAACAAAATAATCTTCCGCCACAGGCAAACTACTGCAATTTGAAAGATTGGAATCTACAACATGCACTGAAATTTGAAACGAATATCGAATGAGACAGAAAAACAATATTGAGTTGGGTAATCCAAAAGAAGCAATTAACGTTTGTAGCACACATCCTCGTATAACTAATTAGGTATGGTACTAACACGATGTGCTAGCTAGAGTGCCATAGGTTATAATTTGTACTATAGGATGTAGAAAAGCATTATCAAATTTTCCATTGGTTTTATAGGTACCAGGAAATATTAAGCCGTTAGTTTAAATTATTCGACTAACGCAATAATTTTTAAGCTACATCAAAATTCTTCTTCCTGTTCGAAAATACAGGTTCAGCACTCGCCACTAGTAATATACAAAATCGTATATTCTACCATCGTTGACGCTGAAGTACCTATTCATCAGATTTTGATTAACAGTTATCAAGAAGCTTTCCTAGAATACTCCAATAGATAACCCAGGGAATCAATCTTCGTGTTAAAAGGTTGGATGTTACACTACTATTGATAAATAGCCAGGCGTTTATTCAAACATATTCTAATGTATACGGACACAAAATGCTTTTATCCGCCCGTTATGTGAGATTATGAATCACGACGCTACCGGTTCCGCGCGTCGCGCCACCGACCCAACACGATCTTCGCATTTTTTTGAATATATCTTTGGTAAAATTACTGGAAAAAGCAATGTTATTTAGACGTGTTACAAATCGAATTTGTAGATGCATTCATGAGGTTTTAATGATAAAGGCAACGAAAGAGATAGAAGCTTACCCAATCGCAATTGTTAATTTTACTTGTATTAATGTAATTCCCGAAGAATTTACGTATTGAAGTTTGTCTGTGAAGTCTATATCTTAAGACTAAAGAATAAGATTAAACATTGACATACCGTCGAAGCCCCTTTAGTTTATTTTGTTCGTAATAGTTACGAGACCCCCGATAGCAAGCTAAAGTCTGGAGGATAACATGCGTTAAGATTTTAAAACAACGCCTTGTTATCTAAAGCCTGAAAGATAAAGAATGAAGGAGGGTTTTATGCTAGTGGTACTATTTAACATTGTACGGGCAAGATTTAGAATGAGACACCTATCGAAAGGATACTATTTGCTGGAGCAAATTGATCATAAATGTTACCTAAACTGTGCGATCCATATTGTGTTATTTCGTCACGGGTTTCTACAGAGACTAACTTATAAACAATAGCTATGTGGTGTTGTATTTCTAATTCAAAAGAAATATTCAACACATGGCTTGTATGTTTTATGAATAGACACAGATAAAAACCACGCGCTGGTCAACGGCCGAGGATCTAATGGATGTTTGAACGTTTGTTAATCAACTTAACGAACTACTAATTAGTTTACCACTCTACGCTATTATCCCCACATCGTGCTATTGAGCCTGTCAGTTTTATTACGTAACATTGTACAAGATTTCTAAATTGTTTTTTAAGTATTGGGTGTTTTGATGACCTTTTGGTTTAAAGACGCTATTGGGTGTTCAAGACATATTGAACAGTCTATAAATGTTAAATATATATTTGCCGACTGGTATCAAGTGGGTAATCGATAATGTCCTTACTACCACAATAACTATTAAATTCACCAAGAATTATCATGTTTGTCGGTTTTGGATAATCCTTATTTATTTATAGCACGCAACGTAGCTGACCAGAAAGATGAAATATGTAATTGCTGAAATCGACGAATTTTAAGTACCTCTTTAAAAACGACTAAAAATAAGTGAACATTGAACCTTCTGTACAATCTTATAACTAATACCAAAAGCACTATTCAAGATAATGACGTGGCCAAGTCATTAACATCAAAACTCAGCCACTCTCGTTGGCAATATGTAAGCACCTCCCACAATTCATTTAGAACCGGTGTAGACTGCAGTCACACCGAGGATCCCCACACACGTAACACTATCGCTGGAACTTCAGAACATGTAGCAAAATAGTGACGTGAAGAATCTTGAGTTCTATCTAGCATAGTAAAAGACTAAAAATAAAAAAAAAACATCTAGGAACAGATGATATCCTATTACACGTTACTAATAGAGCTTGGGGCCGTAATCTACTAACATTTGACTTAACTACATGGACGGGTGAACTTTATATTTAGCCCAGCGCCCGGGTTTGGTATAACCCCATAGGTTTTCTAGGTGTAAAATAAAGAATACTTCTACTACAAGATGACAACAATAGGCCTAAGGATCTGACAGACACTCTGTGATATAGGGGTAATTTAAATTGAAAAGATGGTGCTTTATACTGGTTACTTGACCACACCACTGTCTTCTACCACAAAATGAATTGAATATTACAAAGCGAGTTAAATATGAATATCCGGAATTGTGGTTATTGATAGCAGAGTATTTTTTTGGTGAATATTCTATACAATCGCTTCACATACCAAAGAATCAGTAGCCGAGAGGCATAATGTAAGAATTGATCATTTCTGCATTGTAATGACTTAATTAAACAATCATGCACATTAATTATACCTCAATAAAAGGCTTTAAGACGTGAATGCATTAACGCATGGATTAAACGAAGAATTTATGACTGAAGAATGACAATCGTCATGACCTTCACATTTGAGATGGCATCTGTACGAAGCCAAGCATGGTTATGACGTAATTTGTCATCAGTCATATATCTCTTTTATGATGATGAGATGAGACTCGACTGTTAATAGAAATTTTATTGTTGTTTATTTGAAGAGATTCGGGTTTGTCTAGACCACTGTATTTAAATTGCGTATAATAAATCAACCTACACTTTTTAGCAGTTGGTATGATTGTTTCGAATAGTAATAATCGTCTACTGAGATTTGAGATTTACAGAAAGCCAATGCATTAATTAAAGTTGTATAATATACGTTATATCGTTACACATTGTAATCACAAGCATTCTTAATATATCATTATGTTGTTCGGTTTTATATAAATAATATTACAAATTAATTACAAAGACAATATAAATCATGTCTGACGACAATAAACATATTGCTTTATAAGAAACAGCTGGCAAGTCATTAGAAGTGGAAATGAAAATTGTACATTAAGTGATTTTATGAGCAATACATTATAGGCGGTTGTAAATATCGTTATAATAAGGAACTAAGAACATGAACACGCTTAAAGTAATCAGGAAATGCACATTATGACGCTAAAGGCAGAGTTTTGGAGAACTTTGAGTTTTAACACAGATCACTCCCAATAGATACCTAATGCAAGGCAGCGGTTGTGCGCCACACATATAAGCTATCAGAAATATATAAACCGATGCCAAATGTCGCGTCATCAGTGTCGTCCAAGTAGTGGACCCGCACATATCGTCGCACGTTGGCGAAAATTACATTTTGGGAACATAATATTACAGTTAAAAATGAATAGTTCAATAAAATGGTGTGCAAAACCTCAAAAAAATAAAGTATCTAAAAAAACACAATAAGTTTTCATCGATAACTAATATTCTTTAAATTAATTTGGTCCCGAGCGAGCTCAATTTATACTGGTTAAAGTATCAATGTCAAACAGTCGAGTTCGGATGGAGAATCAGCCGTCTCTTTTTCGCATAGCAATAACCGTAATAAGCCATCTTTTTTTTGGCGAAATCACGCGTTCTTCTAGTGTTTGACGCATGTTTATAATATAATTCCCAGAAATATCGATATTTTAAAACAATAATGTAAATTAATTTTATTAAATGACAATGTCACAAAATATATATTGATTTAAATAAAAATTGCAAATTACCATAATTACGTTATTTTATGTAATTTGAAATAGTTAAATTTGTTAACTAGGTAATTTAACAATATTTTTTTACTTATTTTTATCTTCGGCGTAATTAAATTTCCTTTTTTTTCCTCTAGTTGTATACGTTTTCAAATATAATGGGAGGGTATTTATTATAAGTTTTAGTATACTAAGTTTATTGAGAATCAGTAGCAAGCTATTGCACTAATTTTAACATACGTTGTATATATCGTCTCAAAAACATTCATAGCTCGTCAAGTGGGTTTCATCGTCACTTGTCGATATTACATTTAATACAGCCCCCGTCAGAATTCAAGAAACGGAATAAGTTATTGTAGCCCTTTAGGGTATGAGAATTAGTTATTTACTATTTCATATTTTGATCTGATCTTTTATATTAACACTTAATTTGGGTATTTCGCCATTATAGTATACAAAAATACACGGTGAATAATAGAAATAAAACCGTTATATACTGAAGTATAAATCTTAATCCTATTTTATTCGTAGTTAGCGGTTGCCGGTTGGGATAATTTATCAGATCAGGCCGGTGAAAAAATAGTATCAAACATTTAACAAGTTGGTAATTAAGTTATAGAAGCGATCATAACACATGAACTTACTGGCAAATCGAACTATCGATACATTTTTTTATTTATCGACTTATGCCTCATCTCTCCAGTGAAGTCCACGTGACCGCGCTGCAACCCGCCCACCCCCCGCGCAGTTCCCTTCGTTGGCGTTTTCGATTCAAAACAAAACTATCGTAATGCGGTATCTATTGGAAGTGATCTGTGAGTTTTAAATTATGTTTCATCCTCCAATAATTTGTCAGACGATGAAATATCTGGTATTGGTCAATAAATACGAGCATAACTCTTTATTCACTTAATGCATGTTTTTTATCCTTTTATTAGCTTCTTGATCCCTAATATAATTGAAACAGCTTGAGTGAAACTATGCACTCTAGACTATCCCGTCTTCACATCTGCTTTTGCCATTCTTGTAAACCAGTAGCGATATTACAACGCAAATAATGACACGGAGCAACACTGCTCTTCTGAGTCTCTTAGTCCCAAATTCCAAATCCCCAAAATGTATTAAATAGCAAATTGATTGGGGTTGGAAATTATAGTATCAATCTCAAAACTAAACCGATACATTATTAAACATATTTTGCAGATTGAGCCTCGTTATTATTATATTGTTTTCTGGAATTCTATACTAGCTGAATTCCTAAACATCGTGTCAGTGTAAAATTAGTTTTTATTATTTTAGATATTTAGATTATTTTAGATATACTCATTGTAAACTCAGTCCAACTTCATAATAAACCGATATGACGTGTTAAATAAACAGAAGACTGTTGGTTTAATCAGCAAAGACAATTACTTTATTTTGTCACTAGGTAATTGTAACAGGTGTGGATGTCGCAAGCAGACTTCCTACGTTCTATCCGCTTGTATTGCATGAATTCTGTGTTTCAGACCAGTTCCATTACGTTGTTGCGTGCGTGTTACTAGTTACTACAAGCCTCCACGAGTTTCAAATACTATTCAATCTGTACGCGTAAAAATAAAATATTTTTACTTGCGAGAAAGTGACCATGAGGTGGTGAATGCCACTCAAATACGATCAGAGTGATAGGCAATTATCTCTCACTCTGATAAAATTAGATAGGTACACATATAAATGCACGCCTTTTTCCTCGAAGGGTTAGGCAAAAGTTTACGTTTCGCCTTATATGTTCCGTCACATGATTTTATAGAGGGTGATCCTATCCTATATCAATAATTCTTGACCCCACGCTGATAATAAACCAAAAAAAAACACTATCACTGCGCATCCTTGTTCGAACTAGAGGACTTCAGCTTTGTAATCATACAGTAGTACAAATTTGGCACCGAGGCAGTCTGACACAATTATCCAATTAGTTATTCATGCTTTCAAATTCCAGGATTATAAAAAGAAGGGTACAGGTGGGGTGATATACTAAGCCATAACTTGATAGAGCGGCGAAAATCAGAATCTGCGAACCTTTTGGTTCGGGTCGCTGAGGTGTTGACCGCGAAGCTGTGGTTTCGTAAGCACGCGTATTTCTGTTATGTAAAGGTGAGGACGGGACAAAGTTGAACTATTGTTTGACTTTAGAGCGTTATATCACATAGATTGTTGTATTTTCTGGAATACTTCAATCTACGAACAATTTGCTCCTCATAATATTCTATTGCAACTCACACCGTACTTTTGTACCGTATGTACGCGGTCGTAAAAAGAACCGATATAAATATTTTATCAGTTTCATTTCCAAATATTTTATGTTGCAGACGGATTAATTTCGATCGACTCTTTGATGACACCGTGAAATGAAATTTATTGCAGCCTTTAATTGGATTGAAGGATTAAAAATATCGCCACTGAGTCAGCGTCTGATTATACCAATAACTTGCATGATATAATCATTGCATTTTAAGAAGTGGGTAGTATCCAGTATTTCCATTCCTCAATTCGACAGGGCTATTTCATGAGTAGGTACCTGCTTTTGTATCTACAAACCCTCGTTAAAATATGTTTGTGTTCACCAATAGGTGAAATATTATTAAAATCGCCGATTAATTACCAAGGAGTATAGCCTCATAGTCATCTATCTATACAAATATAAAGGACTGAATGTTTAATTGAAAATCTTAATCGATGTTTCAAATTGCAAGTACTTATCATCAATTAATCATCAAATAATATCTGTAAACTTTAGTAATATAAATCAATTATAGTATATGCTTTATACTTAAGAATTATATCACAATTTGATATAGCTACATCAACCAAACAACAAAAAACATTCAGAAGTCAAAGCGCAGACCAAAACACAACAAAATCATTAGGCTTTCAAACAAACGTACGCGAAAGACGCTGAAACCCAGCTAATTGAATTTAGACAAGCATACAGCGTAAACAATAGAACATTCGTGTGAACTGTATTACCTAGCCATCCATTCCAGTGAGGCGTCTGTCTCACTACACTAATGCACAGAATTGCACGAGAACTGCACTGATACGCGGCAATGGCGCGAGCGCATTCGACGCGCGCGGTACACTGCGCGGCCCGGGCTACCACTCACTTATAAATTCTTTACAAGACTCGTGCCAGTGGCTGGCCCTGTACAGTCGGGCGCAATGGCGCCGGGCCCTTGGGACGCCTCGCCCCATCCTTTGGCCGCGTTTGATTTAGGGCTATGAGCTTTTACCTTAACTGTCGCTTAAGTTGATTTTAAGCTACTATGCTTTACAATGGGGCTTGAAATGACATTTTTACGGCAATTGTACAATGCTTTTTGTTGTGGCTCAAACTTGTAAGTGAATTTGATGCGGTCAATAAGTACAAAAAAATAAGTAAAGATAAGAATTTAAAAGAAATTGGGATGGATGCCATAGAGGATGGGCAAGACCGTCTAGACAACCGTTTTTTTTTCCGATACGGTGAACAATTAATAATAGTTACCCACACTTTTTACAAATTTAAACAAATGAAGACTGCAACCGCAACATCTCTAAGCGAGAAAAGTTTTCTCTGTATTTCTACTTTCGTTGCAACCATTGTTATGCCAGCAGGTAAACAAAAACAAGTTACGTTACGTACATGAAACAAAAGCGCCAGTTTTCCCGTAAATAGCTTCGAGTACACATTAAAAAGTGAATTTTCGGCGTAAAGATACAATCTTGGGCCACGTGGGCCATAATTGCTGAATTTAGCGCAGGATTGTACATAGAACCGGCGTGTGCGCAGCCTCCGGTCGTCGTTCGAATAACCAGTCGAGCAGCATGCTCCCCCGCCGCCCCCGACCCCTCGCCCGCGCCCCACACCCGCGCGCGCTTCTGTCCCAAACTTTACAAATTACATGCTAATTTGTATCTTAAAACAACAACATATAGCACAAATTACCCTTCAATTTATCGGCGCTTGCTACCTTCTTCGGATAGTCCAAATTACAGCAGTTATTTCGTATAAGACATGCCTTGCAGGGTTCTCTACATATTTGTAGTAGTTTATTCCATTTTGGACTGTAAGGGTTGAGGATAGGAGAGCTTTTGGAGTTAAAGTACTCGATTAAAACACACCTGCCACGGGCTACTTGCAACTGAATGATTGCTGTAATATTATTTACTGAATTTCAGAAACGCACCCGAAATTACGAAATTGATTGCGGGGTGTATGATTACTGTAAATAACACAATTAGCTGTTACAGCACGCGAACATTGATGTTTGATCAGGTTTAATGGTTTATAAACTGAGGAATAGTAATCCAATCCAATTTTGTAATTTATGTGTAGTTAGGAGTTGAGTCGTCAAAGGTTTTAAGTGCTGGGCGTCATTAACTGAGGAATAAAGATGGTGAAGGCATCAAATGGCAATCAAACCGCGTCGTCAGGCTGCAGCCGTGACCTGAGATCAGGCGGAGCTAAACACTTTCATTTAACCCCGCGAACACACTTACTGCTTACTGTTTTACACCGCATCACATCTCGTGTGGAATTTCCTTAATTTGTACGTACTTTACCGACTTGGTGGAAATACTTTAGTAAAAGCTTGTTGTAAGTATATCATTCTTTTGTTAAAATTTGTTTGATCTATATTTCCAAAAGGCTGTGTTAAAATAAAACGAGAACATTAATTTATCTTAATAACAAAATCAATGTTAAATAAATAACCTTCTATGTAACTTATGATCGCGCAATTGTATAGCACGGGACTCTTCAACATTGAGTGAATTTAAGTTCTAAGTCCGCGGTAGCCTAATGAGGCCTGGGGCACTCCATCTTGTTTTAATATATTGCGTTAATATAGGTATACGTTTCATTACAATGTTTTCCTTCACCATTATATATGGCGACAATTAACTACGAATACAAACGAAGGTAAATCAGTGATTTAAGTACTGGGATTTAAAATCCGATCTCTGATTTGCCAGTTCAGCCATTGGACATTTAGGCCATCGCTTAATACCTATGCTAGTGAGGTAAGAGTCATTACTTCCTACTTTAGTGTTTATTAAATGTGTTTATCTAGATGTTAACATACATTTTGTAGTAATTTTTATTACCCAAGAATACTTCTTAGTACTTACGTATATGTTGGTACGCGGACACTACTGTTTAAGAATTCGTAGTGCAGTTAGATAGTGCAACTTCTTCTTGACATCGACGATCAGGAGTTCCGAGTTTTAATCTAGGTGGACAAACAATGTTCTTTAACAAAATACTTAGTTTTCTTCGTTTTCCGCATCAGCCAATATACATATGTCCTAATGCAGAGCACGGGCCTCCTCTACAAGAGTACGATTGAGAGGGGTTGGGTCGTATAGTCCACAACGCCGGCGTTGTGCGGGATGGCGGATTTTACAAACCATAGAAATTCATACAAATTCGCTATGGTATGCAGGTTTCCTCTCGATGTTTTCCTTCACCGTTATAATGCGTGGTGATTGAGTATCAATTAATTAAGATAAGTCAGAGGCGTAGCCTGGGATTTCGACCCGTGACCACCGTGAGCATTTTTTCGTCTAATCCTTTTACCAACAGGATACCACGCACTTCGCCTTCAAACGTTTTCCACGTTATTGGGATCTTCATATTATTAAATTTGGTTATGGTAAGTCAGACGGTTGGATAAACAGCATTAGGAACGCTTTGATAGTCGCTGTAAAACAAGAGGCTGTAACTGTGATCCCCGCACCCATGTATAAGAAACAGATTGTGCAGTACAAAACTTGTTAACGTGGCATCAACGCGACATTTTTAATTTTATGTTAATTTTACGACCGGTTTGAAAAGCAAATTGATTTTTCAAATAAAATAGATTACCCGACGTGCGAATTGAACGCTGGATTCCACGGTTCACGGCCCATAAACTGCCGCTACAGTAATAATGTAATAATGAGCACATAAGTCATACATATTGCCAGTACCTGCATATTACAAGCTGAGAATGTATTCGTCAGCTATGAAAAATGTGCTATTACAGTGAGTCAGGATTCTATTGCATTATTTAATCACCATAATTGTGAAGTATAGAAACTGCGCGTATCATCATGATTACCAGAGAGGTAATTCAAGATTCAATAATACGTTTTGAATGTTTATGAATGCATTTGATCGTAACCGTAAGATGCAGTAGTAATGATTTTAATGATTCACTTATCCGAAGAGGCTTTCACTTTAATGCATTTATTTTTCCACTAGGGATCCGTCTGGACTCGCCCGGTTGGAAGTACCAATTAAGTACAGTACACTTAAATAGTAATAGTACCAACTTATTTCTAATTATTTCGCGTAGGTACTGTTTTATTTATATTTAAACAAAATGTGCCTGTCGTCCAACCTGTCGTCCCTATATTGTTAGGCTCGTCCCGTTTTGTTATAATTATATCCCATCCTGTCCCGGCTCATTCTGTTCTATAACTCAAGGCATGTAATCCCGTCCTCTGCTGTCCCATTCTATACCACACATTTGTGGAAAAAAAAGTATCTCAATAAATATCTTTAAATTCCTTGCTCAACCCACGGGAATGGTACATTTTTCGTTGTAAGCAGTAAGTAGCCAATATGTTACCTAATCCGGAGTGTCAGCCAACCATACCAATATTGTTATTATAATTTGTATAATATAATGATCAAAATACAGGTGTTAAGCTACGATTTACTTACCTAGTTTTAACTGCAGCAGAAATCGGGTGGCAGAGCGTTGGTGTATCAGCGTCTTACTGGGCCAAGTAGTCTAGCTGTGCCGTTTTCAGAGTCAACTTCAGCCATATATTCACAAAACGTTGGTACAATATCCTTCCACCAATAACGAACCTGAAAATCATTTGTAGTTCAAAACCGGTACCAATGCGACGTGATTTTTCGGAGCATATCGACGCAGGAAAGCGATTTTGTCGTATCTCGAAATAAGCAATTTTACACCAGGATCAAAAAATAATATTTAAAAAATGAATAACCTCTAAACTAGAAAACTTAGGAATACCATTTCTTTAATAATAACATTTTAAAATAAAACCTTGCATTTTCACAAGGAAATTCAATGCGGTATTTTTTAAAATACAAAACGCACATACGCATTTTTTCAGATACGACAAAATCGCTTTCCTGCGTCGATATGTGTATCGATGGTCAATCACCACGCACTATACTTTTAAATGATGAAGAAAAACGATTATAATAGTGATATGCATGTGATTTGTAACAATTTCTATAGTGGAATCCGCACTACTACCAGTGTGGTGGACTATATGGCCTAACCTCCCAATCGTGGCCCGTGCCCTGTAGGAGGACATATATGTATGGTATTAAACAGTATAGTACATACATCATCATCATCATCAGGCCTTTGCAGTCCACTGCTGGGCATAGACTTTTCTCAAGATGGTAGATGCTTACACATCCGAAATATTTACTATTATGGAAAGCATGGAATGTTGTTTAACTGTACTTACATGCCATTTTAATCCCGTTCGCAACCATAGTGGTCTGGATGTGCAAACGAACCTAGCCACAGCATAAAGCATATGCAGTTGGTTCATTTTAAATGCACACCACATTCTTAATTCCACTGATTACTAGTAGACGTCGATTACGAGTAGCTAATTCTCTATTCTTCTTTCCCAAGCGAACGAAAAACACTTCACTTGAATAACAAACAACTCATGATGGCCCAAATATCGTGTTTTGTAAGATAAATACAAAAGTTAGGTTTTAGTAATAAGCCAATTTAAAATAAATTAATGAGGGTAGTAGTTAAAATAGTTGCGACTTGCGAATAAATGTAAATGCAAAGCCGTGTCTTTATTACTAACGATTTAATCCACAATATTTCTAAAATATTTTATTACGCACGAAATCATTTAAAAAAATATTAATAAAATGTAGATATAACTTATCTTTCTTGAAATGTGTTCCATTGCTGTTTATTATAAAATTGTAATTATAAAGGCAACCGTGTCGTCACGTAACGGCACGTAGGATTAGAATAGCCTGGAGCATGTAATGTTATTGTTAAGTTGGTTAACATTTAACACTGAACCTTTGCTTGACACAAATAAAAGCTTTTCTTTCTTTCAAGCTCTGTGCATAAAGAGCAACTTTAGTTGAAGGAAACTATCAACATTTTACTAGTTTTCGATAAACTTGCCAGTTGCAGCAATAGTTTTCAGTCACCGTGATTGTAAATTTCATAAAATATGACAGTATTCTTCAACTAAAGTTGCTCTATGTGAACTGACGCGCAATAGCCAACGACAGTGGGATACTCATAGATAATACACTATACTCTATAGGTAAGGGATACTTTTGATACTTCCCACCTTTCCCCATTCCATTCACCAAAAAATCATAATTCTATTTATACTTACACCGTTTAATTTATAGTTTAATCCGATAACATTAATGGAAGAGCACTTTTTAATAAACCCAATAGACCAAGAGTCCGTGGCTGCTAGACTTTCGTCACGTCATTTTTGTCTTGGACTTTTGTCTGGCGGTTACAAGCTCTTGGTCTACAACTAAAATCCACATAAATATTTTTTGACTAAGGATATAGAAATAAAACAGCAATGTAGATAAAAATGTTTAATATTAAGTAATTTTGCTCTGTGGGACGTATGGACCTTTCGGGCAAGGCCAGGACTTTTTGGGCGTTGTGATGCAAACAGGCTTCGATTTGAAAAACATTTTGTATATTATTGCTATGACGCCGGCGCCCACCGCTATGCCACCTGTGAAAGCACCAATATTCTTAGATTAAAGAACGTTCTAGATAAATATGTGTGCCATGTGAATGAACTATGGGGCCTGGTTAGATATCCACGATGATGTGGAAAGGAAAAAGATCTGTCCTATATATCCGGTGAATTCCAGATGACACAGAACAAACTTATAATAGCCTTTTACTATCACAGACATGACAAAACTAGTTAAGTGTTTATTAATTAATTATCTCATGTAGAGTTTACTGTCTCGGTGGCGTAGTTGTACTACGGTACGGTTACAAAACTGAGGTCTCGGTTTCGAAACCGGGTCGGGCAAAATTTATATTCATTATCAGCGCGGAGTCACAATTTGTGCCGTCACATCGTGGGACGGACCATACAAGGCGAAGTTTGGGTGTCCTGTTTGCACCTCTGCTTACCCCTTCTAGGGAAAGGCGAGAGTTTATAATATTTTCCGCCATTAAATGTTAAATTTTTCATACTTTGTCGTAAATAGACAGAGAAATACTGTCGTTTACTATGAATGAAATGAGGCTACACTTATTACTGGGAACTAGTGAAGCGTAAAAACTTGCCAATAACCGGCAGCCAGTCGGCGACGCCGCCACCGCTACTCATCCTCAACAAAAACCTTTAATTAAACTCGCCGATGTAAACTTATAAAAAACTGTAATTATCCAGCCCTGTGACAATATTGTCAGACCATACTTCAATAAACTGTCTCTTATAATGACACATAATGATTAAATTGAAGAAAGAGGTGACACGCCCAGCCCGGAGGATAATCTACGTAAGAGTAAATTCCTGTCTTTTCCCTGTAATATTACGGGAATGTTATGAGACTTCCCTTGGCCGCATTCTTGGGTACATTGAATCATACTTTAGGGATTTGCTTCTCGTACTTTCCTCGTAATCAAAGGTTTGTGACCGGAATTAATTATTTTTTGTGTTTCTTTTGTAAAGTTATAATCACTCTGGTTATCTTGTTTATAAAAAATAAAGTACTAAGGTTTGCTGGCGATGCAGCGAGTTTAAAGTTGCATCACGCGCAGTTTTGGGTTCAATTCGCAAGCAAGAAGCGTTTATTTTTATTGTTATTTGAGACGCGTAGTTTTGTTAACTGGCGTTTCTGGCTGAGGTTAGAAGGACGCGGTGCACGTGCATCCCGGCTTAATGAGTACGAAAACATTTCTTGAAATAATTACGGAGTTCGGTTGAATTGCTTGCCTGGGAATTTGGGTTAAGAATTTCTAAACAAATTGGATTAGAATTGAAATTCACACATTTTGGATTGCTCCAACTGGAAATCAAAGATAGGACCACTGGTTTCACTTAAAGAAACGTCGAAAAAAAAATCTTAACAGGAAATGTATTTTTTTTATGTACCGGAATTCGAGCATACAAGTCACCTGAATGCAAGTGATCACTGTCGCCCCTCCACGTCCATCATAGATTAGAATTAAATACGTACAGAGACATCCATAACGCTTGGATTTTGGTCTTGTTGTCGGCCCATCAAACCGGGAGGGAAGCGGGAAGGATTAAGGATGGGAAGAGGAAAGCGGATTTCTAGATTCCTTTAAGAGCGTATACACCTTGCGCGCAAAGTCAACTATAGGTATTTCTTCGTTAATTTCACGCACACATAAGCGACCAAAGCTGTGTGCGTAGAGCTGCCGCGTCGGCTCGCTATACAATCGGCTCAAACAACTTTGATCCGTGCGCTTCAAATATTCAATTGAAATGTAAAACTGTAATATAATATCATAAAAATATTTTATTTGCATTATAAGTAGACAAATATTACTGTGCAAGCAAAGAATAATACAAATTTAGATAGTAATCATACTTTCGTTATTATTACATTGTTAAGTTGCATTCAAATCAGTGTTCAATCAGTAGACACTACGGACGTTTTATTAATCATTTCGTGTTTGAACACATAAATAGTGTTAGGGGCCTTACAACCCCTTACAATTACGAAATAGATTTAATTTTATATTACAATACATAACATAATTTAGCCTCGGAATTACATCCCATTATATTACCTGAAACATAATTTATACTCACTACAAAATCATTGTAGGTAATAAAAATAATTAAATATTTTACTACCAAAGTACTAAGATGTGGTAACGCAGTCCGCGCGTGGCTATTTTTACTACGTACGGCAAAAATCGACTGCAGCTAGGCCGGAGCGACGAGCGATATGTCCTCCCTCTAGAAGGCCTTGCGGCGGTCTGATTTGATCCACGTCGAACAGCGTGTTTTATAGTGGTTTTTAAAATATTTGTAGAAAACATGAAAACTAATTTTGTTGAAATATAAAAATGGTTATTTATTGATAAGATGTTCTTCTATTATAATATGCAATTGCTATAAAAAATAATGTACGATAAGTTGGTGAAAAAAAATATGTTCTTGACGAGAGTGTCTGAATAATTTCGCATTGTTTAAATTTTTATTTTTCGGGAACTAAACCCAAAAAGATTATTTTTCTCAGCAAAATCCCTCCATAAGGGTCTTATTAGTCTGATAATATTTTTATTTTTATATTATATTTAGTGGTTTCGGATATCTTAAGCTTCTAAATTGCCATTTAAAGCCTAAATAACGAAACTTGTGTTCAGTAATCCTTATAGTACTCACAAAGTATCCATCAATCTATAATGTTTTCCACCAAAATCCCTAGATGACAACCTTTTCTAAAATTAGTAATAATTATTTTTCCTTTAAATTGTTTATTGGTGGCTATTAACTCATTTGAAAAGTCCTATTTTTAAGCCAATAAGCGCGTGCAGGGTATAAACGCTCTTAAGTATCCGGAAATTAAATTCACCATACGATACACGATAGGAAAACTGTCGCTTTGTGTCACACTCCTGTCCGTCAGTGGTGCCGCCCTGAACGAGCCTACCCACTCATGCCCTACCTTTTTTTTTATTTTTTATTTCTGGCCTGTCATAGTGGCGGCATTGCACCTGATGGTAAGCGCAAATGCCGCCTAGGCAGAATATCCATTGGCATCGGACGGCAGTCCCATGCCAATGGAAACAATTATGCCAGCCTGCTAAGGTGCCTCTTCACACTACGGCGGAAGGACCCAGGATTGTAGGAAGGAGGGAACACGTGAGATGGCAAACAATTCCACAGCCTGACGGTGCGGCACAAAAAAGAATTAGAGAACCGTTTTGTTCGCGCCGGGATGGTGTGGACCGACAAACTATGGCTTCGCAAGCCAGCACGCGTGGTTCTGGTAAGGAATGGAGAGGAGGGGATCAAGTTGAACAATTCTTCAGAGCACTCACCGTGATACAGACGGTAGAACACGCTTAGAGAGGCGACATCCCTCCGGAGTTGTAGCGACTCTAAGTTGCTCGTAACGTCTGCATCATTCACAATGCGGATTGCCCGCCGCTGCAATCCATCCAAGGCATCGAGCAGGTACTGGCCGGATCCATCCCAGAGGTGTGAACAGTACTCCATACCCGGCCGGACCTGCGCTTTATACAAACGATAAAGCTGACCGGGCGTGAAGAACCGATGCACCCTGTTCAGGACTCCAACCCTGCGTGATGTGGCAGATATTACGCCCTCGATGTGATTCCTTGGATTGAGATCACAGCGGATATCTACACCAAGGATACTCAGGTCATTCCGCACTGAGAGGGGAGCACCCTGAAGAATGGGGAGGGGAGAGAACGGGGATTTTTTGCACGTGCACGCACACACCTGGGTTTTCTTGGCATTGAACTCAACCATATTCCTGGAACCCCATGTAGAAATGAGATCCAAGGTCCGGTTGAGCTCAATGATAAGATCTTCACGTCCCCTCACAGTTTCGACTCGGCAATCCGGAGGCCCACAGTGGTATCGCCCATGAACCGTGCTGTCATCTGCATAGCAATGAATGTTGCCAAGCGACAACATGTCATTAATATGCAGAATAAACAAGGTGGGCGACAGTACCGAGCCCTGTGGAACTCCGGCATTTACCGACATGAGCGCCGAAGCGTGTCTGTCAACGACTACACGTATTCTACGCCCATGCAGAAAGCCGGAAATCCACGAACACAGATTGCCAGGCAGACCGTATGCCGGAAGCTTGGAAAAAAGACCACGGTGCCAGACCCTATCAAACGCCTTGGCTATGTCGAGGCTCACAGCAAGAGCCTCGCCGCGCCGGTCTATCGCCTCACCCCAGTGATGCAGGACAAACGCTAGAAGATCACCCGTTGATCGATATTGACGGAATCCGTATTGTCTGTCACTGATCAACGAGTGATCCTCCAGGTAGCGGACCAATTGAGCGTTTATGATCCGCTCCATGACCTTACACATCACTGAGGTGATAGCGATAGGGCGTTAATTGGTAGGGTCCGACCGATCACCCTTTTTGGGGATCGGTTGCACATTGGCCTCCCTCCAAGATTCCGGCACAACACATGTGCGATAGGACGCACGGTAGAGGCGAGTCAGTGCAGGAGACAACTCGGCTGCATAAGCCCTTAATACCACCGCTGGTATCCCATCCGGACCACTGGCTTTCCGCACATCGAGAGACCGTAACTCACGCCGCACATCACACTGCCTGATGCGAATATCCGCCATTGAGAAACCGCAATCAGGCAGTGTAGGCAGCGTCTGAGAACCACGGTCTTCGAGGCGGGAATTAGCCGCAAAGAGATTTGCCAGTAAGGCAGCTTTCTCTTGCGGCTTGTGAGCCAGCGAACCTTCCGGGTACCTCAGCGGAGGCAATGCTGGACGGCAGAAGTTAGACTGAACGGCTCTGGCCAAACTCCAATAAGCACGACTGCTAGTCGGGTGCTTGGCTAACGCACGCCCAATCCTGCTAACGCGCTGGGCATCCGCTCTAACGTAAGCCTTCTTGCAGGCCTTGGTGGCCAGGTTGTAGGCTTTTTTGAGGGAACCGATATTGGGATCCAAGCGCGATACGCCGCTTGTTTGTCACCGACAGCATCGGCGCAAGCACGATTAAACCAGGAGCGTCCACGGCCCTTACTGGCGATCTCAGAGTAAGGAATGTAATAATCCATTCCTAGCCTAATCTCGCCAGCAATAGCGTTGGCACTCGCTGAAGGATCTTTGCCCTCAAAGCAGCGTTGCCTCCAAGGGACGGATGCGAAATAGTCCCGCATACCATCCCAATCTGCCGACGAGTAATGCCAGACCCTCCGCTTAACCTTCACGGGACGTGGAGGTGGAGCGAAAGGTACTGACGACCCAACCAGGCAGTGATCGGAAGTGCTCAAAACCGCACTAAGGGTCACACGATACCCGGCCGGATGACTCACCAGCAGAAGGCCCAGCAGAGAAGGCTCATGACCCGCCACATCCGGGATCCTGGTGGGCTGGTTCACCAGCTGTGTCAAGTCATGAGTCAGAGCGAATGCATGGGCAGTCCTACCAGCATGATCAGTCTTGGAGGATCCCAGCCACAATTCGTGATGTTCATTGAAATCCCCCAAGACCACCATTTCGGCCGACGGGAACTGCGCCTGCGCGTCATCAGCCGCCTGGCTAAGATACCTGAACAGCCGAGTCGCCTCCTCGTCCCCGTTGTGTGACCTGTAAAGGACACGTAAATGCGGCTCAGGGAACCAAAATCCACGTGCACCCACAGAACGGAGAAGGAGGGGTCCTCCATGCAGGGCAGACGGTGACAGCAGACGTCCGACCGAACAAACAAGCATACCCCGGCTTTAGGCTTTTTTTCAAGCGAATAACCGGGGTACAGCAAGTAAGAATTGTCGGTCGGACAACGAATCTGCGTCTCCGTCAGGAAGAGCAAAGCAGGCCGGGCCGTATCGAGATGGTGGTGGACGGCATTGAGGTTCGTATGGAGACCGCGGATGTTGGCGAACTCCATAGTGAACGCGGTGGTGGAATTTCTAATATATTTACATATGTGGTGTTATTATACGCTCCCGGCTCACCAAGAAAAAAGTTTCATAACATTCAATAAACAACCTTCTTTTCCAAGAATAACCTATGCTAGAATATGACAGATATTCCAACAGAGCACTTGTCACAAAATGTAACAATAAACACCATGGAACAAAATATTAAATATCCGTAACCCTAATTTAATTAAATACCAAGCCATGCTACGTAGGTAATATGCCTCCAAAAGCAGCGCCGCCCAAAGCCCCTGCCAAACCGGCGGCCCGCCCTTCAGGGTCGACACCGAGTAAGATATTTCTTTGTCTTTTAGCGGACTAAGTAGGCTGGAAGCCAATGGATGTAGTTACCATTCAAGGGGATACATGCAAACCTTGGGAGAGATCTGTGTTCAGCAGTGGTCTTCGTGTGACTGACGACCCATTTAGTATTCTTGTTACTTGTTAATTTCTACAACAGTTAAACTGAGCATTCTGACAAGTATTCAATAAGTAACACATCAAAATGTTGTGCTCAGAGATCAAATATTGTAAGATTGCATCTATACTATAATGGTATATCATCTCTATTATTGTGAGTAGTAAAGGCACTTACCATAATCTTCATCTTCTTAAATTGATCCCTTGCCAGCCTATCAGTAAAAACCTTCACCTGTTTTACGTAGTTTGAATCTCATCACTTTTTACGGGTACTTCTTTGGATGAGAATACCACTGTAAACCATCCGTATTCGTGATCTAAAACATTTCAATACCTTAATTTCTATTTCAAAACCTTTTGTGGTTGACGTGGTAGTATTATAAAGGTTATCTCATTGATGTCATTTTTATAACTTAAACAAGTATAAATACTCAGATGTTGACTCTTTGACAAACCAGTGGAAACCTCTGCAAATTCTTTCATAAACCCCTTACTGACCTATACAAAAACTGCAGGTTCAGCAGCCGATGGAGAGCGCAAATCCTGGCTGCCGATGATCTTTGGTCTCGCCGTGCTAGCAGGTCTCCTCGGCTTGGTCTACAAGCTGTACATTGACCAGCAGGAGTGCCGCAGGAAACTATGCCCCAGAATCGACCCTAAAATCCGCAAATGGCCCATAGAGAAGAAGGAACTCATCCCTTGGACGAAGATCAAGAAGGCGTGGTCTTGCCTCATGGAATACATATGCAAGAAACAATGTCCTGGACCGAAATAAACTGATTTGTGATCAAGTATTTTTGCCTACTTATTTGTCTGCAAAGGCTCCTTAACACTTCTTGTTTCTAGAACCAGTCGTTAGTAAATCATTTGATCAAGAGAGAAAGTTTCTTTCAGGAATAGACAAGATTGGGAAATTTCCAGACGAGTCGAAAATTCTTAGAAGAGCTGTTGGTCCTTAAAAGAATATCTAAGAGGTGATCTCCCGCTCTCTATCAAACGCAAACTCGTCGTGCATTTTGCCCGTCCTAACTTATGGCGCCCAGACGTGGTCATTGACTGCGTCTCAGAAGCTCAAACTCAAGGTTTGCCAGCGGACAATGGAGCGCAGTAATCTCGGAACTGCGCTCGAAAACTCGCATTGTAGATGTCGGGCGCAAGGTGGCCCCATTGAAGTGGAACTGGGCGGGACATGTGACTCGAATGCATCTAAACCGTTGGGTCAAGCTGGCTACAAGCTGGATCCCTGAGAATGGCCGGAAAAAACGCGGGAGGCCAAAGACGAGTTGGATGCATTCGAGCCAAAATGGCAAGAGCTCGCCGAGGACAAGGTCAAGTGGAGTGACAAAGGGGAGGCCTTTGCCCAGCAGTGGGACATAGTTTAAGCTATAAAAAAAAATTGATCGAAACGATATTGTTGGTGTCTTTCATTACACCAATAAAATTCCAGGAATGCTTAACATTATAATTGCTAACTATAATTAATTACAATTCCACAAAATAAATTAAATACAATTTTCCCGCACAGTCCTGGCCCAACATTAAGATACAATTCGTCGATCGAGGGTATCAGAAACAATGAGAGGCTTGCCAGTCACCAAGAATTAGCACCAAAACCACGGATCAAAACTTCGATCAAATATACACTAGATTACAAGTCACAGCTTAAAAAACGGCAAGAGAAATAAGAGCACTAATAAGCGTGTGCTCTTATTTGATTTTATTATGGTCCAAAAACATAATAAATTTAAAGGAATAAGGTTTATTGTTACCTGAAGTTGATTATAATTTAAGACTGCTACATCTCGTAGTTCGAAATTAACATTTTGCAACCTCGGCCACTTTTGGCGTGTGATTTTGTTCCCGACCTAGTATATATTTGAACGGAGGATCAAAACAAATACATAATGAACACAAAAAGAACAAAATAAAACCTCGTTTAATACATGATAATGTATTTGAAACAATTTGTCTCCTTACAGCAATATAATATAAATAGCTCGGTGAACTTCACAGTTACAAAATATATAATAATTATAACTTATGATATAAGCCCGCACGCACACACGCGTTCGCATCAACGCTCCGGATACGCCGCCGCCTCGCCCATACAAATACTGCTACTTACAATATTTGTCATTAAAACATTACTGGGAAATCAATTTCACATTTGGTATAAACAACGGGATGAATGGAAGAAACCACATAGTATATGCGGTCGTATTGAGGGTACAAGTATGGCAGTGATACCAGGTAAAAAAATGGATATATTACCATGCCAAAAACTTTTCAAACATAAAATAATGAGGGATTTTTGTTAATTAGTTAAAAATATTGTCCAATACTTATTTTCAAATTTTGCTTTTCGTTTCTGCGGTAATTTGTGCGAAAATAACAGGAATTATTCAATAGCATACTCTCAATATTCCGAGATAAATAATATTTTTTTTTAATAATATTTCATATAATTTATTATTAATTTTAAAGGTATAGTATAGAAAGTAACAAATTCAAATCAGAATTTATTCATAATTTAATTTATTGTTATATACATATCAATATTTTATAATTAATTACGATTAATAATTATATTAATTCCATTTCAAACCATACATTATTCTGACCTGGGGATCCATGTAGAACATTCTGTGTACACCATTGTGACTTCTAAACTTACAGACAAGAACATACCCGTTAAACATAATTTACATTCACACTGTTGTCTCTTGTTTGCGGTAGGAGACGGGAGGAGATAATGTCGGGAGTTGTGTTTGTGTGTGTGTTTGTATGTGTGTTTGTGTGTGAGTGCGGGCGGCGACGGCGCTAAGTACTAAAACTAATGGCGTTACAGACGACTATCTTATTATCTTTGTCCCTCTCACACTCGTTCAGTTCGTGCCGATCCCAGTTTCGCAGTCCTCTTCAAACGTAGCCTGTGAACATGGAGAAAAATACGTTTTTGATTGTTCACATGAAAAACATGTCTACTAAACAGCAGTCACATTTTTATACTGACATGTACGAAATATATCAGGGTATGGGATAGAAACTACTTCCAAGCAAATTCGGAAATCTTTAATTTTCCTGGACATTTTAATAAGTAATGATATAAATTGATAAGTGTATTGTCGGTTAGAGATACTGCTCGAGGCCAATATAATGTCATAGATTTACGGAGGTAATCACTTACCATCAGTTGGACTATTTGCTTGTAAGCCGGTTTTGTGCAATATAACGAAAGTCTTGAATGCAATTACCGTTCATTTATGATACTTATTATAATGTAGTTATCTAGTGATAGATGACAAGTATGAAAGTCCGTGAATTTAATGATTTTCGTTATAAGTTTCGTAATAATTTTTAGTGAGTTAATAAATAACACCCAACAGTCATCTACATAGTCCTGACCCCACACTAAGATTGAGTCTTGTGTCGTGGGTATCAGAAACACCCAGACCTAAAATAAACATTTGTGAGCCGCACAAACATATCTCTCGGTGTGGGGTCTCACACTCATCAAACCCGCGGTCTCTCGTTTTATATGATGAAATGAAATGAAATGAAAATTATTTATTGAATCCATTAAAATGTTCAACATCGTTTAGATTCAGTCATTTTTTATCTATAGGCGGCGTGTAATCGTCTGAGCCACGAAGGCTGTCAATAAATGGACATAACCACAGAACAGTTTAATATGGTTAGAAAGGCATTAGCCGTCAAATTGTATGAAAATCAGTGTCGTCGTTTTCGAAACACAAAACCTCAACAAATCCAATATGGAAAGCTTGCAATAGTCGATTTAAAGGATCGATAAAATTATGGAAATATGTTTTTGTTATAAGACCGGAATTTATTTTATCGATAGTATTATGATGTTGATAGACGGAAAATAAATGAGACGACAAAATCTAATATTGAAAGTTAATTTTAATTTGTATACTATTTTACTAATCTATATGTACAGGATTTTCAAGATTTTCAGCTGTGTGTGAGATATTAACATTTTTATTATTGTAAAAGCACATATTTACAATTATTACAATAAAATTATGATTTCATACAATAATACATTATTTGACCCCCATGATACTGTTTTTCCATAAGCGTTGCCCGTAATTATTTTTGGTTTGTATATTACTTATGAGACAGATTTTTTTATCGTCTTCTGTTTGACGAAAATGAATACTTAGAAGAAATCGTACCTGTTGCCTTTACCGACTCACTCTCGGAAACCTACAAATGAATGAATTAATATTATAAAGTATATTCAGACACAAATATATGTTGTTCTCAAGTTGGCGGAGTTATGACATTAGAACATAAGGATAGGTCGACAACGTTATCAAACGTTACGAGTACTACAATTTAAGATTTCTAAAGGATTTAATTTAATTTTCTTTGTTTAATGCCATATGAAAACTGATTTACGAGTATACGAAATCTATAACTTCATCGATATATTTACTATGTATAGAGGCACAAAGTTATCTGGCCCGGTGAGAGAGTCGCTGTAATCGAATTTGGTGTTGCCATTAAAAATAGATATAGCAATAAAGTGGGTAAAGTAAGATTTTTCAATCCGATCAATAGCGTCGGGAAAATGAGTGGACCAGTTTCATATGCATGTTTTTTCCTTCACAAGATTTCTAACCAATCGCTCCCCCTTAAAGAAGTCAAAACCCTTAAAAAGTTATCTGTATCAGCCCATACACGTCCCACTGGAGGGTACGGGCCTCCTCTGTAATCGAGAGTACGATTGAGGGTAGTTAGGCCATATCACAGGCTATATAGTCCGCCGCGCTGGCCTAATGCGGGTTGGTGGACTTACACAGGTACCATAGAAATTCTTATAAATCGCTTTGGTATGCAGGTTTCCTCACGATGTTTTCCTTCACCGTTTTTGTGTGTGTTTATTGACTATCAATACACGCATGACTCCGAAAAGTCAGAGGGGTACTCTGAGATTCGAACCCGCAGCCACCATGAAATGTGGTTGTGGTCATTGGTGGTCCATTTACCAACAGGCCACCACGCACGTAACGATGAATTTTAGTTTAGGATATGAACTAACATCTATTGTACTAGTACGTACAAAGTTCTGTTTTCGTGGAATTTATTTTGAAAAGCTGACAACACAAACTTGTGGCAACAGCTACACGATGATACAATTTTTCGAAGGGTATTATTGGTATCTGAAGCCGATTTTCTTCCTACGTAAAAGGACCTGGACAGTTTCTGCCTAGTTACTTTTTATCATGTACAAAAACAAAGCAATAATTGAATGAATATAAAAAATCAACTATTAATTTAAGAATATGTCATATTTCTGTAGAAGTTTAGGGAGTAATATAAAGTTTAATAAGATTTTGCATTGATTGATGACCCATTTCCGCCATTGTTGGCCCCGCATAAACGTTTCGTTCGCAGTAAAGCAAGTGTAGGAAAAAAATAATAACTTTGTCTAAAATATTCCTAAAAATAATCTATAAGTAGGTAATAGGTCATAATAACTAACAATACTAAATATATATAAAGCAATGTTTGTAGTATATACTTGCACATATATTCCTCCCATTTTTACACACTTTCATTGCAACAACTAAACGCTGCAGTAAAATACTTGACACTTGACAGTTGCTTGACAGGAACCATGCTTTGTTTATTTGTTTACATTGTGACACAATTAAAAACGTCTCGGTGTATATTTTGTGTAACTTATAAAATATTAGTTCCTTTAAATTCCAAATTCGATGATAAAGCATTTATGTAAACGTATTCTTATTAGATTCAATAAATTGACGGATAACCTACAAAACATAACCTGAAAATAAGATATGTTTTTGTAAATATCTAAAAACCCTGAACTTCATAGGCTTTGTAACTTTTCTGTATTAATCTTGGAACAAACCTTACCCCAATAATGCAAAACTAATTGATGTAGACGAGATTCGAACTACTAGGCACAGCGCCATACAAAAACTGGCCATGTCCTTTAATACCTGAAGTTTAACATTCCTAGCATCACTTTTTAAAGTTTTCGGCAATTTTCACTAGTTTTAAATAATGCAGGAAAAATAAATACATTGAGTAAACAACTAATGGCCGATATGACAGCGACTGGCAGATAGACTGACATTCTAAATGACGTATTTGTTTCCACTTTTGGCCACCGGGCCAGGTATCTTTGTGGCTGGATCTTTGTGGACATGACTACAACACTGCGTGACATGTGACAAATTTTTAAGTTGATATAACAAAAATGAGTCGAATGCATTGCGTAGGAACTTGGCATTCGCGTGCATTGTATGTACACGTAAACAGCAATGTATATATTTTGATATGTAGTCTATTATATCATCGAATTCTTCAAAATGTCCTAATTATAATCCGCAATTTTTGGAAATAAAGGTGAAAATCAATAAAATGGGGTTTAATAGTGGTATTGAATTCTTCCTCTATTGATATTCGACGCTGTAGTATGGGAAGTGCGAGATAAAATAGCACAAATCTGTTTTTTTACTCTATTTTCCCGGAGCTCCACACTCCACGGCATTTCGACAACGACTGATTTGACAGATCATCCGTTCCGCGGCAGTGATGCTTTTTATGCACCACCTTGCGATGCTTGTATTTCCCTTCTAACCATATTCATCTGTTCTGTGGACATAACGCATCCCCGATGCAACACTGTCACTTATGCAATAATTGCTAAGGTTGCAAGGTTAAAAATAATCATATAATATATGTTTTACAATATAATGTGGTAATTATTTTATTAACCGGAAGTAAAAATTGATATTGTAATATAAGCTATTCATTTTCTCTGTCTTAAAATATATTTTTATACAATGTCAAATTTTCAAATGCTTCTCCTGAAAAGTAGTATTAATAATAACTCTTTATTAAAACACCATGTAGCAAAGGATAAACAAAATACAAAAAAGAAAAGAAAAAAAAGAAGAAAATACAATAGTCACAGAAACACAACACATAGTATATTTGCGTAAGTAACAGTGATGCACCGGAGGTGGAATATAGTGACGAATGGCAAGTACTAATGATTCACAAGTACAATACACTTAAGGTGTCCACTGAAAATCAGCGTTATGTTGTGGTTTGCACCACATAGCATAAGCTGAGTGGACACCTACCGGTCATAGACGCGACCAAACTTTTTTACTCTCATATGTGAGGGGCCGCCTGGGTCGGTACCACCGTATTGTCTATTTCTCCCGTCAAACAGCAGTGTAATTGCACTGTTGTGTTTCGGATTGAAGGATATTGTAGCCAGAGTAACTACTGGACATATTGAGACTTAACATCTTATGTCTCAGGATGGAATCAGTGGAATACCAAGGATTGCTTTGTAATTCAAGGTGTTGCTTGGTTCTGCTACTGTTCATGAGCATCGCTTACCATCAGGCGAACGGCATGCTCGTCTCGCCATTCATTGCAATAAAAATAAATTAAAAAAAAAAGACTTATTTGTATTTTTTATACCATGTTTTTTTAATGATGCCATTTTTTTTCCTGAGACACAAGATGTTAAGTCTCAATATGTCCAGTAGTTACTCTGGCTACAATGTACTTCAATCCGAAACACAACAGTGCAATTACGCAGTGTTGTTTCACGGGAGAAATAGACATTGCGGTGGCACCTACCCAGATGGCCTCTAACATATGAGAGACCTATCACCAGTCAAATTTGACCACTTTTGACAAATAAATAATATTTGTTTGTTACATACCGTGCATGTGATGTTATTTCCTGGCCTGCAGCGCGTTGGAGAGCCAGTCCATGGCGTGGTCGAGTCCCTCGCCTCGCACGGCGCTGGTCTTGAAGATCTGGAAGGTTCGGTCGCGCAGCGCGTCCAGCCCCAGCGCCTGGTGCACCTCCGCCACGGTCAGGCACCCCGCCATGTCCTGCTTGTTGGCCAACACCACTAGGATCGCGTTTGATAGCTCTTCCTCCTGGAAATTATCAGCATTTATTGCCATTGAGTAATGTCATATTGTTGATTATTATTTTATTTATCTCATTTTTAGTACACAGGTTATTTAACATTGCCATTATAAGTTACGCACACACTTATTTATCATTATTTTGACTATTTCACATAATTGCCCACTTTCATTTTCGATCCGTTCTATGATTTTTGTTTGTCTGGAAGAGATCGCTCACAGCGATAAGACCGCCAATTGTTCACATATTTGTAAGGTCTCTCTATGTATTTTTTTTCTCTGTAATTTGTGTTGTTCAATAAAGTGTTGTGTATCTGTATCTTACCATCATTTTTTACGGGCAAGAATAAAACTGTTGAGCACTCCGCTCAGTACCCTGGTTGTCGCTAGAAGGGGTAAGTCAGTGTAATGACATAATTTATTATGTAGATGATACAAATATGCCCGTGCCCTGCAGTGGGACGTATATGGGCTGATCCAGATCCAGATATAAATATCCACATAATACAAAAGTAATATTATAATTGGAACATAATTCACGTCTTCGACGGCATTGTTTCGTTTTGATACCGTTCATGGGCGGTCGTATCGCTTACCATCAGGTGAACGACGTAGTCGTCTTGCCATTTATTGCAATAAAAAAGGATATTTTTTTAGTACATTGTGACTAATGGAGTTTACTCAAGTTAAAGGAATACAATATGTTATACTTTCAATTTATAATATCATGTCATATTACTATCCTTTCATAAATTATGTGTTCCCTCATGGGCATTGAAAACCATTATTTTAATTACTTATTAAAACTATGCGAGGTATATCGCCCCAACATAAATATGCACACAGAGCCGAACTAATATTTGTAGGTCATACAAACATTTACCTAACCGGCGACCGAACCAAATAACCTCGAACACAGAAATGAAGACATGTAACTTCTATGATAGTAATTATATTAATATCAGCCCGTATATTTTAAATGGAGAAACATCGCTGATCATGTCATTAATTGTATTAAGTTTATTCCAGATAAAGAAATACAATAAAAAGTATATCTGCTGTACACAAACCTCTGTAATTCTGAGCTGTTTAGACTTTATGTTTTGGCTTAAAGCTTAGTTAATTGTAATTAAGTCATTATTTACTTAATTGAAAAAAAAACCTTAAAACTCACCCTTAACATATGAACGAGTTCATCTTTAGATATTCCTATTCGATCTCTGTCTGCCGAGTCCACCACGTATATTATTGCATCTGTGTTTCCATAGTAACATCGCCAGTATGGCCTGAAAATAAAAAACAAATAATTTATAGACCTACTAAAACTAATAATTATGAAACAAAAGTACAGAACGATTATCTGCCTGCTTGTGATCTAACATTAGCCCTTTCGTTAAATTAAGCAATAATTAACTAATAATACTGAAGTAATTTCGAAATCAGTGGAGTGTGCCCTAGATTTAAACGAAAGAACTGCGGTTTGCCAGCACATTCCTCATCTTAGTTAATCGTTATCATTTCATCATCATTATCAGCCCATCCGCGTCCACTGCTGGACATAAGCCTCTCCTATGGCACGCCACTGGGCTGGATCTTAACAATACTCTTCCTTAATCAAAAATAACACACGAATCCACAAAAAGTTGAGGAAAACAGATCAAGATCTAGGTGCCTTAGGAGGCACCGTGTCATTGCATGACGTAATCCTGCTTATATTTGAAGCCGAGTCCAATGACTTTATTGAATGTTGGAGGAACGTTTAATTTGTGAGTAGTGGTTTTATCATCCACATTCATTTGGGGTCACAAGTATGTATAGGATTTTGGGAAATAAAAAAACCCAGATCAAAAAAATACAGAAAATCAGTTTCACAGTCTGCATATCTGCATATGTACATCCCACTGCAGGGTACGGGCTTTCACTACAATCCAGAGTACGATTGGGAGGAGTAAGGACTCCATATACTGTAGTGCAAACTATCAGAGCATCATCAACAAATCAATAGGATTCTTCAAAAAATACTGTTTAATTTAACCTTAGTAATTTAACATCTGCACTATAAACCAATTAAACTACGCTTGCTTGTCAGATAATGCGCCAAGATAATGTAAAAGCATAATTCAATTAAAAATGTATGTACCATTATACTTATCAGTGCAGTTAACGTAAAATTTGATAAAACTTTACACACTATACTAAACGAGCAACAAAAACATTAATGGGTTTTGAGAAACATAGTAGAATAGATCTATTTATTAATAGCATAGTGATTAAATTATTAGTCATACTGATAGGTGTATAGGCATTTTTTGGGGGCAGATGCAGAACGGATACATTTTATAGATAACTAGCGGTCGGGCCCGGCTCCGCCCGGGTGCATACACGTTTTAAAATGGCGGTCAAAATATTTAATTCTGACTATCAGTTTAGAATATCGACCAATCGGACCACGAAAAACGAACAAAATTTCCTCGTATTTGCTAGAAATATCACTACTGCTTTCCTCCTATAGGTCATAGCGTGATGATGATAGCCTATAGCCTTCCTCGATAAATGGACTACCCAACACTAAAATAATCATTCAAATTGGACCAGTAGTTCCAGAGATTAGCGCGTTCAAACAAACAAACAAACAAACTCTGCAGCTTTATAATATTAAGTATAGATAATCACAGAAGGAATAGCAAAATCATACTTATTTTACAATTAATTTATACAGCAAATAACACAAGTTGATAGTTTGTGACCTTCCTGTATATCCATAAATCAGAGTTGTAGACTTTCTAGACTGACAGATTGATGACAAAATATTAGGTAAAATACATTGGATTCTCCGAATAACAAAGCATTACAGAATAATTATTTTTGTCATTGCAGTATGCTGTTGCCGACTTAAGGGATCTTATGCAGGCTTATACAGGGTAGTGTCAGATATGCCATCTGGCTTGTGATAGCTGAGAATGATGTTCAATACCCATATCTAAACTAAGCATAATGGAAGAAAGCGAAAACATAAAAAAGGCTTATGCCTAGTAGTAGACTGAAAATTATTAGTTCAGAATAATGCTGTCTACATTTAATAAGAATTATAAAGAGGTTGATGAAAGTGGACAAAGCCAAAGTGGCATGTCGGGATCTAACAAAGTGGAGATTGATAGTATTTGCCTACCCTTTTCTTAACACCTATTTAAGTTTGTATTATCAATACAATGGTTTAATTTTATAACTAGAATTTTATTTTATTTTTCTATACATAAAAACCCTTCATTTATGTTTTAACTGAAGGTTAATTTAATTATATTTGGTCATTATGACTATGAGTACTGTTTATTTATGTACCTAATTAGTATTTAATTATTGATTTAATACTATACTTATCAGAGCAATTTACATAACACTTATTTACTGTATACATATATACAGCATAAAAGTTTCATTAAAGAGAAATATTTAAATATTAATTGATAGCACAAACTTATGTCTTAATGTGAGAGCATGAAAATATGTTTGAATTATTTAAATTATTACTGGTGGTAGGTCTCTCATATGTGAGAGGCCATCTGGGTAGGTACCACCGCAATGTCTATTTCTCCCGTGAAACAACACTGCGTAAATGCACTGTTGTGTTTGGATTGAAGGACATTGTAGCCAGAGTAACTACTGGACATATTGAGACTTAACATCTTATATCTCAGGATGGCGAGCGCAGTGGAATGTTGCTACTGTTTATGAGCGGTCGTATCGCTTACCATCAGGCGAACGGCTTGCTCGTCTCGCCATTCCTTGCAATAAAAAAAAAAAAAAAAAAAAAACCTTTGTTGGTGTGTTTATTATTGTTACAACTGAACAGAAACAACATATTACAATTATAACTGAGGCAGATACTTATAGATATATGCAATAAATAAAGCATCACCAGATATAAGTTAAATCCACCTGTACATTTGTGTTGTATAAAAATTTAAGTAAACAAATAAGTAAAGAATAATATTTTAATAAATACATATACAGAAGTTGGATCCTTGGTTATTTGACTGTTAATAGTGGAAATAGAACTCTCATGCATTCTACGTGCAACAGTATTTTTTACAAATAGATGTATGAGTTGTGTTACTATTTGTTATCAAAAATCATTATATCTTTACAATAATCTTCAATTAAGTTTTCTGTTTCATTGACAAACATCAATAACTTTAATGATTATCAGTCAGTTATTATAAATGAAGATACAATCATAATAATTTGATTATTCAAATCACAGCGTGGTCTTCAAATATATTTTAGTAAGTACAGTAATTGCTAAATAAAAGTATTTATTAATTTGGAATAGAGCCTTTTTGTAAATTTATTTTATTACAGGAACTAAGAACCGTCATGAAGGTAAATCTCAATGAGGAAACAACAAAATATGTAACCAAGACCATAGGTAAATTTAAATTGGAGAGTACATAGAATACTGGATGAATACAAAGAAAGTTTCTTTATTCTCCATCCAAAAGGTTGCCTGGAAGATATTGGCTAGAGCAATAAGGCCACCCATTGCACATACTTTAAATATAGTTACAATTTTTTGGTTTTTCTTTGTTGTATAGGTATATATTATGTACATTAAAGAAAATAAATAAATAAAGGAATTCCCTTTGGGAGCGCATGATTTGCGCCTTATATTAAATCTTTGGACTGATTTAAGGTTGGGTTGAATACCTATGTATGTTTCCTTTGCAGTTCAAGTATTTTAAATAATGAGACAATAATCCACAGGTCATCATTCTTTCCAGTTAAGTTACATAGGTATCAGGTACCTATGTAACTTAACTGGAAAGAACACTGACTTCATTAATTAACTATCAGAATCAAATATAGTACATGAAATATTTATTTAAAATTGGATAGAAAACGATGTAAGGATGTCTAATACATGTATTTGTTATAGATACATAAACACAAATCTATATTTTAAGTTATTCAATGCTTCATACATTTCAAGAGTTGGTCCAATTTGTAGTACAAAACGTGACTACAATAAGCCGCTCATTGTAATATCGTAGACAATATCCATGACTGAAAGGTACATAACCTACAAACGTTATTGCTCATAATGTACCCACCTGATGCTTGTCTGTCCGCCCAGATCCCAAACTTGGAACTTGAGGTTTTTGTATGTAACTTGCTCTACGTTGAACCCGATGGTAGGTATGGTTGTTACCACCTCACCCACTTGCAATTTGTAAAGTATAGTTGTCTTCCCGGCGCCGTCTAATCCGAGGATCAAAATCCTCATTTCCCGCGCGCCGAGCAACCCTCTAAAGTAACTAAATAGACCACCTGCACAATCGACGAACAACACGTATTAATTAATCACTGTTTACACCTATAAATTATTTTTTATGATGAAAAAAGTACGTACCCATTTCTGATAAGCTTAAGCTATTTTAAAACATTAGTCGCTATTTCTAAGGAATGTTTACGTACGCCGTTTGCACATTAAATAACTTTAAATGTTGCGTAGTCAATATTTACACTATCAAGATAATTAATAAATTGTTTTTAGCGATAAATATTGAACATTTTATTGAAAATCGTAGTCAACCTTTTGACGTGTAAGCAAGCACATCGTACAGTGTTGCCACAAATAAAATTATTGAAATTACAATAGAAGGTTTCCTACCCAAAAATATAAATAATTAAACCAGTATTGGACATGATTAAATAGCAAATTGTTATGAATATGTGGATAGAACATCAAACAGACGACAAAAAAATGATGGGATGGCATTTATGGTTATTCAATTTTGTAATGCATCTTACTATATTCCGTAACTACCAGGCACCAGTGATTTATTCGAACCAGGTAATAGGTACTATCAGGGTTATATTTTTGGTATTATATTATACGAATATTGTATTTCTTCATATTTAAAAATAATTACTTACAGGGCGATTGGTGTGCCGATCATTCACCGTGCCAAATCAATTGAGCAGCGCTTATATCTTTTATATCATCCTAACGAACTGATACGAAATATAAGAAAAATTATATAATGTTACATAGTTTTGGGAAATATTGTTAACGATTGGTATTATATTAATGTTCGTTTAGTTCAGAGGCTTGTTCATTAAATTATCCACAGGTCAAACTCACATCAAACGCCTGTGCAATTGTTTTGAGCAATGTTTATTATAGGATTTGTAATGAAATTAATTAAAAGGCGCATGAATCGTATCATTTCTATAGAATTTTATCTATAAGAAGTATTCACTTTATTTAGTAGGTGTTTTTATAGGTTGGACAATGAAGTCATTTACAGCCTTTGGGTGATATAATCTAAACCGCAATAAACCTTGAAGGGGTTTTCCAAAGATGTATACAATAGTTTAATTATTTCCGGATCGTAACGAAGCGTGTCTAATAATTTTAGTAATGCATATTAGGCAAGAAATCTTACGTAATAGGTACAACTTATAAGTACAATAAAAATACAATTATACCGTTTACAACTTATTATATTTAGCTGGTAAATATACAATAGTACCGTTGTGCAAAGAAATGATTGTAAACTTGCCATATCATGCTTCGAAAATTTAACTAGTCTTTCCTTTTCAATATCTTTGTTCAATTTTAAAATCTAGGACTGCTTTTAGGGCCTGCAGGTGTTAGGCCCGATAGTCAGGATCGGGTAAGCCGCTTGTTTGTTTTTCAAATATAAATTATAATTGCAAATGCAATTACGTTTCGGTGTCGTCGCGTGTTACAATTAAATGGGTAGGAAGGGAGGCCCCCCCCTCCCTTATAGTCCTTAGTTTACTTATCTAGACTGTACAGATTATTGTGTGGGGAATATAAATAGCACGTAGAATTTGTGATGTAATGTGTGATTAGTATTTGGCAAAGAAGTAAATAAAAAGTAAAGTTCCGACTAATTAAAGGCGTAATTTGATTGTATCTATAAGGCTGCATATCACATTATCAATATTTGTGCATATTTGTTCGGAGGAAATTTTACAGGTGGCGCGGTTATCGTGCGCTGTGACGTGTCTCGTGACGAGCTCACACGTCACGGCCCCGCCTCCACGCGCGCCGTGAGAGGAATAACAGTACGGCGAGTTGAATACGAGATTAGATTTGTATGAAACCAATCAATTACTGCTTAGTTCGTGATAATATGTAACGTAGGTTATGGTGGCCGTGGTTTGGCGGAAATAAAAATAAAATAAATACACCCAACAGTTAAATACATACACAGGTAGTCCTAAGATCAAATCTTGTCATGTGTATCCCATACTACGGGAGGCTTTTCGGTGTAACAAACATCTAAACCCGAAATCAATACCCGTGAATCACACAAATATTTAACTCGGGCGCTTGCTTTGTTTTTGATATTGTGTTGCAACTCTTAAAAGTTTATGTACCCTAGTATCTATAATTTTCGATAAAAGTTATTAGAGATACAGAGGGTTTTCAAGGAAAAGGTTATTTTAAACGATAGTCGTTTCCAAAACAAATTACACATAGGTCGAGTCTTGTGTCGTGGGTATCAGGAACTACGAGAGATTTTCGATCTCACAAACAACCACACCCGAAACACATATCTGTGGGTTACACAGATACTTGTGCCGGTGCCGGGATTGAACCCGCGTCCTTTCGTTTCACGGCTGGCGTCTAACCAACTTCTCCACGGAGGCTGTCAATCAAAGGAACTCGGTAGCCTAGATTTTATTTCGTCTATATTTTATTACAGGCTCAAACCTTATTGTCGGGGCCATTTGGTTTTATTTGCGTAGTAGTTATTTTTTACATAACATGTTACAGACATGTTATTTTTGCGGAATTTTTTGCGGGTGTTTTCTAATATTGTTTCGAGTCAAAGCATTTTTGCGTATGAAACACACCCACAATCTTGATATGATACCATATTTAAAAATAAAACACACGGCATTATAAAGTTACCGTACTGCGCACTCGCAAGCAGTTGCCTCGTCGTCTCGACATCTTGACAGCTGTCCAATGAGCAGAGTCAGCGCGGGCGTGATGATTGATGAGCACTACAAGGGCAAACTTCGCAAATATTGGCGTTGATAACGCTGAGGAAATATATGGATGGATGTCTTCCGATCACTATTTCCATACCTGGGTGATAAACTACGATCTATGTTAATTCTCTAGCCGTATATGAACTTTGACCATGATCGTATACGGCTATATGCGTGTTTTCCATATTTTATTACACTGATAATACTACAAAAGTTTCACTACAGTATTTATTTATTGAATGAATTTTGCAAACGAATCATTTATTTAACTGATTGTTATTCAGATGATTGCTGTCCATGAACCTCAGAGCTTGTAATGTACTATGTGCTTTTAATAATTTTTATTTAATCTTTGGGAAACATCCAGAAATTAAAAAATACAAACAATAAACAAGAGCTATTCTAAATCCAGTGAAGTTTCCAAGGGAAAACTAATTATTATTAGTATAACGAATATTCTAATACATACTTAGGTACATGAAGAAAGTGAACAAGACTAATTCAACTTCATCATCATCATCATCATATCAGCCACAGGAAGTCCACTGCTGAACATAGGCCTCCCCCAATGATCTCCACAATGACCTGTTGGAAGCGGCCTGAATTCAACTTAGATATTATATTTACGAGAAAAATTAACAAAAATATACATGCTTATAAAACAATTGAAAATTAAATAGTTAAACCTACCTACGGCGACTTAAAGAGGTTATCGGAGTCGCTGGGCACACGGTGGGGCGGTGCGCGCTCATTTATAACGACTCCGAGACGAGCGACATGCGAGCGACAGAGCCTCGTCTCTCATTTTAAGAAGAGTCCAAAAGTAGGCGTAAGTGGGAGTCATCTGAGTCCCCCATAATAATGGTTGGAACAGCAATATTTTTGCGCGGGGCTGTTACGCATACTTAACTTGGGGCGCCCTTCTCTCTGGGATGTCCGGTGCCGCCCACAATGCGTGTGGCGGCCATCGAGGGATTTTTAGTCAGTATGCTGGCGTAGTTATTACTAGGGACCCAAGTCGGCCACAATGCCCGCCTTTGTACCGGGCTGGAAGGCTAGAGACACTGACATACCCCTTTCGGCCTTCCCCGGGGAATCAAATGATATTTCATATCACTTCAGTCTTCACTTTCCCCCGCGATATCGCATAGCACGGTCGCTTATCTACTGTCTTCCTTCTTCCCACGTCCCTGATATTATGAATCATTCATAAATGTATGATGTAACAGTTTCTTTATAATAGTGTCTATAAAAATAACGTCATTGAAACGTAGACGATGAAGTAAATTCCTGAAGCGGTCGTCATTCCTCGCATCCCTAAATTACAGCGAATTCCTGATGGTATGCGTCACTATCCCGGTGGTGCGAAACATGTGGCGGGCCCTGTCCAACAATGTACGCGGGAACAGACTAATGGCCGTTACACTCATAATTTTACTGGAAATGTTGCAGGCCAATTGAACTGTCGGTATTTGAGATTTCTGCCCCGCGGTCGGACGTACTTCTGCAAAAAGCAAATTATTGTCGGCAAGTTTTCGGAAACGTTAAAACGCCTACTGCATAAAACTATTTTTTTATTTGAATAGGATGAAATAGAGCAGATAAACCACCAAACCACCTAATGGTAAGTAATTATTGCTAGTCCATTAATACCCAAAAAGTCGGACTTATCGGCGCATTGTCGGATTTTACGGGGGGTGCAGGTACTTCATGGTCCGAAGATGGGTGATGTATAGGGAAGAAAATGTCTGTAAGTCTACAATCAGTGAATTTCCCACAGGAATGTCCAACGTTGAGAAGACCGGTGCAAAAAATATGAAAAATGACCTGAACGAATTCACAACAGATCAAATATTTTATGACAGTTGGATTTTGACATTGTACAAAAGTATTAACGGCAAGGGAGATTTATATTAAAAAAATATGACTATATCCAAATTACATCAATAAAACATGAAGAAAATCAAAATAATTTATGCATACAGACACAAAATTTTCATATTCAGGAATCAAAACAACATTGCAACAAACACAACCATCGATTCATTTCTCAATGTTTGTAAATTAAGTCTGCAGTGTTTATGAAATTATTTTACTTTTGAATATGTTTTTATTGGTTTCAAACTAGTTCTCTTGATATATTCTGAAAGCAGTCGATAAAACTAGCAGCCGGCGCGGCGTCCGCGCACAAGCTTCTAACAATATTTCTTAGTTCATACTTCAATAATTTATGGGCTATTTTAAAGCGAATTTATCACTGTTGAATCCATCGTGTTGGCAGTAAAAATATTTTTAGAAGAAAAGATACATATGTTTATGTGGTCGTTGTGTTGATTTACTGGTCTCGTGCTGGCTTTGTGTGTGGTATACGTTTTTTTTTCATTGGTTACAAAAATAAATTAAACACTCTTTAGACAGTCACGAGTTAAGGAAAATTTGGTGAAAGTCTTAAAGTTTAATGACCAGTTCAATTTTGATTATAATAAAACTTGAGTTTAGCGAACCAAAAAAGGATGCAGGTTGATAATGGCTGATTGGAGCATAGAAAGAGAATAAAAATAGCTCTAGCTTTCTGCACTTGCGGTTCACACGAACATTTCTCGGTGTGGGGATCGAACCCGCGCTCTTTTGCTTTACTGCCGATATCTTAATCAACTGCACCACCGAGTATGTCAATATTGATAAAATCTAAATTATAATTCGGGCATAAATTCTTCAGAAAGAGATGCACATTCATGAGGAATGCATCAGATGTACAAAATACCAGCATTATATTAACATTGCGGACTGTTAGAAATGTTATTTGTTTATCCTAAAACATTTCAACAGAAAATAAACTAGCGCGTATTGGTTCATTTCAGAAACAACAGCTTTTTAAGCATGACTCATTGCTGTGGATCAGGCGAAATTTTAACTGGAATACATTTTTTGTAAAGCTAATTTGTTTGTACGATGTTCGTATCTCCCGGATGACTAACACCGTTAAAAATTGTAAACACCTTATGGGGAACCACTTCTCTGCTTCTGTCTTCAGCCACAGCAAGTCCACTGCTGAATGTAAGCCTCCCGCAAGGATGTCCACATCGACCTGTTGGAAGCGATCTGCAACCAAGGGAACTACCCACTAGATACGTAATATTATGTAAATGGCATTCATGGATCATAATTTGTCATAGAAACTGAAAAATAAGAATGAGACGATTTTGTAAATTCAGTCTGGAATAAGCCGGGTGTGGCTTTAAGTATTAATTGGTGGGTTATTTTGTCACACAGTGGCTTCCCAGTAGCCAAAACCGACTAAGCGGTAGGCTTAGAAGAAGGTGGCGGGATGAACTTGATTTATATCATCCAAACTGGCAGCGATTAGCATCTGATTAGGATAAAAGGAAGGAAAGTAGTGAGACCTTCGCCCAGTAGTAGGAATCAAAGAGTTTACAAAAAATATTGTAAATTAGTGGCCATTTTGATTTTGAAAATAAGTGAAACATTTTAGTAATGTCAAAGTAGTTACCGCATAGGCTACAGTGTCAATAGTTAAATAAAAGAAAGCTAAAGCTTTCTGGAACATGAAGCTCTATTTACATGTCATGTAAAACACAATTGATGTAAGTAAATGTAAAACACGCAATATAATATATAAAACAGTATTATGTATTCCTAGACAAACCAAACAATTGGTTTTGCGAGACTCTTTGTACAATTTGTTTACTTTATTTAAAAATAATTAATTATAAGAATTATTTAAAACATTGATATCAGAGGTAGCACCAAATTAAGTGTATAGCTTGCGTATAAGCCACAATTGAAGTAAACGTCTTTTGGATACATTTATTTACATATTATATGTTATAATATAGGTAATACGTCAATCGATATTGTTCTTCTGGGTGACTCACTTGAATATCCCGGACACAACTAGAATGCAGGTGCTATTGACGTGGGTGCCGAATACTGTTAACGTTTTATGATAGTATTACTAATTGATTTTATGGCATACTTGTGGCGGTATTAAAATTTAATGAAGAAAATATTTTTTTAAAGCAGAGGATCGACAACCATGTAATCGCCCTAAGTGATGATGATCACAGCTTGAATCATAAATGTGTTATTTGACTACGAGAATCAAGGATGTAGGATAACAGGGGGAACGGGGCAATAGTGGGGTTTATTGGAATAAAATGAAAAGGAGCAAGGGCCTTATTTGATGGAAAGTTTACTATCATAGGTGATGGTGTGTAAAAATTGATAAAGAAAGAAAAAAAGGGAAGAAAAATGGGGTGACTTCTTTCTGTGATCAAAGCAGTTAGTCATCGTATTAATTCCATCACCTGTTAAAAGCAACCTCTCTCTACAGCCGCAGGAAATCCATTGCTGAACATATGCCTCCGCCAATGAAAAGCGATCCTCATCTAACGAATCCCTACGAGCTTAATCAGGTCATTAATTAATCAAGTAAAAGGTTATATTGCAATTTAATTATTCGAACTGGAAATGGATCCAACACCTGACGGTTCACAGCCCATACATGGGGGGTTAGGCTGTACTCCAACACGATGACGAAAGTTCCAACATCACACGTGAAACTACGAGTATACGAATATGCTTAAATACAAAATTTTCCAATCCTGTATCGTATGTTGTAATATTAAACTAAGTTTGTAGTGCATAACAGGTTTCAAAAGAATATTATTTATTTATGAAGCAGAACATTCGAGCTACGTGTAGTAGTATAAAGTAAGCCCCATGGTGCCGATAGGCCCATACGACTTATTATTTGGCACTTTAAGGTTTGGTAAATGTTAATATTTCATAATAATATTATGTAAAGTACCCACACAATGCCTACAATGTAAGCTTGGATTTACTAGTTCAAAGGTGTGTGAATCTAAGAATATCTCTGATCCCCATAGTGAGTGACTAACAAACATGAATTATAAACATTATATATTTCTGTATTCATCAATCTGGTGTGCGGATTCCGCGGTTGTAATAAAATGTTGTAGGTGTGCGTGGGAAATAAGATAATTATGACGGCGGCATAATATTCTTTAGTCCTATATTTAAAATATCATAGCATTTATATTTAAATTTCCTAAGATAATATCTACAGGAATTCAGAAGCGAGAAGGATTGTAAAACGACAGATTTCTGAATGCTTGCATTGAAATAGTAAATTGTTTAATTAATGAACGTTGATTACCCTTATAGGAGATGAAAAACCGAAATACAAGACCTCTTACTGTTGGCTGTAGACTTAACACTATCGTCACGTTTTATTGCAAGAAGTCCACTGCAGAATCTAGGATTCCCCAAAGGGCTTACAAATTATTGAAGGCCTTATTATGTCGGATGTCCACTTCATGGGTGTTCATCAGATGTTACATCTTTATGTGCTCATGTAGAGTTTTTTTTTCTATTTGCGCCAAGTGTAGAAAATATTTTGCACATTACTTGACTTTTTGGAATGAAAAATGAACTAGGTATTTTTTTCCTTCCTGCTTTCGAACACAGCAGTGCTCATTAGCACAGCAAAAATTCTCCCATCGGTACACATAGTTGACCAATCACCAAACATTGCTTTGAAATTCGAGGTGTTGTTTGGTTTTGGTACTACAATATTTCAACGGCTGTCTATATATATGTGGGTTGAGAAACAATAAGAAAAAAATGTCTACCCTATTGATTGATCGATCTTCGTCCGTTATTTTCTTCCACCTCGCGTTATCCCGGCCAGTGCTAGGGTCCGCCTTCCGACTGAGTTTCCTTCATTTCAAAAAGTCCATTGACCCTCATATCTTCCTTGACGAAATGTAAGTATCTTAAATCTTGATCCCGGATCTTATGAAATCGATATATCAAAATTATCTCACCATCGAACTATCCAGGACTAATTACAACAGTTTCTTTTCTAACATACATGAATAACCGCAACATCTATACAATAGAAGCGAAGTGTCATTGTAACGGATGCACAGACGGATTTGATACTCGACCGGGCATCAAACGAGGCGTGCAGTGCCGTATCTCGAGCCAGATCGCGCACCCGCGGGGAAATACGTACCGCACAAAACCTATGACGGCGATATCGGTTGCGGGATTTTTTCCACTATGAGAAATTACATGAGGATCAATCGCAATCGTGGAAAGTTTCGTTGGCTTTAGTCTGAAAAAAAGAACCTTTTTCTTATTACACAAACACCGATGTATTTAAAGTAGGTTGGTTCAAAATCAACGTGGACTCGTCTTCCTGTCCTTTTTCAGTTCCTTCTGTGTTTATTCATATTTCGTAAAAATATTAATTAAAACATTGTTTATTTTGGAAATTATGGAGATTTTTTAAAATTTAAATCAAAGAGATCAAAACGAAAGCAATACAGGATTTAAAATGTTTATAACAATGACGTAAAGTGTTTAATTCGAATATTAAACACAGACAGGTGCATACTAATTTCCAGATTTTAATTGCAGATAATTTTTATTCTGTGATTTCATTGATTCCAACATTTCATCGATAAACTATCGATACGTGGATATGACCACTTGCGGAATATATTCATTCAGCAGGAATGCGATATACATCTAGATGCGAATCTAAATAATCTAAATTATTTTTATTTGTTGTTAAGATAATGTAATAACGTTGCTCATTGCAGCACACATTTTTTGTGCTGAATATTTAATAGGAACATGTTGTAGCCAATAGCCACAGGTAGGACGACAGTAGAACGAAACGGTTTTTTAACAAGATTAAAGCACTTTTAGCCCTCATTCCGATACCTCGGTGTGGGTGAGGATCTCCAGCCTTCAGCCTGGCACGCGGGGAATACTGTCCGCACCGCGCAGATGTTGCGGTCCGGCTTGATCCCTTCCAATATCTAATACCCTCTCGGTGGCCCTTACACGCATTACGGATGACAGGCGATTTGGAGGGGCGAGTACCGCCCAGGTGACGCGCCGTGCCGACCAGCGCACTGCCAAATATGGCTCCCCATGAACCGGGAGTGCGCGGATGCCCCCCACCTATCCTATTTCGGACGCCCATGGCGAGATGAACGTCAACGACGGTTCTAAGGCCATACATTCTGTTGCTTAACTCGTTCATATACGAAAGGTAGGATCAAGGTAGGATCATGGAGGAATTCTTACGACCATTGAACACTGAGCAGTCGTAAGTAACATCTAGGTAGCTTAAAGTCAGACTTCTGAATATAAAATCAAACAGTTAAACTTGGATATTTTCTATGACCAAGATGTTTTAGCCTATTGTAGGTTCGTACCTTCGGATTTTCCGTGAGGCATTTGGGTTTGTAGGTTCTTTATACTGTTAAACCTATTTTATGTAGGATTTTCCGTACACCATCTATTTCGTGTTTTTGAAAGTGATGCTTTCATTTTCCTTAAAGGAAATCCTGATAAAACCTACATACCGTAGCCTTTTGTAAGAATTTCTATGGTTTGAAAAGTCCGCCAAACCAGTCGCACTAGGCCAGGTTGGTGGAACCCACTCAATGGTACTCTCTCCTTAAGGCTGGCAGCAACTTTGTTGTGCTGGTCTCCTGGCACTGCAAAGGTCTATTAGCAGCGATAGCGACTTTCCTTCAGGTGGGCCGCTAGTTAGTCTACCTATAAAGACAATTAAAACAATCACTCGATTGTAGATGGAGCCTGCAGTGGGATTTATATGATTCGATGAAGATACAAATGCTTCTGCAATTATTTTTTCTTTATATGCCGTTACAAGTAAAAGACTATGTTTATGGCTTCTTGGAGCTATCTGTTTCTAGGATGATAAGTTTGACTGGATTCAGGAGAATCATGTCATCGGCCTTCTTGCATAAGCTTGAAGCAAAATGTGCTCACGGGGGTTGAATGACTATAAATAGGCATATGCTTTTTCTAGCGGAAATTCTACCTACACGATAATTTGGGTATTTGAGAATATCGCCACCCCAAAAATTATCACAATTCAATACCATGTCAATGTTGCAGTTTAGGCGAAATCCAACTCTTCAAACGGGGGCACAGGAGTAACCTCACCTCTATTTTATGAGCCAGTCCAGAAAGTTGTTGACGTTGACGATGTTCATATTATAATGACACATTATACATGTCACTGCTCAGCTCACGGCAACTGTCATCTTGATCTTCTCAGTAGGTACGACTATTGAACCTACCTTTATCAGAATTGGTTTATATCATAAATCCTTTGTATGTATGTTAGGTGTTGCTTTGGAGATTACTGTTCCGCATTATCTTCTAGACTCATGGAATGTTCACACATAACACAATAAATAAATGTAAATACACTAGAAACATTTTCCTCAAACAATTTCGTATTAACCCTAATATTAGCCTCGTGATACAATCGTACAGTCGCCTCCGGAATTAACTGCATACACACAAGTGCAAACTTCAATCTTTTTCCGTTGGATTACGGGTCATTTCTGTGTGTCATGTGATTTTAATACTAAATATTATTTAGTTTAGTTTGTTCGTTGGTCATATGACTTGCGTGCGTGTTCGGTGCGTCCCACATGGGGGGAAGGAGGGGGTGTAGAGGAGAGGAGGGGGGAGGCAAGGTCGTGATGACGTCATATGTTACGTGCCCATTACGTAGGAGGAGGTTTGTTAATGTGCCGTGATGCATACAGTTAAATTAAAGCTATTTTGTAGCTCAAAGACTATAAATTCACTCTACGGATGTAAAGGAAAATTATGGAAGGCCGGACAATAATGTAGTCAATATAATCCAGATTCAGGAAATGATTGTATTAATCTTAATTTTCAATGGACACAACATATGTGAATTTAGAATAAACATAAATCATTTTGAAGGAAACCGAAGTAATATCGTCTGAATGTTTTATTCTGTTGTTTGCTTCCTTGTTTTTCCTTACCTCTCAGTTACCTACCTCCGTCTTTATGCAATACCGTAAGAGCGACTGGGAGAAAATACATTAGGCATTTATTCCGCCTGTGCTATACAAATTGTATAAGGTGTAATTATTAATAAATGAAGTTTATAGGACGGATGAAGATAGGTCATCCATAGCAGTTATAACAATGCTTACAAAACAAGTATTGTAATATAAATATTTTTTGATAACTGAAGGATGTAGCCGAGGAGCTTATTATTCCTCAACTGAAAGAATCCCGACGAGAACGCTTTGACTCTCTGACGGTTTTTAAACATTTATGCTACAATCATGTAGAAAGACTATTCGAACATCAACAATTTTCAGTTATTTTTTTGTGAACAGAATAATTCTTAATGTAACGTAGACTTTTTAACGGAAATAAATTAACATTCCATATGGTAAACAATTATATAATTCCAATAAATCAGTGATTTCTTAAACTACTTTAATTAATGTGGTCACTGTCATGGCAACCGAGGTCCACAAAAAAATGGGATATTCGGGGAAACAGCGAAAGGTTCAAAAACGATAATAATATACACTATACAGAATTAATTAATTATTATTGGAACTAATTATATACTTGGGCCCCGACAGTTTTCCTCATAAAGGTCATTGCTATAGAGGTTTACAGTCAAGTTGAACAACTTTTGGTTCTGAGAATACCGTTCGGGACCTATCCCGATTAAAAGGAAACTGGTATGAGTATACGTGCAACATATGCATTTGTTCTACTCGGAATATTTTACAGGAATATCTAGTGTATATAAAATAAGCAAATCTAAGCAAAGCAATGTGGGTATCTAAAGACCCGCCTTAAGCTGAAATTCGGTAAAAACTCTATTCTTGAAGGTTGATATTAGACGGCCACTTGCAAAATATTTGTTCCATTGGGAATGTGTGTTAAGAACAAGTAAATGAAGAGGCTTGCAATCTTATTCCAATAATGGTTTCTTAGATTTACGCGAATTATTTACGGATTTTACCGCGGATTTGGTTTAATTTTTACATTTTTTGAGTTCCCGACGTTTCGACTACTTTACAGCTTTCGTGGTCACGGGGCGGACTGTCCGATAAAATCCGTAAATAATAGTTTATTCCAATAGTTTTACTTTTGATTAGATCGCGGTATTAAGTAATGATTTTAATATACATGGCTGTATATATGCTTACATTTTTTATCTGGACTTTTTGCATTTCTTCAGACTTTCAGCATCTTGGAACATCCTAATAAAAATAACAAACAGCGTAATAAAAACAAGCAATTGAATGCAATCTCTACAGGCAAAGTTCTGATCATAATTAAAACATATACACAGGAAGATAGCATACATTTTCCGCATACCTAATATGGTAGTTTTCTTATCATAACAATATCATTGAAATAAAATTATTATTTACGGATTTTAAAGCGAATTTTGTTTAATTTTTTACATTTTTGACTTCCCGACGTTTCGATTACTTTACAGCTTTCGTGGTCACGGGGCAGACTGATATAACAATATCAACTAAATCCTGGCCAGAAATTACATTCACGCCTAAAAAAATAAAATTAATGAATATATTATCTAATTCTTATAGGAAAACATACTAGTAAATCTTTAGATAAATGCAAAAAGCAGTTGAGTCGAGTTGTTTTCATATATTACGTAATGAGGATGACGTCAATTCAACCATTTCTTCGAAAATCGGAATGAGCAATAACTTATAGGAGCCAATGATAATAATAGATAATTATGTAATTTAAAGCTGTATAGTTAGTTTGTTGCCTTTAATCTCAGGAACTACTGGTTCGATATTTTTGTGTTGAATAGGTCATTTATTGAGAAGTGCTATGAGCTAGATAAAATAATTACGCTATGACATATAGGAGGGAAGCATTAGTGAAAAATCCAGCTAAAACGAGGAAGTTTTATTCGCTTTTCGTGGTACGATTGATTTCAAAATCGATATCTGCGGGATCCTTTGCTTAATATTCTACATCCGATAGTCGGAACTGAACATTTTGGCCGCCATTTTGAAAAGTGTTTCTGCACTCGGGTGGAGCCGGGCCGGACCGCTAGTATTTAATATGATAAATCGTCCACGTGCCACATCAAACAAAATAACTTCGTGATTTCCTTTTAGATCAAATTTTTGCATTTGCTAACTGGTATCCATACATAAATCATATGAGCAGACAGTACCAGGTAAGTGACGCAAGTAAACTAATCTTTTGATAAGATTGCTGTTCGGGGGATCTAGTGTTATTTGTAAACAATTATTTTATGGGCTTTGACTATCTAAGTATATTTAATATTAATATTTATTAGAACTTTATTAAAATAGGAGATGTGGTCATAGCCAAAATATCGATACCAATTTTATAAGGAAACTTATATTCTTTTGTTGATATGATATTTCCATCTATAGACAATCTGACTAAAGAGAATTGCATATATCATTAGTTATATTGTAGATTTTTCGGGATAGTAGAAACAACTTTTTCTTCTGTATTTTATATATTGTATACTATCGCAGAATTGAGTAGTCACATGGGTGCAGTTGCGACTGCACCCATGTGACTACTCAATTCTGTATAATATAAAGTGATTAGCACCATCCTGCGGGATGGTGCTAATCACATTATCTAATTATAATAGATTAATACATAATGTTACTTAATCATTAATTAATAAGTAGACTTCATAATCTTCTTCAAAGGAAATGGGGAGTCCCAGAGTTTCTGTTTGAAACAATTATCATTTTTCCAAGGGATTATAGTAATACTTAATAATTGTTTGTCTGCATTAAGGATTATATAACTAGAACAGTTATTATATTATTTTGAATGCAAGACAGGTCGACGCAAAGCACTGTCGTTCTGCCATCAAGGGAGATATGCAGTACCGTCTTTACACTAAGGGCACACGGGGCCCGTGCCCAGGGCCCCCATCCTCAGGGGGGCCCCGAAGAAGAGCAAGTATAAAAAAAAGACAGACATTTTTCCTCACACATTTACTCACACGTTTCACGACTCCTATCACCTATGTACGTATATTTACAAAATTGTAAGAAGTAATAATCATCTATTTCAGTAGATTAGTGATAATATAACTCCACATCCTAAAAGAGATCCCTCCAAACTAAAAGTGAATGTATAACATATAAATGTTTTCTCTCTCACAGAAATAGTAATTATACTATAAAGGTAGTATGGTTGCATCATAAAAACATTTGTATAATACCAAGGTAGGGGGCCCCCGGTCCAAGGGGGCCCCGAGCTTGAAAGGCCTCAGGCCCGAAGGGGTCCTCGGCCCGAGATGCCGTAAGCAGAGAAGGAATGTAACATTGATTTATAAAATTAGTAAGAGACAATCAACAATTTGCTGGATTGTTTACCAATTCTTGGATATTTTTTTTTATTGCCATGTAGGCAGACGAGCTAGCGGCCCGCCTGATGGTAAGCAGCTACCGCTGCTCATGGACCTCCGTAGTGCCAGGGGACCAGCACAACAAAGTCACTGCCTAACTCGATGAGGGTACTCTCTTTAAACCTCATTTGAAGAAGGACAGGTCATAGCGCTGAGAAAACACCGATGCAGGGAGTTCATTCCAGAGCTTGCACGTACGTGGTAGGAAAGAACGCTGGAAACGTATCGTTCGGGAGCGGTACGCTTCCAGGTGGAGGGAATAAACTCTACTGCGGAGACATGTGGTGCGATGGTACATAGGCGACGGTGGTACCATCTCAAACAACTTTTCGGAGCACTCCCCATGGAACAAACGATAGAACACACAGAGAGATCCGAAGTCTCTCCGCAGTCCTAACGATGCCAATTTGTCCGTGAGATCGGGATCATTGACTATTCGACAAGCTCGTCGCTGCAAGGAGTCAAGTGGGTCGAGCTGGTATTTTGGGGCACCTGCCCAGAGGTGAGAGCAGTGCTCTACGTGGGGCCGGATTTGCGCTTTGTAAAGCGTCAATCTATGACCCGACGTAAAGTACCGCTTGGCTCTGTTCAGAATTCCCAACTTGCTCGTCAGTTTGGCTTTGTCCTCCAAATGATTCCTAAACTCGACCTTGCTTGATATTTCGAAGCCAAGGATCCCAATGCTCTCGGATCCTTGGAGAGTAACTCCTTGGAATTGCGGCGGCATGACAAAGGGGGCCTTCTTCGCAGTGAACACGCAAACTTGTGTCTTCGAAGGGTTAAATTGAACTAAGTTCAATTCACCGCATTCAGAGGCCCGCCCCAGAGAGCTCTCGACTTCAGACACAAGTTGAAACCGTATTTCCATAATAGAATCCCGAGAGTGGCTCCGTTGGCCGATGTACTGCGCGTCACTCATACTATCATCTACATAACAATGCATGCTATCAATAGACAACATGTCATTGATATGCAGGATAAAAATCCTCAAGATACCTCAGGAGCTGAGTGTTTATAACTCGATCCAAGACCTTAGAGAGTAGGGATGTGACAGCAATCGGCCTGTTTTTTATAGTAAGGGAGAGCCCCATCTGATGATTTTGCCACGGGCCTCAGATAATAATTGTAGAGTTACCTGCGCTACTGGCAGACATTAATTACACTTTAAAAAAACAGTTCAATATGAAATAATCGAAATAATTCCTAAGATACTACTTAGTATTTTTTCCGTCTGTAAAGGGTGGTTTCTGTAAACCAAATGTACTGCTTCACAATCGTTTAATCCATATTTACATATTTTCTCAATTACCACGTCCTTGAGTTTGCTGTGGTTTGAAAGTGGCAAATCTTTATTCTTTAAATATTCAATCTCAAACTATAAGGCCAGTACCGACCTCAAAAAATGGTTGGCCCATTTAGGTATTTTAGATCTATTAAAAGATTAATTTTATTTCTCTCTTGTTATTACAACTTTGAAGACGGTTTAATTCTTTTAAATTATTTTCTATTTCTTATTTTTTTAATTTCTGTTGTGGTAATCGAAACTTATTACCCTTACCGATCTAGGTTAGGACGCTGAGACCAAATAGTCAACATGTATGCACGTCGCGAACTGAAAAAAGTTGGACACTCCTGCCTTATCTCAAGAACTAAGTAACCGATTTTGATGAAACTTATACAACTCCTAAGTAGGACTATATCTAATCGAAAGCAAAAATATTTTTTGAAATCCGACTTATACTTTTTGAAATACGCGTGTACAAACATACAAACATGCATACATTTTTAATTTGAAATTCGTGTTCAGGCGCTGGTATAGACTAACATGTCCAAAAACTATGCAACTCTGACAAAATTACATACTTACACATCAAATACATAATCTCCTTTTTTTAAGTCGATTAAAAACGTAATTATGTTGATAACGATTAATACCATATAAATAAAAAAAAAACATCCGCAAATAATACATCGTTTTAGAAAAAAAAAACATTTTAGTGGTAATCAGTACTCACTAATAAAAACATTTTAGTAAGCCTGTGTAATGAGCTAACCTAGAAAGATCTAGAGACATCATACACAGTTTCTTACATTACATCCCTTTGAGAGCGACAATTCCGACAAGATTGATATATAACTTCGATATGAAATGATCATAATAGATAAATGTTAGATTAAATTTTTTCCTTATTTTTCAAAAGGGCCCCAAATTCTTGTGTGCCCAGGGCCCCATCATAGGTAAAGACGGCCCTGGAGATATGAGAGACAATGGTTTAAAAACTAGGATGCCGTGGATCGGGTGAAGTGACATCGGACAAAATGGAAGAAACACATGTCATTAGCGCATCTCCAATTTTCTAAGTTGTGTCTGTTCAACGATATTATTCACTGTTTGTTAGATTAAGGAAAACCTAAGTGGCAAGCTACGTTAAAACTTTCTTGGGATACTGATATAGATAAAGTTACTCCTTTTTCCTAGGAGGGGTAGGCAGAGGTGCTATCAGGACACCCACATTTCGCGATGTGATAGGGTGCGAGGCTATCGCCATCATTGCATCATCGCAGACGTTCATGAGCGTCAGTAATCACTAAGCAGGATCGCTTGCTCGTTTGCCTGACAAATGTATTATTATATTACTTCCAAAAGCTCGTTAATTATTTAAAGTAAAGTCTGAGTAGAAATAGGGTATTTGACTATGATGAAAATATGAAACATATTGTTACTAGACTAACGGTAAATATTTTTTTAAACCAAATGAACTAATAAAGTGTTTAAAACAATGTTGGATTGTCTTAAGAAATCATTTTAAAATTAAATAAATTTTCGAGCTTGACCACGTGACTAAAAACGCACGCCATTGGTTGCATTTAGAGTGACGTCACTTTCTTGTTGTCAGTCGATTTTTAGAACATTTCATGAGCGTTTTCCTTTGTTTTCACAGTAATTTCTAAAATATAAGGGCACACTACGAACTTTATCGGTAATAATTGTACGATAGAAACTAAAATATAAAAGGTGACAGTGAAAACTTCGCAAAAATAGACGCGATAGTGGTCGGACAATTTTTTTAAAACACGCTGCTCAATTAAATTATTAATATCAAACCTTATAAACATACATATGTAAATATCACTATTAGTTATATTATAAACTAAAGCTTTTTCGAGTAGCAGGTCTCTCGTATGTGAGAGGCCGCCTGAGTAGGTACCACCCAATGATATATTATACAAATACGAAAAACATCATTGGGTACCACCGCAATGTCTATTTCTCCCGCCAAATAGCATTTTAAATGCACTGTTGTGTTTCGGATTGAAGGATATTGTAGCCAGAATAACTACTGGACATATTGAGACTTAACATCTTATGTGTCAGGATGGCGAGCGCAGTGGAATGCCAAGCATTGCTTTGTATTTCAAGATGTTGTTTGGATGTTACTGTTCATGGGCGGTCGTATCGCTTACTATCAGGCGAACGGCACGTTCGTCTCGCCATTCAATGCAATAAAAAAGAAACTAAGCTAACAATGTATGAAAAATACAAGTACCTAATTATTGTATTCCCCTTTTATATCATTCCATTATTATACGAGCGAGTTTTAACCACTTTACCCGAATCTTGGTGTTCTTTGGAATGCTCACGAACATTTTATCCGGTGTTTTAGTAGATGTATTTGTGCATTTTGAGACTACACACCTGTATTAATATGGATAATATGGATGGGAATAATTTTCGCAACTTTTGAGGGAGCGGCTCTGAAGTATTTACAAATGAAACGGCAACGACAACAGTTCAAAGTGTAATGAATTTTCAAAAATGACGCTTATAACGAAGCGCCTGCAGGAATTATCATAATTTAGGTATGGTTATTTATTTAATTGATATTAATAGTGTAATTATTATGAAGAATTAACTGAAACTATAAAATTAATGGAAGAGATGCCGCAACAACACCATTTAAGGTATTTTTAGCTGTAACCTAATCAAAGTTATACTTGATAATGAATGAAAATGTTTGTTAAGCAAGAAAGTGACGTAATAATACCACGTGACCCACACATATGGCGTCTATAGCGTTTTGGCGGTCTTATTTATCATTCAAACTTCAATCATGATTTTTATTGAAAATATAGCAGCTAACAAAGAAATAATCAAATTGCAAGTGTATTATGGTAAAATGAACAATTTGAGATAGTTTCCAAAAAACTGCCAAATACCCTATTGAAATGAAAAAATGTTGTCAACTTATAGATAAGCGCGAGATAACGTAGCCATCCTTGACCTTTGAACTAATACGAATATAGCGAGCGGTCATGTATTGATAACGTGGGGTGGAATATTTTCCCACGAGCGAGTATCGATGAAGATGTGACCAGATAAATACTAGATTAGGAGGACACCAATATTCTACTTTCATAAAAAACTAGCGGTTGGGCCCGGCTCCGCCCGGGTGCAGATAATAGTTTAAAAACGGCGGTCAAAATGCTCAATTCCTACTTCCAATTCAGAGTATCGACCAATCGGACCATAAAAAGCGAATAAAACTTCCTCGTATTTGCTAGAAATGACACTACTGCATCCATACTATAGGCCATAGCGTGATGATATATAGCCTATAGCATTCCTCGATAAATGTACTATACAACACTGAAATAATTTTTCAAATCAGAGCAGCGGTTCCTGAGATTAGCGCGTTCAAAGAAACAAACAAACTCTTCAGCTTTATTATGTTATTATAGATTATAGATATGCTCGCCCATTCAACTGCTTCATAACTTCCCCAAAACTTTCTTATTCGATCTAATTACTCTCTTTTTTTCAATCCCTTTAATCATAGGAAATCATGCTAAGAATAACAATAATTTCTGCATACAAGCCTACCCCAAGGTTTTCGTCAGTGACCTGTTGAAATTAGAAAATCATACATAACATACATACATACTACGGTCTTATCAATAAATTCAATATCAGTTTGTCGTGGTGTAATGAATAAATTCCACAAAAAATGTTTAATTATATGTTTGTACATCATTATTGACTTATGTAAAAATAGATTTAAATCCAACTTTAAACATAACGTTTACTTAAATACCGAGGTAGTGATAACAGTTACCAACCACTTCAGTTACTATGGAGATCTTTTAAGATCATTCATTTCTGGCCTTTGATAAAATAGGTGACATAATCAGATTATTTATGATATGTACGAGTTTTCGAATATATTATATCTCTCTTCAGAACCAGGAAACTTCTACTGCTGAACATAGGCCTCCCCAAGGATCTCCAAATCCTTGGTGCAAGCGGCCTGCATCCACCGACGTTATGATATCTGCAGACCGCAGACATATTATGTTTTATCGTTTATTGACCTTTCTAGATGTCACTGCTGTTTTATGGAAAGCTCAGTAAAAACTCACTTTTTGAGAACTTTAGCGTCAAAATGATTGTAAAACATCATAATCATCATCAAATAAAACATCAGGACTATTTCGCTGAGGATAACAATTATATATTCGCCAGGAGAGCGAATACCGTACATATTCATAGTGTAGCTATGGTGACCAATGCAAGGATATTATTTGTCGACCTCCACCTGCGTCTAAAGTGATTCCGAGGACGCTGGCAAAATTATGTGACCAATGGGATAACTACATATCACAGATAGACGCTATCTAAAATGATTGCCTATGCCTATAATTGTCATTACAATGTGTGCTACTGATGGCCTAAAGGGGTAGCAGTGGTGGGTACATGGGTGAACATGCAGCCGCAATTAGTCCATTGATAAACGGTCACCAGTCACCACGCACTAATTTATTTATTAACTTGTATTATACGTCGGGGAATGCCACGGAATGAGATAATAATATTTCGTAATGATTGTAATGCACGAGTAGGTAGTTAAGTTCGGCGGGTCAAGGCTTGACGTTGATAATGAATTTCAAAGAACTATATCTCGCGAAAATTGCGCAAAAACGGTACGCCAATAATTAAATAACTTTTTTTTATTGCTTTGAATGGTGAGACGAGCATCCCGACCGCTTATTGATAAGCGATAGGTCCGCCCATGAACAGTAATAAAACCAACAGCACCTTGAATTACAAAGCAATGCTTGGCATCCCACTGCACTCGCCATCCTGAAACATAAGATGTTAAGTCACAATATGTCCAGTAGTTCCTCTGACTGCAATGTCCTTCAATCCGAAACACAAGAGTGCATTTACACTGCTGTTTTGGTGGGACAAAAATACATTAGGGTGGTACCTATCCAGGGCCCTCTCATATATGAGAGACCTAACAACAGTGAAAATACATACTTCAAATAGGAAATACATAATACGAGTATGTAGGTAAACTTTTAAAACAAATTTTTTGTTAAAAAAAATCCGGAACCTCATCGACCATGAGCAAGAACCTCCAATACTTCGCTAGGAGATCGAATTAATCTCGGAGATCCTGAAGACACTAGGATAGAAAGCCATCGATTTATACACGCCATATGCAACAAGATATGGCTAACAAAGGAATGGCCAGAAGAATGGAACACCTCTTGCATCTTGCCACTGCATAAAAAAGATTCCACGAGAAAATGTGATAACTACAGAACCAGTGCACTGATTGCTGACGCCAGCAAGTTTATACTCCATGTGATCAACAAACGCATCAAATAATTTCTGGAATAGCAGATCCCACAGGAACAAGCGGGTTTCGTGAAAGGAAAAGGCACTCGTGAATAAATATTCAGCCTATGCCAAATTGTTGAGCCGTGTTACGAGTGGGAAATGGGAGTATCTTGTCACACCACCTTGTCACCATATCACTCTCATCAAAAACCTTTATGATGACAGCAAAGGTACTGTGAGGGTTGAAAACACATTATCCGACCCCTTTGAGATCAAGAAGGGAGTTCGTCAAGGATTTAACGTCAATGGAGAATATATTCTAAGAAGGGTTCTTGAAGGATGGGAAGGAGGAGTCGTAGTTGGAGGGCAGAAGATCTCAAACCTACGATACGCAGACGACACAACCTTACTAGCCAACAGCGCCGTTAAAATGGCGGAACTCTTAAAGAGGGTTGAGATTGTCAGCGAGGACCTCGGCCTATCCATCAATGGAGATAAGACAAAAGTCATGTTTATAGATCGAGCTGGGAAACTAGGAAAAGTTGAGGGAAACAGACCACATAGACGCAGACCAGCTCGCTGGACTGATCAAATTAGCAAGACGCTAGCCATGACTATCCCAGAGTCACTACATCTGGCGAAGGAGCGTCAAGCCTGGCGATCAGCTGTCCAGGACTCGACTAAGTGACAGGGGTCACGATCCTCAGCATTGAGGGAACGATCAGGGAAAGAGGGGTAAACTTTTACTCATATACTATTAAGGTTAACAAATAAGCCAAGGAATCATCGTTTTTCTAGCTGTTATTACAGTCCATTTCTGGATCAAATACTTTTATATTTTTATTTTATTTTATCAGTAAATCAATTATTTTTTCAGCTTTATGTTGCGCTCACATTATGTCGTAAAAGAAGATATTAGAGCCATTGAACTGCATTACTGTCCCGCACTTACAACTTTTTGTTGTAAAAGAACCATCAGCCAACAGATCACACGTTAATAAGTGGAATAAACGCGGGAATGAAGGATAGGAAGAGTAGCCCTTATTTGGCATCTGGTAACCATTCGTGTTATTTTGTCAGGAAAAAATGAGTCTTAAACCGCAATAAATACTAAGCAAATAGTAAAATTAATTCTATTGCAGGTAAATTATCATCCGCTTAGTAACACATATTTACTTATAAAAAAGTGGATATCGTATAATAATATGAGTAATTTAATAATCCTATAAGCCTTTTGCGCATTCTTTGAGGCATTAAACCGTAGGTTAGGAACGTCAAAGCTAATACTTATCATATAGACTTATCTTATTATATAGACTGTCTGTTTAATAGTTTTACCATCCCGATACCCCATTCATGTTACAGTGTATTCTCCCTTTAAAACATAAAGATTTCAAATGTAAAATGAATAGTTCAAGTGAGGAGAAAGTTAAATAAATACACCTAACAGTCGCATAAATATTATAGTTCTGACGACACATTAAGAATCTAGTTATGCGTTGCGGGTATCAGAAACCACAAGCGATTTTTCGAACTCGCAAATGCCCAGATTATAATCAAATGATTGTGAGTCGCACAAACATTTGTCTTGATGTGGGGATCGAACCTTCGACTTCTCGTTTTTCAGACACAATCTAACCAACCAGTTCCAAAAAATATCATGTGCTAGTTATCACTTATCAGGCATGAGAAATTATTTTAGAATAAGTTCATCGAGATAAAAGTACTCTGGAATAATTTCGCGTGACGCACAGAAATATCGCGAAAAGATAATTTGCCGCTTATATTTTTTTATTATCAATGATTTAAATAAATTGAGGTTAACAGAGGTCAGTTGTATTGTCGGTTTTCTTTTAGAGTTTGAAGTGAGGTTTCTACTATATTTTGGGACATGGAGATATAAAATAGTACAGACATTATTTATGTATGTGACTGTTGGGTGTATAAGACTGGACCATATTATATTCATAATAATATTTTCTCTTGTTACATTATGATGTCACCATAGATATGCTCACCTATGTTACTGAGTGGAAAACATGGTGGTAGCGTTCAATTACAGTCACTTACGGTAGGCAAGGGCTTGTCTGTGCTCTTGACATTGTAGACTCCATGGAGTCTCATGCTCATGAGCAGCTGTAGCCGCTTGTTTTCAGCTGTTCAGTTTTCACTGTGCGTGCGTCAGTCGTGAGCATATTGGTGACGCAAATCGAAAAAAAAGTATTACCATAGATTGATAGGTTTTCTCCGTGACTCATAGATTCCGCATCGAACTTTACATGCTGTATGGCACGTAAAGATATGGAGGTACATGTTGAGACGTGTCTGTCGGTATCTGTTGCTATGTATACGCGCACGCGTTATACATAACGTGACATTTTTTCTATTCAGTACGGATTTTCCATAAATAAATGCGCTAGTAGGTTGTGTCGAAATAAACTTTTTTTTTATTTTTGAGCTACTAATACTATGGTTAAAAGATCTAATAAGGTGATAATAATTACATGTTTTTAGGTTGCTAATCGCTTTTCTTTCTATGAAATAAATAAAACGAAAAATTTTGTGATAGTTTCTTTGATTTATTTAAATTAGTTTAATATAGTCTGTTAGAGATGTTAAATATATTTTTTTCATTTACATAAATACGTACATAAACTCACGCCTATATGAAATGAAATGAAATGAAATGAAATGAAATGTATTTATTGGTCACGTAGGCAATTTAAAAGCTCTTATGACAAGTCAATACACATATAACTTAATCTCTATAAACAATATATTTCCTATACTTAGTATTACTTATTTTAATTTCTTGGTTTAATTAATTTATTTATGTAATTTATTTATTTTAAATTAATTTTATTTTTATTTAGAATTAGTTTTATTTATTTGTTTCCTTTTTATTCTTATTTAATTTAAAGTATTAGTTATGACTTTATGGTAATTTATTTTTCAAAGAAATACAATATGTACGTTGGTCAAATTAAATTAATTTGTGGACCATGAATATTATTACAACGGTGCGTAGCGGTTTATTGTTACCACCGGATCCAACGCGGCCCTCCTGAGAAGACCCGGCGAAACAAACTCAGTGGGCTTACACTACCACTGGAACTACGCGACGCGACCCAGTCCTGAGTATATCCAGCGAATAAGACTCAGTGGGCTTGTTTTGGGTCCAATTTAAGACAACGACCATAAGTATTTCCGAAACGTCCCGTATGTTTAGGCTTACTGCCGGATCCAACGCGGCCCTGACTGAGAAGACCCGGCGAACAAACTCAGCGGGCTTTACTTTACCACTGGATACTACGCGGCGCGACCCATTTCTGAGTAGATCCAGCGAGTCAAACTCAGTGGGCTTGATTTTGGTCAATTTACTAAAATAAATATTTGTGACTTGTCTTACAAAGATTTGCCATATTATTATTTTTAATTGTTTTCTCGATCGGTCGTCATATGATTTTAATTGGCATTAATTAATCATTATATACTTAGTTATAATTTAATTGATTAATTTAATTGTATATTGATTAAATTTTAAGTTTAAAATTTTTAATTATTTAAATTAGGGGATGTAATGAGTGAATAGTGCAGGGCCCCAGGAGGTCGCAATGTGCAAGAGAACACCTAATCCCAGGCTTTTTTATCCTCAATATATTCTTTAATATTATAATAACCCCTAGTCATAAGTTTGTTTTTAATATGTGCCCTAAATAGTTTATCCGGTAGCTGCGTTATCCTATTGGGAAGTTTATTATAAAATTTAATACAACTACCCAAGAAAGATTTTTTTGACTTTTCTAGTCTAAACGAGGGTATTGCAAGTTTATTTTTATTCCGCGTATTAATAGTGTGGGTGTCACTGACCTTATAAAACTTGCTAATATTTTTATGAACGTGCATTATATTCTGAAAGATGTATTCAGATGACACGGTTAGTATATTGCTTTCCTTAAAAACAGATCGCAAAGAATCGCGGCTCCCTAGATTATAAATAGCACGGACTGCTCTTTTTTGTAAGATGAATATGGATTCGATATCAGCCGCTGATCCCCATAAAATAATGCCGTATGACATTATACTATGAAAATAAGCAAAATATACCAATCTAGCCGTTGCAACGTCAGTTAGTTCTCTTATTTTTCGGACCGCGAACGCTGCGCTACTAAGTTTAGCTGATAATCTCTCAATTTGTGGACCCCATTGTAATTTTTTATCTAGAGTGATCCCTAAAAAAATTGTGGAATCAGCTAAATTTAGAATTTCTGAATTTAATTCGATACGCGTGTTTACGCTTGCCACGTTCGGTAAAGCAAAACGGACGCATTTAGTCTTACTAGCATTTAATAGTAAATTATTAGCAGAAAACCAATCCGAAATTAAATTAAGAATATTGTTAGGTGTATCTAGATTATCGTCTTTCCGATTAACTTTAAATATTATAGAGGTGTCGTCAGCGAATAAAACTATGTCTGACCACTTTTGAACCATGCAAGGAAGATCATTTATGTAGACTAGGAATAAAAAGGGGCCCAGAATGGAACCCTGCGGAACCCCAATTTTAACTTTTGATCCTACCGAAGTGAGCCCGTCCAAAGAAACCTTTTGTTCACGACCCGACAAGTAAGACATTACGAGATCAAGTGACGTATCACTGATTCCGTAGTACCTTAGCTTCATAATAAGCGTTTGGTGGTCAACACAGTCGAAAGCCTTGGAGAGATCACAAAAAACTCCTAGAGCATCTTGAGATGCCTCCCAGGCTTCTAAAACCGACGTGATTAGTGATGTCCCGGCATCTTGAGTTGAGCGACCCTTTGTGAAACCAAATTGATTCCTATGTATTAATTTATTTTCATCAAAATGTGCTAGCATTTGATTAAGCAAAAGCTTTTCGAAGATTTTGCTAAGAGCCGGTAGTATAGAAATGGGTCTATAATTCGACGGATTGTTCGAACATCCTGACTTAAAAATGGGTACAACTTTACTAATTTTCATTAAGTCGGGAAAGATACCGTCACTTAGGCAGGAATTAAAAATAGTAGCTAATAACGGTGCAATGTTAACAATAATAGCTTCTATAGCTTTAACAGACAGTCCCCATATATCTTCCGTAGTTTTTATTTTAATTTGCTTGAAAGCCTTTATTATTTGACAACTGGTTACCTTTTGAAAGTTAAACTGAGGCATATTTCCAGGAACATTTTCCTTTAGAAAAGATTCCGCTAAATCTACTGATGAATCTAAATGTTCAGTTAAGTCTAATGGTATGTTAGTGAAAAAATTATCAAGATAATTGGCAATAGTAGATTTATCTGAAATAAGGTCGTCATTTATCCGAAGAGCAATTTTGTTGTCATTTTTTTTATTACTCCCAGTTTCAGTATTAATAATTTGCCAGGTTGTTTTTATTTTATTATCTGACAATCTAAGCTTTTCACTTATATAATTAGATTTAGCCTGCATACATACTTTTTTAAATAATTTTGAATATAAACTGACATATTTTTTAAAGTTGACATCAGGTGTATAGGACCTTTTGTCATATAGCTCATACAAAATTTCCCTACTATGTCTAATGCCTTTAGTGGCCCAAGCACTAAATTTTATTTTAGAGTTAATTTTAATTGTTTTAATTGTACATACTTGGTCATACTCTTTTCGTATAGTTTTAAATAATGACGAGTACATGTCATTTGGACTGCCATCAAGTGTAATATTATCTATTTTTAATTGTACATTACTGTTAAATCGACCTAGGATGTTCTTAGATAACGGTCTAAAAGTTATTAATCTACTGGTTTTGTCTACAGCATGTTCTAATTTCACTAATTGACATTTGTGGTCAGATCTAACCCCTATTTTTACACCTTTTTCAAGTACTTCGAAGTTGGTTATGATATTGTCAATACAACTCGAAGTTTCAGGCGTAATTCTAGTAGGCTCCGAGAACAAACATGTAAGATTAAATGAGCCGAATAAAGACACAAACCTACACTTATCAACCGAATCAACTAGTAAATTAATATTAAAATCCCCACAGACTAGAACTTTTTTATTACTTTTAATTTTATTTAAAATATCCTCCATTGTTGATAAAAATAGTGAAATATTTGATGAAGGAGGTCTATAGACACACAATATGACATAAAAATTTGTTTCCGCACATGCGACCTCACACACTCGTTCAACAGAGAGGCAAGAGATATCCTTTCTTTCCCTAAATGTGATATGATCACGTACTAGAATTAACGAGCCTCCACCTTCCGCCGAAATTCTGTTAAACGAGCTGGCGACCCTGAAGCCATTCACATTGAAATTCATAAGGTGCGCCTTCAACCAGGTCTCTGTGAAACAAAGTATACTAATATTAAATGTGTCATTGAAAAGTTCGATTTCTAAAATTTTGCCAGAGAAGCGGTTTATATTTTGATGAGATAAGACTAAACAGTTTCTACCGTTCTCTTTTGTCAAATTTAAAAGTTTAAATTATTTACCACATTTATTTTAGTAACATTACTAAAAGTGGTAGTGCATAAGGACTTTGTCATATTACTTATGACTGTGTTCAATATATTAGCTACAGGTGTAGCAAGTAAATGTAAATATTTGTTTGGCAGATACACAGTATCCCCAGTCTGTATACAAGCTTTACCAATAAATAAATTGGTGTCAAGAAAATAAAATTTGTCACTATAGTGACTAGTTAAAAATTGCATGTGCCTATTTAGCACATGTATGTTCTTATTAATATTGTCAGACACATTGTTCAGATATGGGAAGGCACACAATATGATTTTAGGACATTTATGTTTCATTAATAGTTCAAAACTCTCAGTAATGTCCTTTTTCTTTAAATTATGACAATTTTCAACTGATATTGTTAGGCAACTATTATCAGTGTAGTCTTTTTGTGAGATATGTTTAATAATATGTTTATAAGGTACCCCTGGCATACAATAATTTAACAGGGGATGACTCACACTTTTATTTATTATAACTCCAATACCCTTTCCTATGTTGTCTGAGTACATTGTGGAGTTAATTAGAGATTTTTTAATTTGAGGTTTATAATTTAGATTTTTATTAATTTGGGTTTTATTGGTTTTTGCACTATTAGAAGTTTGTATGACGGACTTATCTGGGAACTTATTAGGATTATTAGTTATTTTATTATTATTACTTTGTTCACCAGCTTTGAGCAAGGTTTGAATATCAGCTTGTGTTTTTAAATAGTTGCTGTATGTCAAACTTAATTGCTCCTCCAAAGTGCTAATTTCAGACAGTAACCGTTGTGTATCAATTTCATAGATGTTTTTGCTGTCCTCTAGTTTTATCTCATAATTTTGTAATTTTCTTACTAGGGACACGCGTTCTCTCCTTAGTTCTAAAATTCTTGAATTGTTAATTTTTTTGGATTTTAATTTTTTTATTAATTTATTAATTTTAACATATTTCTTTATTTTTCTACCGCTTAAAATATTTATTTTTGGTATATGGTTTATTGAGTTCTCTCCTGTTAGGTCTATTGTATCAGTAATCTTAACAGGAGTAGTCTCTGAACCTAAATCAATTAACTCACTAAAAAGACTTTTATTGGCCGCTGTTTGAGTTAGTTCAATTTGGCCTTCTAAATTGGAAATATGACTATTTGCATCAATTAAATTAAGTTCAAGGTCCCTAACCCTGCTGAGGGATTCCTCATACAGGGAGCTACAGTGCACAAATGACTCTGTCACCGCTTGGAGCTTGTCCCGTTCCTCAACAACAAGTTCGTAGTTATGGTGTAATGCAGCCAGCTCACGCTTGAGTGCTGAGTTCTTGTCCACAATATTTTTCACTTCATCCTCACTTTCCTCTCGCTCCTGCAGGAGCTGCTTGCATTGGTCTTTGTATGCCTTGAGTTCCTTTAGCGTTTTGCTCAACCTGAACTCAGCCTCTTGGGCAGCAGCTTTGCGGGTTTGCATGTTGGAAAAAGCGTGGATGGACTGAAAAAAAAAATAAGAAAAAGGGGGTGGGCAGTACAAATATATGTATAATATGAATATAATAAATAAATTTTAACTTTTATTGAATAAGAGGGTATTCTTATTACTACAAAATAAGAATAATTAATTTGCAAAGAATTTTGATATTATTAAATTAACTATTATCATTTAATTTAGCAACTGGGTACATAAGTGTCGTTTTGTTTCGATTGGGATGAGTTGAGTTGTCTGGGGCAAATAAGGTTCGTCTTCAAGATTGCTTCCACTTCTTGTCAAGCAAGTTGAGACCTGAACGTTGCCAGTGAGTGATGGACGTGGCTCACAGTTATGTGAACAATGTACAATATTGTGTAGTGTATGTAAATAGATATAAACACAATAACACTCGCCGTTTAACGGCCGATGCCAATAATCAATCGAAAAAATTAGATTGAAGTCAATCTGTTTTGTTGTCAATTGTTTTCTACTTTTCGATTGGTCTCCTGTCATGTTGCCATAGTTTATTCACTACTGAGATTGATTATTGGCAATATAGTATCAGAAAAACGATTGAGCTGTCAATCTAAAACGGCAAATTTTGGATTGGGTTTATTGGCAGCGGCTGTTAATCGTTATGGTTCGAAAATCTCCTTTGCGGTGACAGTTGACAGATGCACAACCTCAACTTGTTTGAAATGTCTTGTTTTAATTTACTAAAGTAATGTTTAATTACAATATTTATACACTGTTTTATCTACTAAACTAATTTAAAACATTTATAATGCACTATAATTATTTTTATCTTAATTAAAGTTACGAGCTAAGATTTTGACGACCGATCGGACCGGGGTTGCCAGACCAAAAAAAATAATATCCCAGAAAGGGTAGGTAGAGGTGCCAGGACATCCACATTTCGCCTTGTATGGTCCATCCCACAATGTGATAGGTGGCGAGCCTATCGTCATATCGAAATGAAATGAAATGAAATGAATCGGGCACAAATTCCTGACTCTGGGCTGATAATGAATAGAAAAATCCAATATCACTTTGCCCAACCCGGGATTCGAACCCAAGACCTCAACTTTGTAACCGTACCTTAGTACAACTACGCCACCGAGGCAGTCAATTTTTCATTTAGGTATTTAATTAGAGCAAAAATGGGATAAATAAGAATACCATTATTCCGTAAATTTCCTCAAGCAGAGTACATTAATTATAGAGCAGTATGTAGGGCCTACTCACAACGATAAAGATCATAAATTTTATTTAACTCGTTATAGGCTATGTCAGATAAGGATATCTTGAGTTCATTCATAAATGTCGTTACTCATATTATATGTAGACAGCCCTAGTAAACTGTTACAGTGTGTTATCAGAACAACTATGTAAATGTTTGAAGTGCACCATCATTGACAAATTTGGTTTTATCCCTGTTTAGCTCAGATAATGTAAAATTGTTGCGTGTACCTAATTTTGATAGGAAAAGCATTGAAAGTGAAGGTCATTTTTAAAGTCCTTCAGTTATTCTATAAAAAGGGATCAATTGGGTTTTTGTGCATTCATCATTATATTCTCCAGCCTTTGCAGCTGTTGCTGAATACAGATCCCCCAAAATTTCTTCAAAAATCTAAAAAAAAATCGTATTCAAGGGAATTGAATTTTCGGACGTCTGAAAGCTGTACGAATATACTCTACAACATGTTCGAATCCACTTTCGTATGTCGTAACTATGGACTAAGTTCGGAATGCATTTAGAGTCATAGAGTATTGATATTTAGAAGTGGAAAACTTATCACTAACTTCGGATGCCGAACATTCGAACTCCATTTCCGATCATAGATTAACCTCCTCTCGTAATTTACACCTTAGTGAACGATGCTCGCTTTCCAGTCTAAAGCCCAATCAGTTCTACTTAACATTTCTCTATAGTCTATATACTTGGTTTCAGTTGCATCCACTAACTTTGACCGTAACCATAACTTTAACCTTGTCAACCCGATACATTGCTAAAGCAAACGTTAACTTTAGCTTTAACTTTAGTTTTAAAGTAAAGGTTTAAGTAACTTAATGCACTGGGACTAGAAAGTCGACCCACAAGAAAGTTCGGTAGCCCAGTATTGCGTAGTTCGGGCGTACGTGCCACCACGGCCGTTGGCACAAGGAAGCTAATTAATTACGCTCGCGACATGAGCCTCAACTGTTCCTTATGGCCTTTGTTAAATCGGCTATATCATCTGTTCGGTAATTATATTGTCACAAGGTTATGTTAAGATTTAGGGTCTTCGTACAATATAGTGTAGCTTGCTTAGACCGGGGTATGACAGTATCAGGCATTCAAATATTCTTTTTGTAATTTGTTATACATTTGCATATATTTTATTAATTGCATTAGTCCTGAGAGAAACTCTTGGATTTTAGCAGTCGAAGAATCAGTGTGTTTGTTCCACTATAACGCCTAAATTATTCGTAGGATTTGGAAGAATGAAGTGTCAATTAACTTATGTTGTCTGCGGAATATAGGTAAGGAATATTTATTGTGGGACCCTCGCTCAAATTCCTAAACCATGCTTTGCAGTTTAAATGGATTATTAGATCCGAAAAATATTTCTTGCGTTGGTACGAATTGATGGTCTATTCCACTTTGATCACCTGGGTGATATCACTTGGGTGATCATACTACACTAAATTGTCGCATATGATCACCTGTGAATATGATCACCTGGGTGTTCATAGGCGACTGCGTCAAAATTATTATTATAGTACCTATGCTATGATCACCTACAAATTCTTTTTTTTTTCACAAATATTCACCTAGCAACATAGCGATTAGCCTGAGGATTAGCCCCACAATATGTTGGCACGGAAACGGACGTAGCAATGATCTTCGACTTTTGGTAATATGACTCACGATTGTATAACTTGTGTAATATTGATACAAATAACTAGTCATCCGTATGAAATGGAATATTTAAATATTCATGTACATGTATTTGCTTAATGTTTCCTCGTGGTCAATTTCTAGCTAATTTTCTGATATAAAGCAATATTGCAAGCTCGAATTTGAATCCCAGGCACACCTTAGATGTGTTAATTGATTACCACGTGTTTTAACGATGAAAAAAAATTGTTGTGAGGACACCTAAAACCTATAAAGATCTTGGCACGATTTTTTATTGTGTGTGAAGTTCGTCAACCCACAAAAGGCTACAAGCCTGTGGCCTAAGCTTTCCCAATCGAACTCTCTCATAATATAAAACAGTTCCGTTACTGAACATGAACGGTTAGACGCCGCCTGTGAAACAAGAGGTCGCGGGTTCGATCCCCGCACCGAGAGGAATGTTTGTGCGGCCCACAAATATTTCTTTCGGGTCTGGGTGTTTGTGAGACCGAAAAGTCTCTGATACCCACGACACAAGACTCGATCTTAGTATGGGGTCAAGACTATGTATGTGACTGTGGTGTTATTTATTATTTATTTATTTATAATATCGAGGAATCTTGTATGCATTTCCTATCAGACAATTACGTGACTACGGATATGTAAAGTTAACGTGGAATTTCGTCAGCCGGTCCCCTGTTCGTTTATTTGGACATTCATGTCATCGCATCAAGGCCCTGGCGTTCACGATGCCGTGAGAATCATGTTAATATCGCTTTTTAGGACGTAGCTTGAGTTACCTTAGCACATACGATATGGGAAGATGACCTTATTTTTCTAAGCCCTTAACATAGATGTTATATTAAAATAGGATCGTCAAGGTGCTTCAAACTACGGATGCGATAAATATGTGACGACGGGATTTGGGATGTCTTAATAAAACAACGTCCAATGTGCAACTTTCTATATTTTAATAACTCATATTGCTTACTCGACGCTACATTTATATTATATGAGTATAATTCTTGTTAGTGTTGAGTAGGACATACAAGAGGCAGTACATTTGTCCCGTACATGACGTCAAAATGTAAGAGCGGCTCAACTTTTTAACGTGTACTACTTCATTTTTGTTGTACTACTTGGTCTGTAATGTCATTTCATTGGCGTGAGCCGTGAGGCAATGTTATGACACACAAATAAGCATCAGTACGCCTCACTTCAATTGAAGTGGGACATTGTACTGGCTCAGTACAAAAATGAGGCTACTCTTACAAACTCTTTTTCAAGTCATGTCCTACTCAACACTAATTCTTATGTACTACATCACAAATATATATTTAACGTTTGAAAAAAAGTTGTCCCGCAAACAAATCCACAATCTTATAGGTATTCCTTAGCCTATTATTCAGATAAAATTTTTGAGATTTGAGTATTACGTACAAGAGCTTTTGGGTCTCTAAATTCTCAAACACTTAACAAATACTATTTGTCTCGTTGTTTCATAAGCAACATGTAAGCAAACTGAAATAGCAAAATTCTATTGAAAATATCTTGGAACCTGCAGAGACAACACTACATAGAAATAAATAACATGAACTGCCAGCGTGTTTGATCCTTTTAAATTAGCAAATATTAATTAAATGTGCTATCACCAACAGTTTGGCATGGACGATTAGGATTTATGGTCAGTGATGGTGGGTTTCTCATATGTGAGAGGGCGCCTTGGTAGGTACCACTGGAATATCTCTTTATCCCAGTGTAGATGTACTGCTTAGTTCCGGTTTCAAGGACATTGTAGCCACTAACCAGAGTAACTATTGGATATATTGAGATATAGCATCTTATGTCTAAAAAATGTTAAAAGTGCGTGGTGGCCTGTTGGTAAACGGACCAGACGCGGCTGCCAACATGTTCACGGTGGTCGCGGGTTCAAATCCCAGGGCACACCTCTGACTTTTCGGAGTCATGTGTGTATTGATAGTCAATCACCACGCACTAAAACGGTGAAGGAAAACATCGTGAGGAAACCTGCATACCATAGCGATTCATAAGAATTTATATGGTATGTAAGTCCGCCAACCCGCACTAGGCCAGCGTGGTGGACTATACGGCCTAACCACTCTCAATCGTTCTCTCGATTGTAGAGTAGGCCCGTGCCCTGCAGTGGGACGTATATGGGCTGATCCAGATCCAGATCTTATGTCTAGGATGGCAAGTGCAGAGGAATGCCAAGCATTGCTGTCTAATTCATGTTGTTGTTTGGTTTTGCTACTGTCTATGAGCGGTCGGATCGCTTACTATTAGGTGAAAAGCACGTTCGTCTCGCTATTAATAAAAATAAATAAAATTTATACGTGAATACCTTAGTAATGTATGCTCGCCTTATCTTACGCGCCAGACATAGTAATTTGTATTGTCTAGGAGTTCTCTGATGACGTGCAATGAGTAAGATTATAGCTGATTCACTCATCAAATTAAAACCTTGCCTTGGAACTTAGGTTTTGCCCACATTTTGAATTTTCCGTTCCATTACAAAGATTTGTGTATCTGCATCCCATTAATACTGCATTCTATACCTGACATGGAATTTTCATTGTGTCATTACTTATTTAAAAGCCTGTGCTTTGCTTACATATTGTCTTTAGGATGTCGTTCATTTCAATATACTTCGAATTGAGATTAAACTACATGTTTCTGGATTTACCGCAGTTTAATTTATTTCTACATTCTCGATGTTTGTCTTCTTAGTCACATGGCGGCTAGTGCCCATCCGCAAAGGCAAAACTACCATGATTTTATTATTTGGCACAATTAAAATAAGTAATTCTAAAGCTAATTTACAATGTAATTGAGGTATGGTCCATCTTCATAAAATGAGCTCATATCGTTTTGAGGTCTGACGATGGATCTTCACTTTGAATTCTAAGAACATGAAGAGCCTCTTAATCAAACAGGAAAATATTTTCAATCTTACTAATTTTAATACGAAGTTATAGTGTGGCTTGTTACTATAGCCTTTTTTGGGAGCAGTGAATTGATAAGTTTATTGAGGTCGTTTATGAGCCGAATAATTATGTATGTATTTAAACCTTTACTTTTCCTTGTTCCGATGCATTGAATTTGGGACGTAATTCCGGGCAAACTTCTCGAAACAGACTATTACGAAATTCGTAAAAGAATATTTTCACATCTGCGTCCCACAAATTATATTAGCAGAAAGTAACTGTGGCATACAATTTGGTTATTACAAAATTGAAAATTCAACAAAACGTGTCTGAAATATAAAAGATCCATCTTCAAGATGATTTCTCATTGAATAAATTATTATGGTTTATGTTCATATCTCTACACGATCCTCGGTTATACTCCCAATTTATTGCTTTTTGTATATTATTTGCGTATCAACAGAAGACGTTTGAATAAGGTGAAAATAGGTACCAAATACCTTTAAAAATGAATTGTTTAAGAGATCCAAAAGCGACATCTTTTAAATATCTATCTACTTAATTTCTTGCAATTTGGTAACAATTTGCAATATCATTAAATTATCGACCAATTTATATTTGGATGTTCTATCACAATTTCTAACTGTTTTCAAATTAGACACCGGCTGACCATCTGACTGTTAACATTACACAATCTGGCGTCACCTAAGAATTCGAGCTAGCCAAATAGCATTACAACGAATATGTTAATTTCGGATGTATCAGACCTAGCGTTCCACAAGATCACGTAGCAACATATCGAATACTTGGAATGCCTTGACCATTACTGTTGCAACGCGGCTTTGACCTTCCATTTTGGGGATTCTTTGTCACCAACGAGGATAATTCTTTCAT